>VFSX01000028.1:610000-740000 GCA_016618255.1 Chlamydomonas sp. UWO 241 | reverse complement strand
ACACAGCTGACCCTGCAGCTGCGTGCTGCCCAACAGCAGCCCCTGCAGCTGCGTGCTGCCCGGCGTGCTGCCCGGCGTGCTGCGTGCTGCCCACACAGCAGCCCCTGCAGCTGCGTGCTACCCCACACAGCTTGACCCTACAGGTGCGTGCTACCCCACACAGCTGACCCTGCAGCTGCGTGCTGCCACAAATTTGACCCTGCAGCTGCGTGCTGCCCCACACAGCCGAACCTGCAGGTGCATGCTGCCCCATATCCGACCCTGCAGCTGCGTGCTGCCCCACGTCTGACCCTGCGCCTCACCTGCTGAAGTGTGGAGTCGTCCTCCCTGGAGCACGCAGCGAGCTCCAGCCCCTGGGCGCACGCATGGCACGGCATGGCGGCGGGCGCGGCGAGGCGTCAGGCACACCGCGTGCGGCATGGCGCGGCTGCATGGAGGGGGGCCTTGCCTCACATGGCTGTGGGTGTGCATGCGTGCATGCATGCATGCATGCATGCATGCATGCATGCATGCATGCGTGAATGCGTGCATGCGTGCATGCGTGCATGCGTGCATGCGTGCATGCGTGCATGCATGCATGCCCCCACCTTCTCACTGCCTCCCCAGTCTAGGCACAGTGCCTTGCACAGCGCCATGCCATGGCTGCGGGTATGCATGCATGCGCTCCCACCTCGCTGCCTCCCAGCCCAGGCACAGCGCCCTGCACAGCGCCTTGCCATGGCTGCGGGGTATGCATGCATGCGTGCGCTCCCACCTGCTCGCCGCCTCCCCAGCCCAGGCACAGCGCTTTGCACAGCGCCTTGCCATGGCTGGCTGGGTATGCATGCATGCGCGCATGCATGCATGCATGCATGCATGCGCTCCCACCTCCTCCTTGCCTCCCCAGCCCAGGCACAGCGCTATGAGCCGCGAGTTGACCTCGCGGTACCCGTGCCAGCGGATCGACGCGTGGTGCGTCTTCTTGAGGAAGCTGAGCAGCGCCTGCAGCGTCGCCGTGACGAGCTCCGGGTGCGGCGAAGCCAGCAGGTTGGCCAGGTGCTGCGCGCATGGCGCATGGGGTGCGGGCGGGGGATTGGTGTGCGGGGGGGGGGGGGGGGGGGGTGCTGCGTGTGTGGCTGCTGGGTGCACGCTCGGATGCCCCATGTGTCGCCTGTTGCCCATGTGCATGGGCAGCAGGGTTGTGCCCCCGGATACATGGATCGCTCCACTCACGTCGTACGACTGGTACAAATGCTTGTTCATCGTGTTCTCCAGCAGCACGGATGTCGTGCGCAGGATGGCGAGGCAATCCGCGACGGGGAAGGGCTCCGCCTCCTGCGGGGCTCCCTCAGCGGGGAACTCCAGCAGCAGCTCCCCCCTCGACTTGACATGCTTCTCGAAGAAGTCCTCGAAGTGGTTGAATAGCGCTACCCAGTGCGAGAAGTCGCCCTGAGCGGAGGGGTGCGAGATAGCAGATCATGCGCCGAATGCGCCACCTCTGCCCCCAACACCGCATGCGCAGCCCCCCAATGCACGCAGGCAGATGCAAACCTTATCATACACCCATGCAAAGCCATCCAGAGCGTCCGCGAGGCTGTCGGACGCCACCACGCGATCGATGAGCGCCTGGATGTGCGCTGGCACGTCGAGCGGCTTCTTCAAACGAATTTTCATCCTTCTCTACGGTGCCATAGTACCAGAAAGGTGAACTCCGGGAACGGTGACCGCGCAAGCCAGGCAAATCCATGATCCACACATCTGGAGTGTGAACGAGAACAAGGTGGCTGAATGCGCATTCATGAATGCTTGAGATGTGAAGCGGGGCAGCAGCAGCGCGGAAACGCAATACAAAAACACACATGCATACACACGCACGCACGCACACACACACACACACACACACACACAAAAACGTTTACACACACACATAACATTCACACACACAAACGCGCACACACACACACATCAGCAGGAGCAGCAGCAAAACGCGGAGCGCATCCTGGTCGCCGTACACGTGTTGGTCCAAAGTGCAGTGAAGCAGTTGCAGTCGCACGCAGCCTAGACCCCGCCCCCTAAATATTTAACCAGCACTTGTCGCGCAGGGGATTGGCGCCGTCGAGTTCGACTCTGCAGCTGGCGATGACCCATCAGCTGTGCGCCCTTTGCGTCACGCCGGAGTCGCCGTCGCTGCGTCGACGCTGCTCAGCGGCGCGCCAGAAGCTGGGCGGCCCGGGGGTGCGCTACAAGAGCCGTTGACGGCGGTCTCCAACGGTTGCGCATGAGGTGACGGCGCTCACCGACGGTTGCGCTCCTCCACAGCCTTGTGGAACGTGGTAGTAAACGTCACTGTGGGCCTGAAGTTCTCGTTCTCCTGCACATTCAGCCAACCATCCTGCACATACCGCGCATACCCTGGTCCCGGGTCGTCCAAATCCAACGACTTCTTGTTGAACACCTCGCGCACGCCCTCGACCCAGCCCGCAACAATTCAATGCGACAGTGCGCACGTGTGCAAACGATCAGTATCGGAACATATCTATATCACCACCACCAGCTTCAGGGGAAGATGGGGCCTTGCGCGCAACTCTCTTCACATACACACACACACACACACACGCACACACACACACACCAGTTCACCCCGTCTGTGTCAATGCTCTGGGCAGCAGTGGGTCTCTTCAGGTGTGAATGGTGGATGGTGGGGACACGTACTCTTCTAAGCAAGGAGGGTGGGACTGTGTCGCGGCCGTCAAGCTGCTGTGGTCGGTTGGTTGAGCGGCTTGGCTTTTGCAGTAATTACTCAACTGCTGCCCAAAGCGCGCCCAGTAGTGACATGGGACCCTGAATGTTCCCTCTATGCTGTGGATTGTAAAACTCTCATCATCATGTGGCACACCGTGGCCAACGTCCGTTTTGGAGACATTTCTGAACCCCTGGCGGCCCAAGGCGACTGTATGGATGAGAGATAACATTGGCTACATTTCTGAACAACTGCTTCAAAGTTTAAAGCACGAGGCACACCAGTTTGGAGGAGGTGGCTGAGTATTTGGGATCGGACGGGAGGACTATCTGACCTGGAGGAAACGTCGTTTTGAGTCTGGAGTTCATGCAGTTACGACTGTGGCAGGCCCTGTGGCAAGGACCCAAAAGGGGGTCTCTGGGTCTCCCAAAAGCTGCAGTGCACTATGTTGTCTAGACACTGCAGATCTGTAGTGCGTGCTGCGTAGCTGGCGACGCTTGCGGTTTGCCCACGATTGGGTCTCACACGTGGTGACTGTCCTGAAGATGACGAGCTCAAAACGGTCGTGTATGCGACATGAACATGTTGTCAACTAAAACCGGGGCAGTGCTCAAGCCTGCTTGCTCTTAACCTCTACCTGCAATCCGAACGTATCAACCTGAACCTGGCTCAAATTGAATCTTCCAGCAGTAACAGTAACACGGGGTTTCCAGCTAAGCAGGCTACTCTTCTACTAGAGACACCCGCCGATACTCCAGCCCACTTCAGTACTAGAGTACCGCCGGCTCCCGGCCGATAGACTACCGCTCCCGCCGGCTAGACTACCCCAAACAGCGGTCTCTGAGAGACATGTCTGGCAAGGAGCATATAGGAGAGGACTTTCCTCAAGGTCACAGTAGTGGCCTTGTGGCCAGTCAATCTTCCAGCACTGCATATTTATTGTCCCTTGCTTTGGCTGACTGTTTCGAACTTGATTAGCCTTAGGGATGCACATGCACCACACCGAGCCTCCTGTGCTTCCCCACGAGGGGGGAGGGAGGGGGGGAGACACGTTCAGCAACAGTTACAGTTACATCGGCTTTCCAGCAAAGACTACCTCTAGTCCTAGTACCACCGCCTAGACCCAAGTCCAGTTCTGGCCCTAACAATTACTTGTGAGGGGCTGTAGCCACCAGCCGGCTGCCTGCCAACGTGTAGTCCCAGAGCAAAAAAGAGAGCTATTGTGCGACGCCTCCAAAATAGGTCCTAACTGCTTCTAGGGGATAGGGGGTCAAGTGGCGCTTGCCAATCTACTTGACCGCCGTGGTGGAGGGGCCGAAGCCTGAGGGGCAGCCGGACCGTACACCACGGCTCTCCACCCGACCCTATCCTGAGCACGCTCAAACGCCGTGTCCGAAAAAGTCTTCCAATCAGAACCGAGTGCCACTAGTTTCGCCTAGCTGCTGAATCAGTAGCTTAAGAAAATAGTGTCGGGAGGAGGCTGGAGGCCGGCCTTGCTGCCGAGCCACATCCATTGTGCAGTCAAAAGTCGTACGAGGAAGACGAGAAGCCGGCACGCGCATCACATGGCCTAGCCACTGCATTGATCGCTTTGCCACAAGGCTCTCAATTGGCTCAGTGTCGCACGCCTGCCGAATATAAGTTAATCTGTGCCGGTCGACCAGGCGCACACCCAGAATGCGACGAAGGCAGTTAGAGTGGGCAACCTCCAATCGAGTCAGTTGTGTTTTAGTAGGGGCCCATGTTTCGCAGCCGTACAGAAAGTGGGGCAGCACGAAAGTGTTGTAAACCCGCATCTTAGACTGCACTTGCATCTTCTTGCTGGCCCAAATCTTATCAAAAGACGCAAACACGCCCAGCGCGCGACCGACACGCACACCGATCTCCTTTTCCACACCACCACTCTGGGTTATCCAACTCCCTAGATACTTAAATGCAGAGACGGTCTTCACTTCACCACCAGTCAGCGCAAACGTGGGCAGATCCACGACAAAATCTGCTGGCAAAATCATCACTTCTGTCTTGGCGGCGTTGATTTGCATGCCAAAGCTAGAGGACACTTTGTCAAGGATTTTCAGCATAAGCGTTAAGCAAGGGGGAATTTAATCCCACGCCCCGACCCATTAGGCACACACCACCAGCAGCCAGCCACTTGCTTGACATGCTTGGGCGAGATTCGCCGAGCAAGGCCGAATCTGCTGCGTCGTCGCACATGACTGAAACATCCATCATGAGGCCAATGTTAGTTGTTACTCTTGGCAGTTTTGGGTTACTGTTGGCCACGTGGGCCAGTGCACACGTGGCTGCCGCCTGCGCATCCGCCGAGCAGTCCGGCCCCAGCAGCTGCACCAGAGAGGTGATGGCGCGGACGGACTGGATAGCGGCATCGTTCTCATCCTCTTGATTGCCAGCTTGCGCAGTGCTCGCATCGCTCCCACCTTCACGCTTGTTGGCATGCCCGGGCAACGGAGCTGCACCAGCTGCACCAGCGTCGGAACAGCACCGGCAGAGGCAACCGCAGATGGTTTTTTAGCAGGGTTGGCAGCCAGGACACGCAGAGCCCATGCCGCTGCCGCCTGCACGTCTGCCAGCGAGTCGGGATCCAGCAGCTGCACCAGAGCCAGAACAGCATCAACAGTGATGGTGGCGGCTGGGGTCGGAGTGTGGTTGCGAGGTCTGCCAGCGAGGGCGTACAATGCACGTGCTGCTGTGGCCAGCAGCTGCAGGAGACGTGTCAAACCACCAGAAGATGAGATGGCGGCCTGATTCTGAGCATGGTGCTCATCCAGGCTGTGCAGTGCTGCTGCTGCGGCGCACTGCACCTTTACAAGAGATTCAGGTCCCAGCAGCTGCACCAGAGCTGGTATGGCACTAGCTATTGAGGCTTGATTTTGAGCATTGTTGCACGCCAGGGTGGCTAGTGCAAGTGCTGCTGCCTCCTGTTCATCGGCCAGCCAATACGGTTCCAGCAGCAGCACAAGAGCCAGAATAGCACCAGCAGAGGCGATGGCAGCCTGGTTCTGAGCGTGGCCGGAAAGATAAATGGTGCAGTGCAATTGCTGCTGACTTCCGCGCAGCAGCCGAGGTATCAGGGCCAAGCAATCCAGCGGGACCAAGCAGTTGGACAAGAGCGGGGATGGCACCAGCAATTGCTGACTGGTTCTTTGCATGGTTGTAGGCCAGGTTCCGCAGCGCAGCTGCCGCTGCCGCCTGTACGCGTGCCGATAAGCCAGGCCTCAGAAGCTGCACCAGAGCCGGGATGGCACCAGCCGCGGCAATGTCGGCTTGGTTTTGAGCATGACCTCGAGACAGGTTGCACAGAGCTGTGCCTGCTGCCTCATGCAGATACTCTGAGTAGTCAGGCCCCAACTGCTTAATGAGAGCCGGGATTGTACCACATGTGTTGAATGCGGTGGTGTTTGCAATAATGTTCTGAGCCTGTCGAGCCAGGTTGGTCAGCACACATGCAGCTACCTCCTGCCTGCCTGCCGATGACTCAGATCGCAGAAGCCGCACCAGAGCCGGGATGGCACCAGCGGCGGCGATGGCGGCCTGGTTATGAGCATGGCTGATGGACATGTGGAACAGTGCACTGGCTGCTGCCGCCTGCACGTCTGCCGATGACTCGTCCCCCAGAAGCTGCACCAGAGCCGGAATGGCACCAGTGGCGGCGATGGCATCCTGATATTCGGGACCTCTTTCGTGGCTTTTATCTGCCAGAGCAGTAGCCGCACGCGCCTGCATTTTTTCCGGGATGCTGGGCTGCAGCTCGTGCACCAAGCCTTTGATCTCGACTGACTGCGGTTCTGCCAGCTGGGTGCATGTCTGCTGCAGGTCCTCCACCTCATCGTGCAGCTGCACAGAGCAGCCACAAAGGTCGAGCTTGCGGAGCCTGGCGCATGCCTTGAACGGCGCCAGGGTGGTGATATGATCATCGTCAGCCACCCACAGCTCCTCGAGCGTCACGCTGCACGCTGACAGTGGTGACAGATCTGACACGCCGACACATCCAGGCATCCACAGGCACCTGAGCTGCACACAGCTGCGCACGAAGTCGATGGAGCGGAGGCTGTGGCAGCCACTGATGTCGATCACTCGGAGCGTCGCTGCCACATTGCTGCTGGGCGCCGGCATGATCAAAGCCTCAGCTTGCGCGGCGTACACCTGCAGGCAGTGCGCAGGCTCGCAGGTCAGGCGGCGCTGCACTGGCACGCTTGCAGGTGCGCGCGCTGCAGATCTCTCATGCGGGGGGTCGACGTGCAACCATGCATGCATGCGGCGTGATCGGGAGCTGCATGGGAGCGTGCGTGCAGCACACGTCCATCATGGACGCCATGCATGCGTGCCATGCACGCATGCATGGCACGCATGGCACCTCCAAATGCCCACCTCGCGCACGGTCAGGCTCGTCAGGCCGGTCAACGACGACGTGGAGAGTGGCACAAGGTCGGCCGTGCTGCCCACGTCGAGCAGGGTGAGGTGGCGGACGGCAGGCCAGGCCAGCAGAGCGACGGTGAGCTCGGCAGCGACCAAGCCCTGCCGTGGGCTGGTCACGCGCGTGATCGACTGGTCCATCAGGCTGCGCACGTGCTTGCTCACACCCCGCAGCGCGGCCTTGCTGTCGACATCCAGCCAGCGCCACAGCGCCTGCGTAAACAGATCCTCGGACAGGAGCACGGCGTGCGCGAGGGCGGCAGCCTCTAGGACCTCATTTATGGGCTACATGATCATGGTGTGCATGCATCCCTTCGTGATGACGAGTGTGGATGTGTGGAAGTTGGGGGGCTCCGCCAAGCAGGGGCATGAAGATCCAAGCATCAGCAGCATTCATTGTGGATGGCAGGGAGGTTTCAAGCAGAGCTGATGACATATGGTCAGAAGGTCTGCTTTGGGCCCAGATTTTGGCTGGGTCAATGATGCCGGGCTGAGTGTCAGGGCCGGGTGCCAAGGGTCGTGATGTAAACCCTGGAGCGCCTAAGGCTCGCCTCGGCACCGCCCCCCCCCCCACACTCACTAAACCTATGCACTCTCACCAAGGCCCAAACGCACCTAAACCATATGGGGATCTCTTTCTGGCAGCCCACCCCTCTCTGGGTGGCTGGCGGTGGCTCACCTGCCTCCCGATTCATACGCGCACACCTACTTCAACAAGCAAGCAGCTTTGCACAGAGCTGAGAATCAAAGTCGCAAGAGATCCTTGTCGGGTCCCTGTCGATTTTCTTTGGGCGGTGAACGCTTGGCCGAGTGCCACGGCACGCGCTTGACGGGTCGCTGCCTGGCGCTGCCCGACACTCCCATCCACGCTGCGTCGCTGCCCTGTAACATTCCGAACGCCTGAGGCGGCGTCTTCACTTGCCCGGATCAGGCGGCGCCTCAGGCGTCACCCCCGACCGCCAAGGCGCCACCCACCGCACACTCGACCGCCGCAAGCGTTATGACTGCCTTCACTTGCGCGCCTCAGGAATTGGGACTGTGCTAGGGCTGCGTGGTATGCATGCAATGCGGCACTGTGTGGCCTCGCTCGTGTGGAAGTGACGAAGTTGGGGGATTCGCTGATCCCCCCCGCGTGGTGATGAACAGCAGCAGCAGCCGCAGCACAAGTGCACTGCATTTATGGTGGCATTGTTCCTCAAAGTGAGTCAAGCGAGCGCGCGGAAACACCGGAACATCTCTCTCCTGCTCCTGCCTCTGTGCGGCACTGCTGTCGCCCCTCAGTCTGGGCCTTCGGCTGCCGACCCTGGCGTGCACAGCGCCACATGCATGCATGCACTCTCCGCCTTACGGTATTGCGGGTGCTGAAGCCGACGCCTTGTTAGCTGCTGCCGCTGCCCCTTGGTGCCAGCCCGCGACGCGCCCCTCGCTGGCGACCCACCCGGCCGGCCGCCCTTGCCGTCTGGTGTCGCTATCAATCCATGTGTCCTGCGAGTATCACACACACACTCGCACGCAAACACACACACACGCACGCGAACACACAAGCATATACACACAACACCACATTCTTGTGACGACCCCGAGACGACCACCATTGCTCCTCTCCCCGCCCAAACCCAAACCCTGGGCGCAGGCCACCACGCGCTCTGCCATCTTGTGCCTGCGCGCGTTAACGTAAGTCAACGTTGACTTGGCGATCGAACTGGTCGGCCCGCACCAAGGACAGGTGACTCGGCTTCCCAGCGCACGTCCACATGCCAAGGCTTCAGACTCGCGCTGACTTGAAGAAACTGGTGCCGAAGAGGGAGGCATACATTGCGCCAATCTTCAGACACCACACCACAATGAGCCCCTCCCTCCCCCGTCTCTGTCCCTTCCCTTAGCAGTGCGTATCTCCAGGTGTGGAGGTTGGAGGGAGGTGACGCGTGAGAGCAACGATGGGCAGTGCTTCCTCAATCGATTTCAATTAATTAATTCTTACTGCCTAGACACCGGCAGAGACACCGGGGGCCGTTTTTTTTGATTCTGGGTTTTACAGGTTTCACGTACCCGGAGGACCCCGGGGCGTAATTTAAGGCCTAGACTACACGTCTAGGGGGCTCTACTAGGAGAGCCTGCAAGGCCACACAGCGCGCCAGCCTACCAGGGGGTTTGATTCTGGAGTTGATGCAGTTACAACTGTTGCGGCCCTGTGGCAACAAGGACCCACCCATGAGTCTCCAAAGATCTGCAGTGCACTATGTTGTCTGCAAGGCATAGCATAGCTGGCGGCGCTGACGTCATGCCCACGATTGGGTCTCACACGTGACTACTGTCCTAAATGTAACAAGCTCAAAACGGTTGCTTATGCGACGGGGACATGTTGTCCACTAAAGGGCAATGGTCAAGCCTGCTCTACCTGTAACTACAATCCACATGTGTCAGCCCACACTTGATTGAAACTGTATCTCCCTTGACAGCATATTTATTGTCCTTCCCCTTGGCACTTTTGACCACCGTTTCAGACTTGATTAGCGTTAGGGATGTGCCCCTTACCAAGCCTCCTGTGCTTCCCCACACACGAGGGGGGGTGAGGGGGGGGGGGCGGGCTGCGACACGAACAGCAAGGGGCATATAATCCCACTCCCTGACCAACTAGCGCCCCCTGCCTCCAGTAGCCAGCCACCTGCTTAAAGTGCTCCGGCACTATTCGCCGAGCAAGCGCGAATACGCTGCCTGCTTGTGCGTCTCACACTCTTGTAAAGCCATCATGAGGCCAAGTTCATGGCCTGAGAGAGAGCTGTTGCTCGTGGCAGTCATTGGTGACGGTTGGCCACGTGGGCCAGTGCACGCGTGGCTGCCGCCTGGACGTCTGCCGAGGAGTCTGGCCCCAGAAGCTGCACCAGAGAGGTGCCGGCGCGGACGGCTGAGATGGCGGCGTTGTTCTCATTACTCATGATAGCCAGCTCGCTCAGTGCCCGCATCGCTCTCATCTGCACGTCTGACGGCGTGTCCAGACCATGGAGCAGCGCCAGCTGCACCAGCGTCAGAACAGTACCGGCAGAGGCAACCGCAGATGGGTTCTGACCTGGATTGGCAGCCAGGATGCGCAGAGCCAAGGCCGCTGCCGCCTTCACGTCTGCCACCAAGTCGTGCCCCAGCAGCTGCACCAGAGCCGGAACGGCATTCGGGCCCAAGAAGCTGCACCAGACGCGGAATACCACCAGAAGATGAGATCGCGGCCTGGTTCTGAGCATGGTGCTCATCCAGGCAGTGCAGTGCTGCTGCTGCGGCACGCTGCACCTTTGCAAGAGATTCAGGTCCCAGCAGCTGCACCAGAGCTGGAATGGCACTAGCGGCTTGGCATTGAGCAGAAGTGATAGCATCCTGGTTCTGAGCATGGCTGCACATCAGGTTGCGCAGCGCATCTGCCGCTGCTGCTGTGCGCGGGCCGACGATCCAGGCCTCAGAAGCTGCACCAGAGCCAGAATCGCACCAGCGGCAACAATGTCGGCTTGGTTTTGAGCATGACCCCGGGACAGGCTGCACAGTGCGTTGACTGCCGCCTTATTAACAGCCGCGAAGGAATCAGGCCCCAGCAGGTTAACGAGAAGCGGGATGGCAAAGCATGATGGTTTGTCAGGTGGAACAGTGCACTGGCTGCTGCCGCCTGCACGTCTGCCGATGACTTGCCCACCAGAAGCTTCACCAGAGCCGGAATAGCACAAGCACAGGCGGCATCCTGAGTTTCGGGGCCTTCTTCGTGGCTCATATCTGCCAGAGCACGTGCCGCCCGAGCCTGCATGTATGGCGGGCTGATGGGACGCAGCTCGTGCACCAGGCCCTCGAGCCTGACTGACGACAGAGCTGCCAGCTGGGGGCCATGCAGGCCTTCCACCTGGTTGCGGAGCACGGAGGGACAGCCTCGAAGGTCGAGCTTGCGGAGCATGGTGCATGCCTTCAGCAGTGCCAGGCTGAGAAGCCGCGTGTCGCCAGCCACCCACAGCTCCTCGAGCGTCTCGTTGCACGCTGACAGTGGCGACAGATCTGACACGTTGACACATCCAGGCATCCACAGGCACCTGAGCTGTGCACAGCTGCGCACGAAGTCGATGGAGCCGAGGCGGGCACAGCCACTGATATCGATCACTCGAAGCGTTGCTGCCACGCTGCTGCTGAGAGCCGGCATGATCAAAGCGCCGGCGCCGGCTTGCGGGGCCTGCGCCTGCAGGCAACGCGTGCGTGCGCACATGCACACATATCAGGAGGCGCTGCACGATTGGAACGCTGCAGCTCTCGTATGCCGGGATTGGCACGCAATCACGTAGGTTCATGCGGCGGGATCAGGAGCTGGCGCGTGATCTGGAGCTGCATGCGGGCGAGCGTGCGTGCACAGCACATGGACGCCATGCAAGCGCCCCATGCACCCAAAACCAAATGCCCACCTCGCGCACGGTGAGGCTCGTCATACCGGCCAGCGACGCCGTGGAGAGAGGCGCGAGGTGGGTCGCGCTGCCCACATTGAGCAGGGTGAGGTGGCGGACGGCAGGCCAGGCCAGCAGAGCGATGGTGAGGTCGGCAGCGACGAAGCCCTGCCTTGGACTGGTCACTCGCGTGATCGACTCATCCACCAGGCTGCGCATGTGCTTGCTCACACCTCGCAGCGCCGCCTTGCTGTCGACATCCAGCCAGCGCCACAGCGCCTGTGTAAACAGGTCCTCGGACAGGAGCACGGCGTGCGCATTTCCGACGGCATGCGCGTAAGCTTCGGCCATGATTACGTGGTGCATTTATGCATGTGGAAACGATGGTGGTGATTCGGCGCGTGTGGATGTGAGGAAGTTGGGGGGTCTTGAGGGATCTTGCACGAGATCTCGCATGCCACCGTGCGCTGGATTCGTGCTAGCATGTCTCTCTCCTGGTTCGGTGCGGCACTGCTGCTGCCCCTCAGTCAAGGCCTGCAGCTGCCGACCCTTGCGTGCACAGCGCTGCAAGCATGCATACACTCTCCGCCGTACGGCCTGGCGGGTGCTGAAGCCAGGCCGCCCCCCCCCCCGGCCGACCCCACCCGGCCGGCCGCCCGTGCCATCCATGATGCATCCTGTAGGACAGCAGCAGCAGCTGCAGCAAGAGAGCAGCAGCACTAGGCAAGGTGCAAGGGGCAAGGGCAAGGGGCTGGTCATGTCCCCATAAGTGGGTGCAATGTGCACCATCTTGGTGAGTCTATCGACCACCACGAAAATTCATCACAACCGTGCTGCATGTGTGGGAGTGGTTTGGTCTCTGGTAGCTCAATGATTCAGTCAATACTCCTGATAGGTCCTCCAACTTGTGATTGGGGACTGGTAGTGGCTGTAGGAGCCAAGACAGGGCCTGATTCGAGGCCGTGTTGCGCTGGCACACATTGCACGATTTAACGAACTTGCGTACGTCAGCATTGAGGCCGTGTCAAAAGTAACAAGTAACATGGGGTTTCCAGCTAAGCAGGCTACTCTTCCACTAGAGACACCCGCCGATACTCCAGCACACTTAAGTCCTAGAGTACCACCGGCTCCCGGCCGATAGGCTACCGCTCCTGCCGGCTAGACTACCCCAAACAGCTGTATCTGAGAGACGTGTCTGGCAAGGAGCATATAGGAGAGGACCTTCCGTGTCACAAGTACAGTTTATGCACTGAGTTGAACATCTTGCCGATGCCTGGCGACCGTAGGCCGGTGGGCCATGCAGCTCTAAGAGGACATCTCTCCTCAATCCTGACACATTGGGTACCACGACTATCATGTTTTTACCCCATGAGGCCGTCCAGGTTTGACGAATATGTGAATAACGGGGTCGGAGTTTATTACCCTTCCATGTCGGGGTTTATTACCCTTCCATGTCGGGGTTTATGACCCTGCCATTACCCCGACCCCGTGGTTCACAGATCTGTCAAACCTGGAGAGGATGGATCCTCTCAGATAAGTCATCCAGCTCGTCATGCTCCCTGCAGTGGTTTTCCCTGAGTCCTTTGATTTTTTGGGGGAGGTTCTGCTCAAAATGGTTTGTGTGGTTTAGCTCACGCTCGATGTGATGTGATGTGATGTTAACTACTGTTGTATCCCCCCACACTTGTGTGGACGTTTCTCTTTCGAAGCCGCCCCCCTCATCTCGTATTGGGGCCACCATCGGCCGGTCTGGGCCGCACCCCAGGCGGGGATGCGGCGGCTGTGGTAGTGGCGGGACGCCGCGCAGCAGCGGAGTTCTGGAGCCTCCTCCAGGATTTTGTGGGGGTCGGCCGCGTCCCGGCCACATGGGGGTGCTCCCGAGCAACCACCCCTTTTTCGGCTGCCTGCCCGAGGGGGAGGGGCAGCGCACGGTCCTGCACCGGCCACCCATGCCTGCTACTCTGTAGGTGTGGGGCGCGGCCACCTGCCCTGACCCGTGCTCTGGGTCAGGGCAGGGGAGAGGTGGGAGGCTCACCATCCGGGGATACCCGGCCCAGTTCTCGCCCGTCCTATACTTTTATGCTTTTGTTGGTGCAGGCCCGGCCTGCTCAGAGAGGGGTGGGCACATGCCTCCCCTGTCCTGTTCCTCCTGTCTTTTCTTATTCCCCTAACGAATTTTAGTTAGGATGTGCCCCTCACCGAGTCCTTCTGTGCCTTCCCCCAAGAGGGGGGGCCTGCGACAACCTCAAAGTCGTGCTCGGTGCAACTCGAAGGGGTGGGCATGTGCCCAGAGCCAGGTTAAGGGTGGCAGGTTTCAAGTCCTGTATGCTGGTTGAAATCCCACTTAGAAATCCCCTAGAACGTTAGAGGTTGCGGCCCGGCTTTTCATCCTTTTTTGGGCCACGTCTTGGCCGCGCTCCCTCCTGCGAGAAGGGGGTCTGTCTTTAACTGCCCACATCCTCCGGGGTGTGCGGCGGTGCTTCCTGCCAAATTGGCGGGAAATGCGAGTATCCAGCCATGTGCTTTTGTGTGGGGAGGAGCCTAACTATATGTGTTTTTTTTTGGGGTGTTTTTTTGGCTTGAGGGTCCCTGACTTTTTCTGGCACGGGTTTTGCTCCTTTGCAGGACCCGCTTACGCGACGCAACCCTCCAGCGGGGGGCAATGCAACTTGTGTCAGGGGGAGGGAGAGGGATGGTGCTGAGGCACCCCGGGCCGTGTGGGGCCCCGGGGGTGGCGGAGGAGTTGAGGTGGGAACGAGTTAGGGGCGTGCCGCCTCAGTGATTGTCGAGTGTGGACATGGGCTCGCATTCCCGCACCTGGCTCTCAGAACCGTGCGTAGTAGCCTTTGCGGTTCGTCACGACGGGGGACTGTGCTGGGGGGGTGGTCTGCGCCTCGCTGGCTGTCGAAGTAGTTTTGGGCCTGTGTTTTTGCTCAGGGTCTAGGCGCTCCCGTTGTGTTATGCAAACGACGACGGCGGCGACCCCCATCTCTCCCAGCTTGAGATCCATCCCCACTAGTACTAATGATTGGCGGCATCAGAGTGGGCGCTAGCGCGATGGCTCGCATGCGTGGAGGGAGCGGGACCAAGGCCTGTGCCGTGCGCGGCGTAGTCTCTCTCGCGGCGCCGACAGCCCCGCGCGCATCCCGCGCGTTCGCCGTACCTGCTGGCACCTCCTCCTCCTTCAGGGCACCGAAGTGGGGAAGTGCGGCCCCACGCGCTGAGCTCAGCCACACGCGCTCAATCGCTGCCTCTGCTGCCACCGCGGAGTCCAGCCCCGCGTCCCTAGCAGACAACCCTCTCATGGCGGTGAGTAGTGTATCTGTGTGGCACGCAGGGCATGACAGGCTGAGCATTCACACCCCCTGCATGCATGCATGCAGGGCATGCATGCAGTGCGCAAGTGTGCTGGCTGTGTGTGTGTGTGTGTGTGTGTGCGTGCACATGTGTGCATATGTGCACGTGTATGTTTGCATGTGTGGGTGTGTGGGTGTGTGGGTGTGTGCGTGTGTGTGCGTGTGTGTGTGTTTGTTAGCACAAATCATATGCTCGGGACCGCTTTGTGTGTGTGTGTGTGTGTGTGCGCGGTTGAGAGAGAGGATGTATGCTCTGAGCATCCGGATCCTAGATGAGCCCTCCTCCCCCCCGCACCCCACCGTGTGCATGCTCCACCATGGCATGGTTCCCCCGCAGGACACTCAGTTCCCGCTCTTTGCCGACGTCTCTGCTGAGCACGTGGTGCCTGCGATGACGGCGCTGCTGGCACAGCTGCACGAGGAGATCAGGTGCAGTGGCCCCTGGGAAGGGTTGGGGTTTAGGGTTTAGGGTTTAGGGTGTAGGGTTTAGGGTTAGCCTGGGAAGGGTTTCAGTTAATATGTTTTCCCCGGCTCGAGCCGGTTGACCGCTCATTACCAGGCGCAACACAATGCGGGTGTTTTCGCAATGCATGCCGTTGTGCTGCTCTCGGCAACAGCTTTCAACGCACCCCTCCACGCCCTCTCCCACCACGTGCGGGACGTGTCCCGGGAAATGGGGAATTCGGCCCCAAGCGGTATATGGCTTGCGGGGGAACACTGCCGGATCAGATGAGGGTGTTGTGGCTGTGGCCGGGGCGTGCAATGGGGATGCGCGAGCATCAAAACCCCTGAAATAAACCCTAAACTGAACACTGGGCCCACCCCACCGCCCCTCTCATGCACACACACACACACACACACACACTCCCCCCCCCCACCACACACACACACAACGCAGCGCTCTGGAGGCCACCGTCGCGCCCACGTGGGCGGGCCTGGTGGACACACACACACACACTCACACACTCTCTCTCTCACACACACAGACACACACAACGCAGCACACTAGAGTCAAACGTTGTGCCCACATGGGCTGGCCTGGCTTGGTGGACACACACACACACACACACACACACACACACAAACACACACACACAAACACACACACACAAACACACACACAAACACACACACACACACAAACACATACACACACAAACACACACACAAACACGCACACACACACACACACACACACACACACACACACACACACACACACACACACACACACACACACACACACACAAACACACACACACACACACACACTCACTTACTCCCCCCCCCACCACACACACACAACGCAGCGCTCTGGAGGCCACCATCGCGCCCACGTGGGCGGGCCTGGTGGACACACACACATTCACACACACACACACACACACACACATACACAACACAGCATACTGGAGTCCAACGTTGTGCCCACATGGGCTGGCCTGGCTTGGTGGACACACACACACACACATTACACACGCCCCCCCCCCACGCACACACATACACACTCTCCCCACACACACACGCACATATCGCAGCACTCTGGAGTCCAACGTCGAGCCCACGTGGGCAGGCCTGGTGGAGCCCCTTGAGCGCATCGTGGACCGGCACGCCAAGGCGTGGGGCGTAGTGGGGCACCTCAAGGGAGTCAAGGACAGTGATGCACTACGCGCGGCGGTTGAGGCCGTGCAGCCGGAGAATGTCAAGTGAGTTTCCCTGAAAGCAGACAGTGGTTTCATTTTCGGTTGTACACAGCCATTTGGCTGCATTCCGGCTGCACCGCACTGACCCTGAATACAACAAAACCCGTAGTTGATTGTTAGTCTGACAAGCCCGCCAGACAGAGCTCGTCAACAACTTTCAAATGACCGATGTTTGAGTAGGACAAACGGTCAACGGGAGGTCAACGGTCAATGCCATAGTCCCCATACCTTTCCCCCCTTCACTGGAAAATCCCACTTTTGCACCTGCCACGCGGTGGAAGCTCATTCGCACTCCCTCCCACCCCGCGACCTGCCTCCGAGTGCGCTGCGTAGCTGACCCCCTTGGCTATCACGGGCCCGGGTCAATGCGGTCAAAGAAAAATCCGGCTGTGGAAGAATTAATTGAAAATCATGAAAAAGAAATCACTGGGCGCCGGCCCCTCCAGCTCGGTCAAGTAGATTGGCAAGCGCCACTTGACCCCCGCTCCTCTGGAAGCAGTTCGGATATATTTTGGAGGCGCCGCATAATAGCTCACCTGTTTGCTCTAGGACAACGCATTGGCAGGCAGCCGGCTGGTGGCTACCGCCCCTCACAAGTAAGTGTTAGAGCCACAACCGGACTTTTGTCTAGGCGGTGGTACTAGGACTAGAAGGTAGTCTTCGCTGGAAAGCCGATGTTACTGCGACTGTTACCACAGGTAGTTGGGGTCGCCTTACCACTGCTCTCATAACCACTGCGTCTCCTGACCGCAGCTTCCATTGCATGCGTTGTGCCCGTACCTCCCCTTGGCTCCTCGCCTTGTGTCGGTTCCTGCCCTGCCTGTTCGGTGCCTTACATACCCGAGCCACCCTGTGCTCTGCTCTGTCCGTCCTGCCCGCAGGTTCCGGCTGCGCCTCGCGCAGAGCAGCCTGCCCTGCGTTGGATGCGTTCTGCCCGTGCCTCCCCTTGGCTCCTCGCCTTGTCTCGTTCCTGCCCTGCCTTATGTTAGCAAGCGCCTTGCTGTCTGCTCTGCTCTGTCTCGCCCAGGTTGCGGCTGCGCCTTGCGCAGAGCAGCCTGCCCTGCGTCGGATGCGTTCTGCCCGTGCCTCCCCGCCTCTAAGCGTTGTTTCGGTCCCTTCCGTGCCTTACATGTCAGAGCCACCCTGTGGTCTGCTCTGCTGTGTCTCGCAGGTTCTGGCTGCGCCTCGCGCAGAGCAGCCCGCTCTACGTTTGATGCGTTGTGCCCTGGCCACCTCGCCACCTTGCCTCGTGTTGTGTTGGTTTCTGCCATGCCTTGTGTGACTGAGCCCCCCCCCTCCCCCCCACCCGTGCTCTGTTCTGCTCTGCGCTGCTCTGCGCTGCTCTGCGCTGCTCTGCGCTGCTCTGCGCTGCGCTGCGCTGCTCTGCGCTGCGCTGCGCTGCTCTGTCTCGCCCACATTCCGGCTGCTGCGTCCTCCTCGTTCCCTTGTGTTGACATCTGCTGTGCCTTCTGCTCTGCTCTGCTCTATTGCACGCTTTTGGTTGTTGATATCACCATCATCTTTTGTCTCGCCCGCAGATTCCGCATGCGGCTCGCGCAGAGCCGCCCGCTTTATGACGCGTTTTCAGCGCTGAAGGCCGGCCCCTCGTTCGAGGGCATGTCCGCGACCCGGAAGCGCATCGTCGAGAACGAGCTTCGGGACTTTGTGCTCGGGGGCGTGGTGAGTTGGGGGGTGAGGGTATGATATCATCTCAACTTAAATACCTACCGAGAGGATACTAGTGTGTGATACTGGTTCGGATGATGCTGTTACTTTTACGTCATGCTGCAGTTCACGTCGGGGGCGTGGTGTGTGCAGGGGGGGGGGGGGGGCACCGCACGCACGCGGATACATTAGCATCGGCTTCAGCCGAGATATCTTCTCGTCCTAGTAGCACCGCCTAGACTACGGGCCGTCTATAACCACTCTCCTGCGCTTCGTTGGCCTACCACATTCCCAACGCCTGACGCGCCGCCCGAGGCGTCACCCCCGACCGCCTTATGCGCCGCCCACCGCCTGAGGCGCACCCCCGATCGCCTCAGGCGTTATGACCGCCTTCAGTCGCACGCCTCAGGAGTTGGGATTGCGCTGCGTTGGCCGTCCACGGTGGTGGGCAACAGGTCCGCTCTCGAGGGCGAGCAGAAGGCGCGCTGCAACGAGATCCAGCAGTCGCTAAACCTCTGACTCAGCGTTCAACGCAATCTTCATTTTTTTCCGGTTGTCTTCTTCTTCTCAGTCTATGCCCTGGACGTGCCCGTTCACCTCCCCCCCCCCCACCACACACACACACACACACACACACACACACACACACGCACACATGCGCGCGCCGAGCCTCGAGGGCGCAGAGAAGGCGCGCTACAATAAGATCCAGCAGTCGCTGACAAAGGAGTCGACACAGTTCTCAGTTGCTTTTCCGGCTTCTGATTTTCCCCAGGTTTTGCCCTTGACCTGCCATTTTTACCCCCTCCCACACACCCACCCACACGCCCACACACGTGCAGAGCCTCGAGGGCGAGCACACGGCGCGCTACAACGAGATCCAGCAGTCGCTGACAAAGGACTCGGCGCAGCTTGCAGTTGCTTTTTCCAAGAGATTTTTCCAGTTGCTCTGTTTGTTGTTTTGCCCTCGACCATCTTATGAACTCCCCCACCACCACCACAACCCCACGCGCAGAGCCTCGAGGGCGAGCAGAAGGCGCGCTACAACGAGATCCAGCAGTCGCTGACAAAGGAGTCGACGCAGTTCTCAAACAATGTGCTCGACGCCACAAAGGCGTGGTCCAAGGTGCGCTGCCTCTCCACACAACCGCACACACACGAGGTCGAATACGCAAACGCGGGCGTCCGACAAACTGCCAACACACACCCACACACACACACGCAAGGGTTTAGTTTAGGGTTGAGCTTCAGTTGAGTTTTTTTGTCTCGCGAGCCTAAAAATATCCTCAAACAGCGTGTTCGATGCCACAATGACGTGGTCCGGGTGCGCTGCCTCTGTGTGGTGCCTCTCCATGTCAACACACACACTCACACACACACACACACACGCGCATAGGACCCTCTTCTGGGGTTTAATTTAGGATTTCCCCTACCCTCAACGTAGCGTAGTTCTCCAACGACGTGTTTACGCCACAAACGCGTAGTCCAAGGTGAGCCCGCACCCCACACCGACCCCCCCCACGCAGACCCCCACAGTGTGACACCCTGGTGTGTCACCCCCCCCCACACACACCACACACCGCCCCCCCCCCCCACACCACACTGGTGCTAACTGCCAAGGCTGATGTGGACGGTCTGCCACACCGTGTCCAACCACCGACACTGTTAATTCCCTCCCCCCCCCCCTGTGTTCACACACCCCACACTGTATTCACCCCACACAAACTCCACACACCCCACACTACGGTAGGTTGACTGAAAAGGCTGATGAGGACGGGTCTGCCCGCGACGGCCCCCACACACTGTGCCACCCCCACCCCCCCACACACTGTGTTCACACCCTACACCCCTCACCACGCAGCTGCTCACTGACAAGGCTGATGTGGACGGTCGGCCTGCGTCAACCCCCCCCCCCCACGCACCCACCCACCACACATAGCGTTCACCGCCCCCCCCCCACTGTGTTCACACACCCCACACTGTATTCACCCCACACGAACTCCCCACACCCCACACTACGGGAGGTTGACTGACAAGGCTGATGAGGACGGGTCTGCCCGCGTCAGCCCCCACACACTGCCCCCCCCCCCCACACAGTGTTCACACACACACACACACACACACACACACACACACACTGTGTTCACACACACACTGTATTCACCCCACCCCAACACCCTTCACACCCCTCACTATGGGCAGGTCCTCACTGACAAGGCTGATGTCGACGGTCGGCCTGCGTCAGCACACGAGCACTGTTATCAACACCCCCACACTGTACCCACACACGCACCCACACCCACACCCACACCCACGCCCACGCCCACGCCCACGCCCACGCCCACGCCCACGCCCACGCCCACTGACAAGGCTGATATCAACGGTCTGCCACACTGTGTCCATTCCCAGACACTGTTGATCCCCTCCCCCCCAACACACATTTTACACCACGCAGGTGCTCACTGACAAAGCTGATGTGGACGGTCTGCCTGCGTCAACCCCCCCCTCCCCCCCCCCCCCCCCCACACACACTGTGTTCACCCCCACCACCACACACACACACTGTGTCCACCCTCCCACACTGTGTTCAACTCCCCCCAACACACACACACACACACACACTGTGTCCACCCTGACACACTGTTTTCACCCCCCCCAACACACACACACACATACACACACTGTGTTCACCCCCACCACCAAACACACACACACTGTGTCCACCCTCCCACACTGTGCTCAACCCCCCCAACACACACACACACACACACACACACTGTGTTCATCCTTACCCCCCTCCAACGCACACATGTCACACCTCGCAGGTGCTCACTGACAAGACTGATGTCGACGGTCTGCCTGCCTCAGCACCCCCCCACACACATACACACAGTGTGTCCCCCCAACACACACACTGTGTTCACACACCCCACACCGCACACTACGGTAGGTCGACTGACAAGGCTCATGAAGACGGTCTGCCCGCGTCAGCCTCCACACTCTGCGCCCCCCCACCCCCCCCCACACACTGTGTTCACACCCCACACTGTGTTCACACCCCACACCACGCAGGTCCTCACTGACAAGGCTGATGTGGATGGTCTGCCTGCGTCAGCACTCGGGCTGGCGGCTCAGCAGGCCAAGGGCAAGGGGCACGAGGGCGCGACTGCAGGTGTGTTGTGTGCGTGTGCGTGTGCGTGTGTGTGTGTGTGTGTGTGTGTGTGTGTGTGCGTGTCTGCGCTTGGACTCTGATTGCTCAGCAAGCCAAGGGGCACGAGAGCGCTACCGCAGGTGTGTGTCTGTGTGTGTGTGTGTGTGTGTGTGTGGTGGTGGTGGTGGGTGAGTGTGTGTGTGGGCTCAACAAAAAAGGGCCAAGGGTTTAAACCCTAGACCCTAGACCCTAAACCCTAAGCCCTAAACCCTGAACCCTAAACCCGTGATTTCCTTTTTGGCTCTGCACAACCATTTGGCTGTATTCCGGCTGCGCTTTGACCTTGCACACAGCTCAACCCATCCAGTGGATTGTTAGTCTGACAAGCCCGCCAGACAGAGCGTATCGACAGCTTTCAAATGACCTATGTATGAGGACAAACGGTCAACGGGAGGCCAACGGTCAGCGCGGTCAAAGCAAAATCCGACTGTGGAAGAATTAATTAAAAATCTTGAAAAAAAAGTCACTGCCCTTGACCCTTAACCCTAAACCCTAACTGAGCCCTAAATCCTAAACCCTAAACCCTAACAGTTACAGTTACATGGCATTCCAGCTAAGACAACACTAGTCCTAGTGCCACCGCCCTGTGAAGGACGATAGCCACCAGCCGGTTACCTGCCGTCTAGACTACCGCTCCCGCCGGCTAGTTTAGACCCAAACAAGTCCCTGAGGGACATGTCTGGCAAGGAGCGTATAGGAAAGGACCGTCCTCCTCCTGGCCTTTGAGGCCAACCACGCCGGCTGTGCCGACTGGCGGCGCTGAAGCAGAAAAGTCCCCGCCTGGCATGGTGCATGGTTGTCCAACTCCATGCATGGGGCTCTGCCTGCGCCCCATGCGTCATGCATGGCCAGGTCCCACCCTCCAGGGGGGCCTGGGCAAACAGAGTCGTCATGGCAGGCTGCCTGAAGACCAATGCCGACGCCAGTCACCGGCAGACGAGTGCCCCCGAGGGTGAGCGCGGTGACAAACGCTGCGATGGTGAAGCGGATAAACTCTGTTGTTGCCTCGGTGGTCACCACCGCTGAAGCCCTGATGGTAGCTCGCCCCCACGAGCAGCCATCTTGACCGATGTCCAGATCTAAACCCTAAACCCTAACTAAAACCTTAATCCTAAACCCTAACTGAACCTGCGACTGCACAGAGAGCGGCCCCTGGCGTGTCAACTCTCGACTTCCCATCCTTCATGCCCGCGCTCACGCACTGCCAAAGCCCAACCCTAACCGCTATTCAGACCCTCAAACACAGAGTCACCAACCAACCAACCCCTCCCACACAAGAATCACGCACTGCAAGAATCCAGCCCTAACTGACAACTCCTCTCAACCGCTATTCGGACCCTCAAACGCAGAGAGCGGCCCCTGGCGCTTCACCCTGGACTTCCCGTCCCACATGCCTTTGCTCACGCACTTCAAATGCCCAACCTCAACCCATTTTATACCCTCAAGCACAGGGTAACCGACCAACCAACCCACACGCGCAAATCACGCACTGCACCAACCGCAGCCCTAACTGGCAACTGCTATTCAAACCTCCCGTGCGCAGAGAGCGCCCCCTGGCGCTTCACCTTCGACCTCGGATCCTACATGCCCGTGCACACACACTGCAAGACACATGCCCTTGTAACACACTGACAGCCCCCCCCCCCCTCCCCTCTTCTCTCAATCCCTGCGACTGCGCAGAGAGCGGACCCTGGCGCTTTACCCTCGACTTCCCGTCCTACATGCCCATGCTCACACACTGAAAACGCTTTACCCTAACCGCTGTTCAGACCCTAAAACGCAGAGCAACCGACCAACCAACCCGCACACGCGAATCACGCACTGCACCAACCGTAGCCCTCACTGGCAACTGCCATTCAAACCTCCCGTGCGCAGAGAGCGCCCCCTGGCGCTTCACCCTCGACTTCGGATCCTACATGCCCGTGCTCACTGCAAGGACCTCACCCTGACCGCTATTCGGACCCTGAAACGCACAGCAACTGAACAACCCATGCGCACACGAGAATCGCGCACTGCAAGAACCCAGCCCTAACAGGCAACTGCTTTTCACCCCCACCCCCACCCCCCGCCGCCCGCAGAGAGCGGACCCTGGCGCTTCACCCTCGACTTCCCGTCCCACATGCCCGTGCACAAGCACTTGCAGCACCCATGCCCCAACACACACACACACACACACACTCAACCCCCCATTTGCTGCTCTCCCTGCTGTCCTTGTCAACCCCAACCCTAAAACCCTCAACCCCGAAGCCACACAAACCCTAAACCCTAAACCCCAGACCCTTAACCCCAGACCGTAAAACAACAACCCTCAATCCCTACGACAACTGCGCAGAGAGCGGCCCCTGGCGCTTCACCTTCGACCTCCCGCCCCACATGCCTGAGCTCACGCATAGGGGCAACCACACACCAACCACTATGCACCCCCACACCCGTCCCACCCCGTTGCACCCCCACCAAACCTCGTGTATGGAGCAGAGAGCGGACCCTGGCGCTTCACCCTGGACTTCCCATCGTACATGCCTGTGCTCACGCACTGCAAGAACCACACACCAACCCCTACCTCACAGTGTATTATACCCGTACTACGTACTTTCCATCCCTGCCTCACACCCCCTTTGCACCCCCACCACAAAACCTTGTGTATGGAGCAGAGAGCGGCCCATGGCGCTTCACCCTCGACTTCCAATCCCACATGCCCGTGCTCACGCACTTCAAATGCCCAACCTGAACCCATTTTATACTTCCAAGCACAGGGTAACCGACCAACCAACCCACACGCGCGAATAACGCACTGCACCAACCGCAGCCCTAACCGACAACTCCTCTCAACCACTATTCGGACCCTCAAACGCAGAGAGCGGCCCCTGGCGCTTCACCCTGGACTTCCCGTCCTACATGCCCGTGCTCACGCACTGCAAGAACCGCGCACTGCGTGAGGAGATGTACAAGGCGTTCATGGCGCGCGCCAGGTGTGTGCGTGTGTTGTCGATTTTACAGTCTGTCGGACGCCTTTGATGACGTATTTTGTGTGTGTGTGTGTGTGTCTGTGTGTGTGTGCTCGTGTTTGTGTGTGTGTTTTGTGTGCGTGTGCGCACTGCGTGAGGAGATGTACAAGGCGTTCATGGCGCGCGCCAGGTGAATGGGTGTGTGTGGGGCTGTTTGTGTGTGTGTGATAATGATGATGTTTTTTTACAGTCGTGTGTGACACACGTACAGGCAATGTATTCGACTACAGACGGGTGCCTGGCAACTAGTTTGTGCCTGGATACTAGTGTGTGCGTGTGTGTGTGCATGCAAGAACTGTGCTTTGCGTGAGGAGATATTTAAGGCGTTCATGGCGCGCGCCAGGTGTGTGTTTGTGAGGGGGGGGAGTGTGTGTGTGTGTGTGTGTGTGTGTGTGTGTGTGTGTTGTTGTTGTTGTGTGTGTGTGTGTGTGTGCGTGCGTGCAAGACCGCGCACTGCGTGAGGAGTTGTACAAGGCGTTCATGGCGCGCGCCAGGTGTGTGTGTGGTGTGTGTGCGTGTGTGTGTGTGTGTGTGTGCGCGCATGTGTGTGTGTGTGTGCAAGAACCGGGCTCTGTGTAAGGGATGAACACGGCGATCATGGCGTGCGCCAGGTGTGTGCGTGTGTGTGTGTGTGGGGGGGGGGGTGAGTGTGTGTGTGGTGGTGGTGGTGGGGGGGCATGTTTGTTTGTGTGGCGCGTTCTCGTCGCCGAGCCCTGGACCCAGCAATGCGGCGCTGCTGGTGACTAGGATCTCCGCGCCGCTGACGAGCGGGATAAAATACGACTGGCCTGGCTCCTGCTAGACTGTCCCTCGGTGGAAACTACAGGAGCGGCTTGCCCGGCGCTGTCATGGCTTGGCGAGTAGCCGCGGCGCTGCCGCGACCCGTGCTGGGAGACGGCCCTTATCCTCCTCCCATGCAGGACGCCATGCGGCACCGATCTCGACGAGTTGATCGACGAGCGGAGGAGCTGGCGCCCGTCAATGCATGCTGGACATCGGTCAAGATGGCTGCTCGTGGGGGCGAGCTACCATCAGGGCTTCAGCGGTGGTGACCGCCGAGGCAACAACAGAGTTTATCCGCTTCACCATCGCAGCGTTTGTCACCGCGCTCACCCTCGGGGGCACTCGTCTGCCGGTGACTGGCGTCGGCATTGGTCTTCAGGCAGCCTGCCATGACGACTCTGTTTGCCCAGGCCCCCCTGGAGGGTGGGACCTGGCCATGCATGACGCATGGGGCGCAGGCAGAGCCCCATGCATGGAGTTGGACAACCATGCACCATGCCAGGCGGGGACTTTTCTGCTTCAGCGCCGCCAGTCGGCACAGCCGGCGTGGTTGGCCTCAAAGGCCAGGAGGAGGACGGTCCTTTCCTATACGCTCCTTGCCAGACATGTCCCTCAGGGACTTGTTTGGGTCTAAACTAGCCGGCGGGAGCGGTAGTCTAGACGGCAGGTAACCGGCTGGTGGCTATCGTCCTTCACAGGGCGGTGGCACTAGGACTAGTGTTGTCTTAGCTGGAATGCCATGTAACTGTAACTGTGTGGGGGGGTGCGTGCGTGCGAGAACCGTTCACCGTGTGAGGAGATGTGCAAGGCGTTCATGGCGCGCGCCAGGTTTGTGGTCAATTTGACAGTCAGTCGGATGCCTTTGGCGTATTAGACTTGTGCTTGCGCACTAAATCCCTGAGGCATGCAGATAGCACCCGCACTAGTCCGCTGGTGTGTGTGTGTGTGCTTGCGTGCGTGCATGTGTGTGTGTGTGTGTGTGTGTGTGTGTGTGTGTGTGCGTGCGTGTGTTTGTGTGCATGTGCGTGTGTGCACACATCCCTCTCTCCCTCTCTCTTCACACACACACAGACACACGCACACACACGCACACACACACACACACACACACACACACACACACACACACACACAGCACCGGCGACACCGACAACGGCCCCATCATCGAGCGCGTGTTGTCTCTGCGCGACACACACACACACACGCACACACACACACACACAGACAGACACACACAAGCACACACACTCCCCCACACATATATGCACCCCCCACATGCATTCCCCCTCCCCCCCCCCACACACAGCACTGGCGACACCGACAACGGCCCTATCACCGAGCGCGTGCTGTCTCGGCGCGACACACACACACACACACACATGCACACACACACACACACACACAGACACACACACAAGCACACACACTCCTCCACACATATATGCACCCCCCACATGCATCCCCCCCCCCCACACACACAGCACTGGCGACACCGACAACGGCCCTATCACCGAGCACGTGCTGTCTCGGCGCGACACACACACACACACACACACACACACACACTCCCCCCACACACACACTCCCCGACACATATATGCACCCCCCACATGCATTCCCCCTCCCCACCCACCACCCACCCACCCACCCACACAGCACTGGCGACACCGACAACGGCCCTATCATCGAGCGCGTACTGTCTCTGCGCGGCGAGAAGGCGCGCCTGCTCGGATATTCAAACTTTGCTGAGCTGTCGATGGCGTCCAAGATGGCGGAGCTGCCGCTGGCGATGGAGCTGCTTGAGGAGCTGAGGTGTGTGTGTGTGTGCATGCGTGCATGTGTGTGTGTGTGCCTGTGTGTGTGTGCATGTGTCTCCCTCTCCCTCTTTCTCTCTGTACGCGTCGGCAGGTCCCCAGCACACGGCACCACTCCACTGGCACCGCGGGACTGGCATGTGATCATGCACGGTTTGTGGTTTGTGGGATAAGACGCGCGCTATTTTACAAGGGCCGACTGCCCTTTGCTCGGCTGTCCATGCTTGCTGAGCTGTCGGTGGCCTGGGGCTGTTCCAGCACTTCGAACCTGACTCCCCTGGCACTTTGGGTTGAGGATTGATGCCCCAGACCATGCCATGATGGTGAAGGTCGCCCCCTAAACATCAGATGGTTCTTTGGCAGCTTGCCGATGGTGCTCCTATGGTGCTCCGATTATGCTGTGACTGTGCTATGTTGGTTCTCTGTTGGTGCTCTGGTTGTGTTCTCTCGTGGTGCTCTGGTGGTGTGCTCTGATGGTAAGCTGTGAGGGTGCCCCGATTGTGTTATCTGATGGCTCTCTGTGGTGCTCTGATGTTGTGCTTTAGCTGTTCCACGCAAGCTAGTATTAAGCTCTTCAACGATCTAAAGATCTCCAATTCAACAGAAACCTGTACATGTAGACCCCCACGAAGAGAAACCAGCCACCACCGCTATATGTCAAGCAAGGCCAAACACACTTTCTGTAGGTGCGTCACACCCAAGTAACTCCAAGAAACACGGGGTTGTCCAGCTTAGCAGGCTACTCTTCTACTAGAGGTCAACCGTCGGTGCTCCAGTTCACCTTAATGGACTAGAGATCCGCCGGCTCCCGACCCATAGACTGCCGCTCCCGCCGGCTAGACTACCCCAAACAGTAGTCCTCGAGAGACATGTCTGGCAAGGAGCATATAGGAGAGGACCTTTCCTCAGGGTCACAGTAGTGGCCGCGAGGCCAGACAAGCCGTGCGCCACACACGGCTGTAGAATCCATCACCATCATCAGCCGTACCACTGAGGCTAGTATTCTGCCAATCTATGATCTAAACATATCTGATTCAACAGAAAACTGCAAATGTATCCCCCCACTACGAGTAACTAGCCACCAGTCTGTAGTCCTCGGGCGCTATGCGCCGGGCAAGGCCGAATACGCTGCCTGAAGGTGCGTCACACACGACTGTAGAATCCATCATCATCATCAGCTGTTCCACCGAGGCTAGTTTTGTGCTCATCTACGATATAAAGATCTCTGGTTTAACAGGAAACTGTGCATGTAGACCCCCACCAAGAGTAGCCAGCCACCAGTCTGTAGTGTTCGGTCGCTTTATGTCAAGCAAGGCCAAACACGCTTCCTGTAGGTGCGTCACACCCAAGTAACCCCAAGTAGCACGGGGTTGTCCAGCTAAGCAGGCTACTCTTCTACTATAGGTCAACCGTCGGTGCTCCAGTCCAGCTAAATAGACTAGAGAACCGCCGGCTCCCGGCAGATAAACCACCGCCCCGGTCCCGGAGAGACATGCCTGGCATGGAGCATATAGGAGAGGACCCTTCCTCGGGGTCACAGTAGCGGCCGCGAGGCCGGCCAAGCCGTGAATCACAGACAACTGTAAAATCCATCATCATCATGTGCGCAGGTCCAAGTCGATGGGCGCTGCGCGGAACGACCTGCAGGAGGTGAAGGACTTTGCTGCTGCCCAGGGATTCGAGGGTGAGTTGCTGGGCTCTGATGACGCTCTGGTGGTGATCTGGTAGTGTGCTCTGATGGTGCTCAGATGTTCTCTAGTGGTTTGCTTTGATGGTGCCCTGATGGTGCTCTGGTGGCTTGCTCTGATGGTGCCCTGATGGTGCTCTGATGGGATGCCCTGATGGTGCCCTGATGGTGCTCCAATGGTGCTCTAATGGTGCCCTGAATGGTGCTCTGATGGTGCTCTGACGTTCTCTGGTGGTTTGCTCTTTTGGTGCCCTGATGGTGCTCCGGTGGTGCTCTGATAGCGTGCTTTCGTGGTGATCCTTTGGTGCTCTGATGCCATGCTCTGGAAGTGTCCTGATGGTGCTCTGATGGCACGCCCTGATGGTGCCCTGATGGTGCTCCGATGGTGCTCTGATGGTGCCCTGAATGGCTCTCTGATGGTGCTCTGACGTTCTCTGGTGGTTAGCTCTTTTGGTGCCCTGATGGTGCTCCTGTGGTGCTCTAATGGCGTTTTCTGGTGATCCTATGGTGCTCTGATGGCATGCTCTGGAAGTGCCCTGTTGGTGCCCTGGCGGTGCTCTGATTGTGTGCTCTGGTGGGATGCCCTGGTTGCGCTCTGGTGTTGTGCCCTGCTTATGTGCTCTGGTGGTGCCCTGATGACTTGCTCTGATGGGATGTTCTGTTAGTGCCCTGCTGGTGCCCTGGTAGTGCTCTGATGACGTCTCTTTTGGTGCTCTGTTGGTGCCCCGATTTTGTCATATTTTGTTGCTTGTTGGTGCTCTGATGGTGCTGTAATAGTGCTCTGATGTTCTCTGGTGGTTTGCTCTGATGATGCTCCGATGGTGCTCTGATAGCGTGCTCTGTTAGTGCCGTGTTGATGCTCTGATTTGTGCTCTGATGGGATGCCCTGTAGGTGTTCTCAGATGGTGCTCTGATGGTGCTCTGCCGCAACTGAACCCGCATGCAAGCTGCTGTGGTGGTGTGCTCTGACGGATCTCTGATGGTGCTCTGATGTTACTCTGATGTTACTCTGATGTTACTCTGACCCCGCAGGTGAGCTGCTGCGGTGGGACATGTCATACTGGTGTTCTCTTGTGGTGTTCTGATGTTACTCTGATGTTGCTCTGATGTCACTTTGATTTCACTCTGATGTTACTCTTAACCCCGCAGGTGAGCTGCTGTGGTGGGACATGTCGTACTGGGCCGAGCGGCTGCGTGAGTCGCGGTTCGACATCAGCGACGAGGTGTGTGTTTGAGGGGGGGGCGCGTGTGTGTGTGTGTGTGTGCGTGTGTGTGTGTGTGCGTGTGTGTGTGTGTGCATGTGCGTGTTTCACATGAGCATAGTCACCCTCTTGATGTCGCAAGGTTGGTCGCCCGCCTTCAAACAGAATCCCCTCAATGACCAGAAACATGATGTTTAGGTCTGCCATCCGACCTTAATAACGCTCTCTCTCTCCACGTGTATCTGTGTGTTGGGCAGGGCGGTACGCTGGTGAGACAGGCTCAAGGGCCAGCGCCGCGTTGCGGACGCAGGCGCCCACTGACGACTCACCGACCCCACCCTCACAACAATATGCACCACCATGCGTCGCCACGCACAACACATGCACCACCACGCAGGAGCTGCGCCCCTACATTGCCCTGCCCAACGTGCTGAACGGCCTCTTTGCCCTTACCCCAAACCCTTAAACCCTCAACCCGCAACCAAGCACCATCGCGCCACCACGCACACACGCCGTAGGAGCCCCGCCCCTACTTTGCTCTCCCCAACTTGCTGAACAGCCTCTTTGCCCTGAACCCCAAGCCCTAAAACCCTCAACCCTCAACCAAGCACCATCGCGCCACCACGCAGCACCACGCACACACCACGCAGGAGCTCCGCCCCTACTTTGCTCTCCCGAACGTGTTGAACGGCCTCTTTGCCGTCGCCACGCGCCTCTTTGGTGTCGAGGTTGTGGCGGCGGATGGGCAGGCGCCGGTGTGGCACCTGGACGTGAGGTTCTTCCAGGTGCGTTCCCAGCTTTGGGTAGAGGAGCACCAGGGCACACAACCAAAGCGCACAATCACTGCGGCATCAGAGCACGGCATCAGAGCCCCGTCAGGGCACCAGCAGGGCACCATCAGAGCACCATCAGAGCACCATCAGAGCACCATCAGATCACCATCAGAGCAGCATTAGAGCACCATTGGGGCAGCTGATCAGAGCACCTTACTAGAGCCCCATCAGGGCACACCACCAGAGCACCATCAGAGCACCATCAGAGCACTATCAGAGCACCGTGAGAGCATCTTATCAGAGCACCTTTCAAGAGCCCCATCAGAGCACACCACCAGAGCACACATCAGAGCACCAGCAGAGCAGACCAGCAGAGCACCAGCAGAGCACACCAGAAGAGCACCATGACTGGACCATGAGAGGACCATGGTTTAGGCCTCATCCCCAATCCCTCTACCCTTATAAACACACACTGGTCAACAAGGCGGGCGCGTCTGTCGCCTACTTCCACCTAGACCAGTACTGACCCTTGAACCCTGACCCCTAAACTCTGTTCGACTAAACCCTCATCTTCTCAACCCTCCCCCCTAATCCTTACCCCCCCCCCCACACACACACACAAACAGGTCAACAAGGCGGGCGCGCCCGTCGCCTACTTCCACCTAGACCCCTACTGACCCTTGACCCTGACCCCTAAACCCTGTTCGAGTCAACCCTCATCTTCTCACCCCTCCCCCTTTATCCTTACCCCACCACATACACACACACACACACGCACAGGTCAACAAGGCGGGTGAGCCCGTCGCCTACTTCTACCCTGAACCCTCCTTCACCCCTAAACCCTGCCTTAACCCTGCTTGCATAACCCCATGATTGCCTGCTATCGCCTACTATGCCAACTATTTCCTTAACCATACCCTCCCCCCCCTAAAAAACCGCACAGGTCAACAAGGCGGGTGAGCCCGTCGCCTACTTCTACCTGGACCCCTACTCGCGCCCGGCAGAGAAGCGCGGGGGCGCGTGGATGGCCGAGGTGCGTGGGCGCTGGTGCAGCTGGGGATTCGTTCTGGGTTAGTGCGGAACTAGGATAGGGTAATGTACGGGTGTATCAGGGGGTGAGCTGAGCTGAGAAGCGTGGAGGCACGTGGTTGGCCGAGAGCGCGTGGGTGCTGGGAAGTTAGGGCTCAGGCTCCAGGGGCTACGCGGAGAAGCAGACCGGACCCCTTCTCCGCCCCGAATCGCAGTTCGTAGGAGTGCTCGAAGCTGCTTGCACACACACAAACACACACGCAAACACACACATACGCACACATGCGCACTCACACACACACACCTTGAATCCCAACCCCTTTTCCTGGCCCTTTACCCGAAATGAATGGTCGCCCTGGATCGCAGGTATGGGAATAGCTGCTCACACCCGCGGGGTCCGATGTCCGCCTGCCGACACACACACACACACATACTCACACACACACACACACGCACACACACATGAGTGCACGCATGCACACACACACACACGCACACACGCACACACATACGCACACACACACTCACACAAACACACACATGAGTGCACGCACGCATGCACGCACACACACACGCATGCACACGCACACACACACACACACACACACGCGCGCACACACACACACTCCCCCCCCCCTGATCGCAGGTTGTCGGACGCTCAAAGCTGCTTGCCCCCGCGGGCTCTGATGTCCGCCTGCCGGTCGCTCAGATGGTGTGCAACCAGTCTCCGCCAATTGGCGACCAGCCGTCGCTGATGACGTTCCGCGAGGTGGAGACGCTGTGAGTGTGGAGATTGAATTGTGTGGGCAGGGGTGTGGGGGGCCTGCCAGTCGCACAGATGGTGTGTAACCAGTCTTCGCCAATTGGCGACCAGCCGTCGCTGATGACGCAAGGTGGAGACACTGTGGATTGATCGGAGTGTGTGTGTGGGGGGGGGAGGGGGGGAGTGGGCGGGAGTGGAATGGAATGGTTTGAGAAGCCATGAAAGAACCCTCACGGGGTACGGTGAGTTGATGACGGACACTCGTTGGCGGTGGTTGTAGGCGCGCATGGTGCATGCCCCCCCCCCCACCCACACACACACACGCATACAGCAGTGTGCAGCTTCCATTAGTTTGGCCCCGCGCTGCGTCACAAATGATGACGCATGGCATGGTGCCCAGACCCCTCCTACTTGCTCCACACCTCCACACCTGCACACACCCATGCATGTGTGCGCGCAGCTTCCAGCTTGGCCACGCGGTGCTGTGCATGATATGATGACTGCTTGACGCGCCACTTGCCCCACACATCCACACGTCACACTTGCCACACACATGCCCATGCCACACGTTTGCCTATGCCACACACATGCCCATGCCACATACATGCCCATGCCACACGCGTTCCACTCGTTTTTGCTGCAGCACATTGCATGTCTTGTCTCATCTCTCTCGTCACACTTGTTTCACACGTCCACGCACGCAGCTGTTTTGCCACGCGCTGCAGCACGTGCGCACGCTGACTGTCACAGTCACAGTGACTGTGTGACTCACCCCCGTGTTTCACACATCCACACATCCACACACCCACACCCGTGTTCACTCATCCACACATGCAGCTTCCACGAGTTTGGTCACGCGCTGCAGCACATGCTCACGCGTGTGGATGAGTCCATGGTGTCCGGAATCCGCGGCGTGGACTGGGATGCTGTGGAGCTGCCGAGCCAGGTGGGTGGGTGGGGTGTGGGTGGGGTGTGTGAGTGTCGAATGGGACGCGGTGGAGTTGCTGAGCCAGCTGTAGGACACACACACACACACACACACACACATGTAAGGGTGTCGATTCGGACGCGGTGGAGGGTAGGAGGGGAAGGGGGGGGCAGACACACATGCACACACATGCACGTCCCCCTCCAACACACGCCAGAGCCCCCCTCCCCCCCCCTCCCCTCCTAACCACAGTTTTGGAGAACTGGTGCCACGACCGCCGCACGCACTGCAGCTTTGCAAAGCACCACGAGAACCTGTCTCACCCCCCACACTTCTTCCACACCTCCCCCACACTTGATCCACACATCCCCCCCACCCCACCCACAGTTTATGGAGAACTGGTGCTACGACCGCCGCACGCTCTACAGCTTTGCCAAGCACTACGAGACTGGCAGCCCCCTGCCAGAGGAGCTGTTTTCGAGGCTCAAGGTGTGTGCGGCACCCGCACCAGCACACACGCACACACACACACACAAACCCTGTTATCCCTTGGCTCTCTCCTGTACTGCCTATAACACAGCACCAACCAATTTAACCACGACTAAGGTAGCATGTGCATCAGAGGAGCTGTTTGCGAGGCCCAAGGTGTGTGCACGACACCAGCCAACACCCACACATGCACGCACGCACGCACTTACATCCACGCCCAGTCACCAATCATGATGGTGAGGAGCCAGAGGAGCTCTTTGAGAGGCTCTGGTGTTTGTGCCACTCCCAGAGGTACAATACTGTACTTAGCAGCATCGGATATCCAGCAAAGACATCCTCTAGTCCTAGTACCACCGCCTAGACCCAGCTCTGGCCCCAGCAACCACTTGTGAGCGGCGGTAGCCACCAGTCGACTGCCTGCCAACGCGTGGTCCTAGAGCAAAAAGGGGGGCTATTATATTATGCGACGCTTCCAAAACAGAGCCGAACTGCTTCCAAAATATAGCCTCACTGCTTCCCGGGGATATAGGGTTTGGGGTTGAGTGGCGCTTGCCGATCTACTTGACCAGCCCTAAGCCCTAAACCCTAACGCTTGCCAATCTACTTGACCAACCCTTAGCCCTAAACCCTGACCGCCCTCCACACACCACGAACAACCTACCCACCCAAAACACCGAGCCACCCCTGAACCGCTAGCCATCAACCATCAGCCCTCCTAAACGCCCTCCCGCACTCCACCACAGGCTGCGAAGAACTTCCGGAACGCGTCGGTGATGCTGCGCCAGGTGTGCGTGTGTGTGTGTGTGTGTGTGTGTGTGTGCGCGTGTGTGCGTGTGTGCGTGCTTTGTAGAGCTGCGCCAACAGTGGCGTGCTGCCCATCCTGCTGCACCAGGTGTGTCTGTGGGTGCCCTCTTGGCACAAACGCACTCACACACACTCACACGCACGCGTCAGATGTGAGGGAGAGGGGGAGGGAAGGGGAGGGGGGAGGGGGCAGCATGCTATATTGGCACACACACACACACACACACACACACACACACACACACACACACACACACACTCACACTCACAAATGCGCAGGTCCACTTCTCCGTCCTCGACCTCGACCTCCATTCGTCGTTTGTGCCGGGTGCTGGCGACACACACACACACACACAAACACGCAGGTCCACTTCTCCGTCCTCGACCTCGACCTCCACTCGTCGTTTGTGCCGGGTGCCGGCGAGAGCGTGTTTGAGCGCGACGCTGCAACTGCGAAGCGCACGTCGGTGATGCCTCCGTACCCCGGGGACCGCTTCCTGTGCGCTTTCTCGCACATCTTTGCCGGTGGATGTGAGTATACATGGGAGTATGCATGTGATGAATATTACTACTACAGGCACCACTGATGGTGTGTATACGAGACATGCGGCGACGCGCACTTTAGTGGTGCCTCCGTACCCCGGGGACCGCTTCCTGTGCGCCTTCTCGCACATCTTTGCCGGTGGATGTGAGTCTGTGTGCATGGATTTTGCAGTCTGTGCGACACCACTGGTGATTGTGTGTGTAGCAGTCTGTGTGGCATGATGTGTGAGGCTTGCGTCTAGATGCCTGCCTAAAAACGGCTGGCTCCCTGGTGGGAGTGCCTCGGGGACCGCTGCCTGTGTGCCTTCTCGCACATCTTTGCCGGCGGATGTGAGTATGCATGGGAGTGTGCATGTGATCGATATTACTACTACAGGCACCACTTATGATGTGTATATGAGACACGCGGCAACGCACACTTTAGTGGTGCCTCCGCATCTCGAGGACCGCTTGCTGTGTGCCTTCTCGCACATCTTTGCCGGCGGATGTGAGTCTATGCATGGATTTTGCAGTCTGTGTGGCATCACTGATGAAGATGAAGATGATGATGGATTTTACACTCGTGACGCACCGACAGGCAGCCGCTGATGCTTGTGTTTGGACGGGCAACCACTGATGGTTGTGTCTTACTCTTGTGTCTGTGTGACACTTCTGGTGTGTACGAGACTTGTGTCAGCGCTAGGTCTAGACGTATGCGTAAAAGTGGCTGGCTACCTGGTGGGAGTACAGTGCCCCGGGGACCGCTGCTTGTGCGCCTTCTCGCACATCTTTGCCGGAAGATGTGAGTCTATGCATGGATGTCGCAGTCTTGTGCGAGGCGCCAGGCCTTGACGCCTGGCCGACAATGGCTGGCTAGGCCTGGTAGGAGTCTGCGGCGCTCCGTGATGTTGGTGTGAATATTGCCTGGGAAACACCACAGTCCCCACACCCCTCATGCCCTGACTGGGAGGCATGCACCCCACACGACAGATGCTCTCCCGCCGCACGCACGGCATGGTTTTGGCTGAATCCGCGACCTGTATGTAGCCAGTATCCCCGGCTATCGATCCCGCGCGTCGCACTGGGGCGGGCATGCACGAGGGGCGCAGGAATAGGTGCTGGCAGTGACAGCTGGGGGTAGAAGGCCTCTATCGGCGCCCCGGGGCTTTCCAAGGACACCAGATCAACGTATAGGGACTTCAGGCGATGTATAGAGCTTGCCAGAGGCCCCAGGGAGTGGGCGCATTAGCGTTTTGGGGTGTCAAAACTTGAATGTGGCGTGGTGCCGAGGTGTCCATGCACCTGCTCCGCGGCCTCCCTCGACCTGCAGATGTCTAGTGGGTGACTCGTCAACGCCATTCGTGCCCCCAAACAGCGGCTGGGAGGCCTCCGGGGGCGTCCAGGTGGTGACGTGTTTGGGTGGTTTGGGCGGGGTTGTGCCCGCAGACCCTGGTGCTGCGCGAGGCGATGCACGATGCCATACGATTAGTGATGGCAATACCAGAGAGGTCTGGTGCGCCGTGGGTGCGTCCGCTGCCTCTGGGGCAACGATCGTTGTTTGGGCGTTCAACCCCGACAACATGCAACGTACCGTTCCCCCGGCCCCCTTCCGCCGCTTGCATGCGACCGTGTAGCACCCCAGTGGAGCCTGGGGCGGGTGGGGCTTCCTTGGAGGCCCGGAGCACGACGCCGGACTGCTTATAGTGCAAATGCAGAAGCTGAACACACAGGGCAAAATCTAAAAATACAGCCATCGCAATTTTTGCATGGCACATTCTGTATATAAAATGGGGCCCGGAGCCGCGGCGGCAGGTCCGTGGGCGTGATTTTCGTGGGTGCCGCATGGGCGCGCGTCTGCATGCTGCATGGAGTGCAGCGCGCTCATGTAGCTGTTCCCGGCGCCCCCCGACAGTCTGGTCGTCATCGGGGATGTACTGGGGACGCGCCCAGCGAGTTTTACTGCATGGGGATCTCGGGAGGGGGTCTTGCACCCCCAAAACACTGTTTTCGGTGTCCACACTTGTGTGGCGATTTTAAAAAAATGGGGAAATGCAGCCATCGAGGTTTTTTGCTACGCCTTCGTTGGGATCTGTACTACAACCCTGCCAAGTTTTAGGGTCGCAAGAGTGATTTAACTACCTGAACCCACATCTGCCGTCCGAACGAGCACATTTGGTGGGGGTGTGGGGACTGTGGGGAAACACCCCGTTTGCAACACACCCCCCTGCGTGCATCACCCTGAACCCTAGCCCTAAACCCTGAAACCCTAAACCCTTAACCCTAAACCCTTAACCCCCGCAGACTCCGCGGGCTACTACTCCTACAAGTGGGCCGAGGTGCTGAGCGCCGATGCATTTTCTGCATTCGAGGAGGCCGGCCTTGACGACGACAAGGCCGTGGTCGCGATGGGTGCGCGCTTCCGCGACACGGTGCTTGCGCTCGGGGGCTCGGCGCCGCCGTCAGAGGTGTTCAAGGTGGGGGGGGCTGCAGAGATCTCGTGATTCGGCCGTACACAGCCAGACACATCTGGGGTTCCAGTCGAATGGCTGTGGAGAACAAGAACAACTGGGACAGAAATCACTTGGGACACTGATTGAAAGCCTAGCCACTGGGCCTTCATCTGTTGGAGAGCTGGGTGTGGGTTCCCGCTCCATAAGGGTCGGATCTCGAGATGTCAAACCACGCTCTGGTTTCACATAAGCACCCTATGTGCTAACTCCTTACTTGACAAGCGCGTGGCTCTTACACTGATACTGACTGACTGACACACCTGTATCCTAGCTAGACGTGTCTCGGGGGCTCGGCGCCGCCCTCAGAGGTGTTCAAGGGGGGGTCTGCAGATATTCCGTTTTTTTGGCTGCAGCCAGAATTTCAGTCGAATGGCTTTGCATAAAAAAAAGGAGGTCACTGGGGATCCGTGGCGGGAGCTCGGCGCCGCCGTCGGTTTTTACAGTTTTTACACGTACGCGCCCGGAGGACCCCGGGGCGTGAGTTAAGGCCTAGACTACACGTCTAGGGGAGCTCTACTAGTAGAGCCCTCAAGGCCACGCATCGCGCCAGCCTACCAGGGCCGCCGTCGGAGGTGTGGGATCCGCCACACGCAGACACCAACCCTCAACACACGCGTGTGCACACGCGCTCTCGCCAGGCCCAGACGCATCGTAACCGAAGACCTGTGTCGGGGGCTCGGCACCGCCCTCAGTGGCGTCCAAGCTGAGGGATGTTTGTTTACCGACAAGTTGCCACCCTAGGCGTCACACCGCCAAGTACAAGAAGCGTTGTCCTCGCAGCCTGGCTCGCCAGCTCAACCCCCCCCCCTCATGCATACACACACACACACACACACACACACACACACACACACACACACACACCACCACCACCACCAGTGCCTGGCACCGGCTCGCCACTCGCCCGCTCTTACCACCGCCCCTGGCCTTGCAGGCGTTCCGCGGCCGCGACCCATCGACTGCTGCACTGCTGCGCCACGCGGGCCTGGTGCCGGCTTGATGCACAGCGATGATCGGTCCGGGGGTGGTTTACGGCGGTGATTAAATTCCAGCAATACACGCGGTACAGGTTTAACAGGTTTTGCACATATGCGCCCGAGGGACCCCAGGGCGTGATTTCAGCGTTACACGCGGTTCATATGCATGCTTGGGTTGGGCCGCGTCGAGCTGCAGCGGATCAGGTCGAGGAAGGATCAAAGACACAGGACCACGCGGCTGCGGCATTACAACTGCAACGACCTGAGTGTTACCTTCAAAGATTAGTGTTTGGTAGCGATACATCTGGCTGGCTGAGATGCTCCATGCCTATTGCTAGTGGCCTCGATTTGGTGGCTCGGTCTCAGCGAGTCGTGCTGCCAGTGAGACATTGTGAGTCGTGGTCCTCCGGGCGCGCATACATGTACAACTCAGTCGAGAAGAAACGGCGCTACACAAGCGCTGTGGCCACGTGGCGCAGTGCACGCGTGGCTGCCGCCTGCACGCCTGCCGAGGAGCCTGGCCCCAGCAGCTGCACCAGAGATGCGACAGCGCAAACGACTGAGATGGCGGCATTGTGCTCATCACTCTGGGCACACAGCGTGTGCAGTGCCCACGTCGCTTCACCCTGCACATCTGTCAGCATGTCCGGACCACGAAGCAGCGCCAGCTGCAACATTGTCGGAACAGCACCGGCAGAGGCAACCACAGCTGGGTTCTGAAGAGGGTTGGCAGCCAGTATGACAAGGGCCCATGCCGCCGCCGCCTGCACGTCTGCCACCAAGTCGGGCCCCAGCAGCTGCACCAGAGCCGGAATAGCGCCAGTGGTTACAGTCAGGTTCGGAGCGTGGTTGCCAGCGAGGGCATATAGTGCACGTGCTGCTGCTGTCAGCACGTCTGCCGATGATTCAGGCTCGAGCAGCTGCACCAGCGCCTGAAAAGCACCAGCATCGATGATGGTGGATTGGTTCTGAGCATGGTGCTCAGCCAGGCTGCGTAGTGCACCTGCTGCCTCCTCCTGCACGTCTGTTGCTGAAGAAGGTCGCAGCAAATTGGCAAGAGCCGGAACAGCGCCAGCAGAGGCAATGGCGGCCTGGTTCTGGGTGTGGTGGTTAGCTAGCGCATTCAGTGCCGCTGCCGCTGCCTCCTGTGCGCCTTCCGATGATTCAGGCCCCAGCAGCTTAACCAGAAGCGGAATGGCACCAGCGGCGGCAATGTCGGCTTGGTTTTGAGCATGCCAGATACATAGGTTGAACAGTGCACTGGCTGCTGTCTCCTGCAGACTCTCGGAGGATTCAGACACCAGCAGCTTAACGAGAAACGGAATGGCACCACATGATTGCGCTTTTGTTGTGAGCATGTTGAGCCAGGTGGCTGAGTACAGCTGCCGCTGCCTGCTGCATGGCTGCGGAAGATTCAGGGGCCAGAAGCCGCATCAGAGCCGGGATGGCACCAGCGGTTACAATGGCGACCTGGTTAAGAGCATGGTTCATGGACAGGTCGAACAGTACATCTGCCGCTGCCGCCTGTATGTCTGTCGATGACTCAGGTCCCAGAAGCTTCACCAGATCCGGAATGGCACAAACGGCGGCGATGGCATCCTGAACTTCGGGACCTCCTTCGTAGCTCATATCTGCCAGAGCACATGCCGCACGAGCCTGCATGTTGGGCGGGATGCTGGGCTGCATCTCGTGCACCAGGCCCTCGAGCCTGACTGACGACAGAGGTGCCAGCTGGGTGCATGCCTGCCGCAGATCCTCCACCTGATCGTGCAGCTGCACAGAGCAGCCACAAAAGTCAAGCTTGCGGAGCCTGGTGCATGCTCTGAGCGGCGCTAGGCTCACAGCGCCGCATGAGCGAGCCAGCCGCAGTTCCTCGAGCGTCTCGCTGCACGCTGACAGTGGCGACAGGTCAAACACGCCGACACATCCAGGCATCCACAGGCACCTGAGCTGCGCACAGCTGCACACAAAGTCGATGGAGCAGAGGCCGGCACAGCCACTGATGTCTATCACTCGGAGCGTCGCTGCCACGCTGCTGCTGAGCGCCGGCATGCCCGAAGCGCCGGCTTGCGGGGCCTGCGGGCGGTGCGTGTGCAGACTCGCAGGTCGGGAGGCATGACGGGCACGCCTGCAGTGCGAGAGCTGCAGATAACATAAAGGGGATCAACGTGCAACTGCAACCATGCGTGAGTGCAGATACCTCACAGCTCGGAGCTGCATGCATGCGGGGGGCGCCGTTAACACCATGCATGCGAGCGCCCATGCAAGCACCCCATGCATGGCACATCCAAATGCCCACCTGTCGCACGATCAGGCTCTTGAGCCCAGTGAGAGACGCCGTGGAGAGCGGCGCAAGGACGGCCGTGCTATCCACATTGAGCAGGGTGAGGTGGCGGACGGCAGGCCAGGCCAGCAGAGCGACGGTGAGGTCGGCAGCGACGAAGCCCTGCTTTGGGCTGGCCACGCGCGTGATCGACCCATCCACCAGGATGCGCATGTGCTTGCTCACACCCCGAGCGCGGCCTTGCTGTCGGCATCAAGCCAGGGACACAGCGCCTGCGTGAACAGGTCCTCGGACAGGAGCACGGCGTGCGCGAGGTCGGCAGCCTTTAAGGCCTCATCTGTGGGCTGCATGATCATGGTATGCATGTGCATCCCGTCTTTTTTACATCAACTTGTGTGGATGTGTGGAAGTTGGGCGGGCTGTGTAACGCACAAGCGCAAGTGTCGACTAGATCAGCATCAAGCATCAGAAGGACTGCATTCATTTTATATGACAGAGGGTGTCAGGTTGAAGGGTCGCATCATGCAGAACTTCTACGATGCGGTGAATCGGTCAGCTTTGTGCCGATGATGCGGGGGCCGCGTGCCAAGGGTCGCGACCTAAATCCTAGTAGACCTGTTGAAGGCTTGGCAACGTCCTTTGAGGGGTTGAATATGAGTTGTGAGATCCGCCACACCCACAGCAACACACACACACACACCTACACACTCACCACACTCTCACCGCCCGAAGCACACCGAACCCTAGGTCTATGTCGCGGGCTCGGCAAGGTGTGCAAGGTGTGGGATCCGTTACACCGCCTCACACACACAAACACACACACACAAACACTCTGACCCCACGTATTTTCGCCAGGCCCAAACAAACCTAAACGATCTGGGGAGTCTCATTCTTGGCAGCCCGCCACCACCCCTCTGGATGGCTGGCGATGCTTCACTTGCCTCCGCTTCCAATTTCATATGTGGACACCTACTTCAACAAGCATTTGCTGCTGTGTGATAGGGGACCTGGGGGTGCACCCACGCTCTGTTGGGTTGGCACTTCAGTGCTCGTATGGGGTATGCCACGCCCGCGCGGAGTGCCACTCCGTGGGGAACCCCTACCCTGAGTTGCCAGCCATCAAGTGATTTCCGTTTCGGCTGTACACAGCCATTTGGCTGTAATCCGCCTGGAATTTGACCTTGAACACAGCTCAACCCATCCAGTGGATTGGTAGTCTGGCAAGCCCGTCAGACAGATCTTATCAACAGCTTTCAAATGACTTATGTATGACAACACACGGTCAACGGCAGGTCAACGGTCAACGCGGTGAAAGCAAAATCCGGCTGTGCAATAATTAATTAAACAGCAAGTTACAAGTTACACGGGGTTTCCAGCTCAGCAGGCTACTCTTCTACTAGAGACACCCGCCGATACTCCAGCACACTTTAGTACTAGAGTACCGCCGGCTCCCGGCCGATAGACTACCGCTCCCGCCGGCTAGACTACCCCAAACAGCGGTCTCTGAGAGACATGTCTGGCAAGGAGCATATAGGAGAGGACCTTCCTCAGGGTCACAGTAGTGGCCTTGTGGCCAGTCAAGCCGGCAGAGCCGACTGGCGCTGACTGGAACAGTCCCCGCCTGGCAGTGCATGGCTGTCCAGCTCTCGTTTGCATGGGGCTCAGCCGGCGCCCCATGCCTCATGCATGGCCAGGTCCCACCCTCCAGGGGGGCATGGGCGACAGAGTTGTCATGGAGCCTGCCTGAAGACCTTTCAACGCCAGTCACCGGCAGACGAGCGCCCCCGAGGATGAGCGTGGTGACAAATTAAACAGCATGACAAGAAAATCACTGCAGCCATCCCAGTTAGGTGCTCTGACTCTACACGCCGAGCACGGTCTTATATGACTTTAGCATCCTTGACACTTGATCATCAAACCCTAGGCTCGGCGCCACCCTCGAGCCGGCAGGCGAGCATGCCAGGTTGGTTATTGGTAGGCGGCCAAAACGGCGGCCACAGCTTCGTGACGTATTTCAGTCCTCGTCTTCATCGGCTGGCTAGGTCGTTGGTTTGCCAAGCCGGTCAACCAACCAGCCAGTGGGCGGAGCCTCGGTAGTACAGCGCCGTGTCATGAGACACCGTGGTCCGCCGCCAGCAGGGGCTTGAGAATCCCCTTGTCCTCCTTCCCGGCGTTGCCAGTGGGCCCTGAGGGCACAGCAAGTGTGAGGGGGCAGGTTTGAGAGGGGGGGGGGGCGCAGGTGTGTGGCGGGGATCAGTGCTCATGTCGGGGTAGGGCTCCTAGCTAAGGCTGCCCAACATGGGGAAAACAAGTAAATGGTTTCTGGTGCGCCCCCTTGACTTGTTGTGGCCCAGGTGATACAAGTTCCAGCCCCCCGGGTGCAGGCTCTTGTAGTGGCGTGTGATCTCGTTCATGAACGAGGGTCTGCAGTTTGAGCCCCGTAAGGTGTTGAGAGGGTCTCCGGTGTCTGCCCCTGTACATGCGCTGAAACGGGCCCCACCAACCATGCGGGGATATCGAGCTTGTATCAGACATGTGTACCATCGACCGCCCACCGGAACTGAGCGGCATGGCACCTGATTCACAGGATCACCTGCATGATTCATGGTGAAGCTTCCCCGCTTAGGACTGTGAAGCCCTAGCTGGGGCAACTCATGCCCACACATGCATGCATGCAATAGCATGCGGGGTGGCAGCTGATTGAGTTTGAGGAAACGGAGGGCCTTTCCCCGCGGAGACGGCCCTGGGCCCGGCCCCTGCCCGCGCCCATGCACCCATGCACCCATGCGCCACGCGCCCGGGCAGCCCAGGCGCTTGTCCATAGTTCGCAAGCAAGATTGTGCACATGCCATGGCATCCTGAGAGCACAGCTGAATAAGAGGGGTACCCACTCACTCTGGGAGGCGGTGTCCGACCGCCTCATCCAGGCCCGCTTTGCAGCGGACCGTGGGCAGATGATCACTTCACTCAGGCTGGCGACTTCTACCTTCGAGCAGCGGCGCTCGCGGACAAGGCCAACGACAAGCGCGATCTGCTTATCGTGGCAGGTGATTTCAATGCAGCAGTGGGGAGGGATTCGGTGTCCGACCACGAATGCGTTGGCAAGCACCTGCCCCTCACGGAGCCAGCGGTGGCCAGCAGGAACGGTCGCCTGCTCCTTGACACTGCCACTGCATGCAGCCTGCGCGCTGCCAACACTCTCTACCCCCATAGGCCTGAGCACCAGTACACCCACATCAGCCCCATGGCTGTTGCACAGAGCAGACGGCATGCATGCTCTGTGCGCCGCCTGCACAGCGTCAAGGACTACATTCTGGTCGCGCGCCGCCGCATGCATGCGGTGACAGACTGTAGGGTGCGTAGGAGCCCAACCTGGGACAGCGATCACCGCATGGTGGTACTGTCCATGCGCCTCCGCATGCGAGCCTCCCGCCATGCAGGCGGCTCTCAGCGGCGCGCATGGGACTCTTCACAACTGCGGCGCCCGGCTGTCCGTCGTGAGTTCAACCTCCAGCTGTCCGATCGCTTTGGGCTGCTGGAGGCCGTGCCGCCCGAGGGCGCTGATGCCCAGGCGGAGTACGACGCGATGGCTGCTGCCATTCGCGAGGTGGCCACCAACCACCTCGCTCCACGCGGCAGCCGCCGGCGGCGCGGCTGGCAGTTCACTCTGTCGCAGCGCACCCTCCGGCTCATGGACGCCCGGCAGCGCGCGCACACGGCATGGCTCAGGAGCAAGTCTGCTGCTGCCAAACGAGAGCGCAACCGCGCCAACCGCGCGGCCGACGCAGCTGTGCAGAGAGACAGGGAGAGGTGGATCGGCCAGCAGGTGGCGGAGGCGCAAGACATGCTACGCAAGAAGAATCTGCGCCAGTTTGCGCGCGCGTGCGACAGGCTGGCGGGCCGCAGCCGCAGCCATCAGATCCCACCTGCCATGCGGGACGTCTCGGGCGCGCTGCACAGCGGTCCAGACGGGGTGCTGAAGGCCATGACAGAGTCATTCGACAAGCTATATGGCGGGGAGACCAAGCTCAGCGACGAGACCCTGAACCAGCTGGAGAACGATGTAGCGGCGTTTGAGCTCACACGCGCCACAGAGGTGGACGAGGCGCACGGGCGCCCCCCTGACCTGGCTGAGACGGAGGCGTGTGTGCGAGCGTTGCGCTCGGCCGCCGCTCCGGGCGGTGACCAGCTGGACGCCATGCTGTTGCGGTGCCCACCTGCCATCGCATGGCTCCACCGGGTCATCATCGCCGTATGGCGGTCGGGGAGAGCCCCGAGGGAATGGAAAACTGCTATTATCACACCGTTATATAAGGGGAAGGGTCCGCGTGACTCCCCTGGTAACTACCGCGGTATAAGCCTTCTCTCTATTGCCGGGAAAGTGTACGCTGCCATACTTCTGCACCGCGTCTCCACGCAGGTTGATGGTCAGTTGCATGAGGCTCAGTGTGGTTTCAGAAAAAGCAGAGGCACTGTTGATGCGATTTTTACTCTGCGCTCGCTGAGCGCGGCACATGCCGAGTACAAACAATGCATGGCTGTGGCATTTGTCGACTATTCTAAAGCTTACGATTGCATAAACCGTGCGGCACTGTGGAGAGTCCTTAGATTATATAGTGTTCATCCGCACATTATTGATCTGTTGGAGGATCTTCACACCAACACCGCAGCTGCCGTGCGGCTGGCTGGGAAAATCGGGCACGAATTCCCCGTGTCGTCTGGTGTGCGACAGGGGTGCGTCATTGCTCCTGTGTTGTTCAATGTTTTTATTGACCACATAGTGAAAAAGGCGCTAGACATGATGCCAGAGGGGGCTGGCGTGTCAGTCGTGACCCGAGCCGGCGGCTCTGTGTTGTCGTCGTCGGTTGAGCGCATAGTAATGCTGATGTATGCCGACAATTTATGTTTGTTCTCGCATGACCCAGCTCAGTTGGCGCTTATGCTGAAAATCCTTGACAAAGTGTCCTCTAGCTTTGGCATGCAAATCAACGCCGCCAAGACAGAAGTGATGATTTTGCCAGCAGATTTTGTCGTGGATCTGCCCACGTTTGCGCTGACTGGTGGTGAAGTGAAGACCGTCTCTGCATTTAAGTATCTAGGGAGTTGGATAACCCAGAGTGGTGGTGTGGAAAAGGAGATCGGTGTGCGTGTCGGTCGCGCGCTGGGCGTGTTTGCGTCTTTTGATAAGATTTGGGCCAGCAAGAAGATGCAAGTGCAGTCTAAGATGCGGGTTTACAACACTTTCGTGCTGCCCCACTTTCTGTACGGCTGCGAAACATGGGCCCCTACTAAAACACAACTGACTCGATTGGAGGTTGCCCACTCTAACTGCCTTCGTCGCATTCTGGGTGTGCGCCTGGTCGACCGGCACAGATTAACTTATATTCGGCAGGCGTGCGACACTGAGCCAATTGACAGCCTTGTGGCAAAGCGATCAATGCAGTGGCTAGGCCATGTGATGCGCATGCCGGCTTCTCGTCTTCCTCGTACGACTTTTGACTGCACAATGGATGTGGCTCGGCAGCAAGGCCGGCCTCCAGCCTCCTCCCGACACTATTTTCTTAAGCTACTGATTCAGCAGCTAGGCGAAACTAGTGGCACTCGTTCTGATTGGAAGACTTTTTCGGACACGGCGTTTGAGCGTGCTCAGGATAGGGTCGGGTGGAGAGCCGTGGTGTACGGTCCGGCTGCCCCTCAGGCGCCGGCCCCTCCACCACGGCGGTCAAGTAGATTGGCAAGCGCCACTTGACCCCCTATCCCCTAGAAGCAGTTAGGACCTATTTTGGAGGCGTCGCACAATAGCTCTCCTTTTTGCTGTGGGACTACACGTTGGCAGGCAGCCGGCTGGTGGCTACCGCCCCTCACAAGTAATTGTTAGGGCCAGAACTGGACTTGGGTCTAGGCGGTGGTACTAGGACTAGAGGTAGTCTTTGCTGGAAAGCCGATGTAACTGTAACTGTAACCCACTCACTCACAAGGGTGCCCCCACTCACCCTTCCCCGACGACTGCGCGGACGACTGCGACGACGACCGCACCGAGTAGTGCGGTGGCGACTGCGGCGACGACGGCGGCGACGACTGCGGCTGCGAGGCACGAGAGGCTGCGGGAGGGGGCATCAAAACGCAGGTGAGGCCTAACTCTTCACCACTGCGGCCTTCCGCGTGGACAAACAGCTCCAATAAATACCGGCGCTGCCAGTGGTGGGGTGCTTGTGGTGGACGCCCTCCATGCACGCTGAAAACAACCCTCGCACCTCACAGGCTGGATTCGGCCATGACCGCTGGCAGGCGCTGCTTGCCTCCGACGCTGTTGACGTACTTTTGGATGTCTTCGTCCGTCTCCTGTTGCGGCACGGACAGCTGCCAGTTGTTGTCGCGGAACAGCTTCAGCATCACCTTCATCTTCCTCTCCATGTCATCGGGGCTCTTAATGGACATCCAACCGGCGTTCGCCTTCTTGTTGATTTCGATGACGAGGTCGCTATGCTGCGCTTGATTCTTGTCGATTGCGGCCTGGAGCTGCTCGATCGAGAGCGGCTCAAGCGCCTCCTCGATCTGGAGCGAAGCAAAGTCGACCATCGACATCGAATTTTGCGCCTCCTACAAACTTTCGCTGGCGCAAAACCCTTCCGCTAGGGAAGGCCTTCCCTCTACTTCCTGCCTCACACTCCACACTTTAATACTGGTTTGCACTCTCGCCCGCGACGGAGTTAGGTGGGAATAAGTTAGGGGCATGCCGCCTCAGTGACTCTAGATTGTGGACACGGGCTTGTGCGCCTCTTGCTGGCTCTCAGAACCGTGTGGGGTATTAGTTATTTGCGGTTTGTCACAGCACAACGGGGGGGGGGGGCTGTGTGTAATCGCCTCGCTTGCAAACAGCAGAAACGCTTCAGAAATGAGGGATTGCGTGGTTTTGCGGCTGAGTCGGAGTGTGGGAGCCCAAGCCGAACGCCCGGAGCGGCTTGGCGTGGTCATCGGCGACGCCGATGAGAGGCTTTCCAGGCCCTCACACTTGTCGGATTTCCCGGTCACGCCCCCAAGCGACCATCGGGCTTGCGCCCTTCGGGCGCCCTGTTTATCAGAATCCGATCGGCGGGTACACCCCTAGTACGTACGTATTATTTGTAGCGCAAGCAAGACGCAAGTGATACATGCTCTATGTGGCTCGATAAGCACGCTTCCTGTGCGCGGTGGGGGCGCAGCAGCAGTGGCCCCTGGGAAGGATTATGATGATGATGGATCTTACAGTCTGTGTGACACCAGCAATGATGTATAAGACCGGTGTCGGCGCAAGCGCCCAACACCTTAAACTCAGTTTCAGTGGGAAACTGGCTGGCTACCTGGTAGGGGTGAGGGTAAACCCCCACACGCGCGCACGCACTGGACCTAGACAGGACACTGGGCCCCCAGATCCACCCTATACCACCCAGGTAGTGACAGCAACGCATTGTTGGTGTGCGCCTGTGTTCTACTACTAGTCCCGCCGCCGCCATTGGCTCCAGCAATCTCCTCCATGCCCGCCAGCAATCTCCTCCACGCCCGCCAGCAATCTCCTGTATGCCCGCCAGCAATCTCCTCCATGCCCGCCAGCAATCTCCTGTATGCCCGCCAGCAATCTCGTCCATGCATGGGCGCCGCCATGCGATCTCCATGCGCCGCGCCGCGCTCCATGCGCGCCAGCACCCGTACCACCCGCCTCATTCCCGTTCTTTAGCCATTCCCCGTGACACCTATGGCTGATCCTTGTTCCGCCGTCCCCTTTGGCATCTGTAACCCGTATCCTCTCCCTGTAGCCTCATTCCCCGTTCTTAACCGCCATCTCCATTATGGTGCCCGCCCGCTGGTGGGGCCTCGCCTCGCCCCATGCCGCACGGCTAGTGTATTGATTGCTGCGCCATCTATAATCTGCGCCTTGGGGCAGGGAACCCCTGCGCCACAACCTCCTCACAAAGCCTAGCCGCATGTGCCTCGCTTCCCATGTTTCTCAATTTCTCGCCATCCGCTTCCATGCTGCCGCCTGCAATCTCCTCCACGCCCGCGAGCATTCTCCTCCATGCCCGCCAGCAATCTCCTCCATGCATGCACGCGCAGAGCGCCGCCATGCAACCCCCATGCGCCGCGCGCGCCATGCGCGCGCCGCGCCCGCCAGCTCCCGTAGCCTCATTCCCCGTTCTTTACCCATGCGCCGTGACGCATTAGCCTTGTCCGCCGTCCCCTGGCATGCATAACCCGTAGCCTCATCCCCGGTAGCCGCATTCCCCGTTCTTAGCCGCCATCTCCATTATGGTGCCCGCCCGCTGGTGGGGCCTCGCCTCGCCCCATGCCGCACGGCTAGTGTATTGATTGCTGCGCCATCTATAATCTGCGCCTTGGGGCAGGGAACCCCTGCGCCGCAACCTCCTCACAAAGCCTAGCCGCATGTGCCTCGCTTCCCATGTTTCTCAATTTCTCGCCATCCGTCTCTCTCTTCCATCCAGGCACAGTAAACCATTAGGAGCCGCAATCTGCTTGAGTTCCGATCGTTGTGAGAGGGGGTGCATGCTCGCCGCAATTCTCGCCATCGTGCATCGTGCTCTCCATCGTACCGCTGCCCCATCTGCCACATAGCCTCGCCCCATCAGGAACAGTTCACCAGTAGCGCTGTGCGTCACAGCCGCTCAGGGTAAATTTCCAGATTTTCAGCCGCCCAGTACCAAGCGCAGTTCTCCCGGTTGCCCGCCATCGAGCGGCGCCAGGGCGGGAGCCCCTGGCGAAGAGCTTATAGTAATTAGTTTTTTGCCGGCTCCAGCAACTTTGACCGCTCATACCAGGCACAATACACAGCGGGAATTCATGCAATGCATGCCGTTGTGCTGCTCTCGGCAAGAGCTTTCCAATGCATCGCTCCACGCCCTCACCCACTAAGTGTGGGGTGATTTTCTGGGAAATGGGAAATCCGGCTCGGAGCGGTATACGGCTCGCAGGGGAATCACTGCGCAGCAGGCTGTTTTCGCTCGATTGTTTTGCGTGTTTAATTGCACGCACTTCCCCCCGCTCCCAGCGCCGCCTCTCCACGCCCCTGCGCTCCCCACCAGACCCTGGACCTAGGCACCGACACTAAGCAGTCAATTCCCGGGTATGGGGACCCGCAGCGAATGAGCGGGACGACTTTGCGGCCAGGGATCGTGAAAAACTTAACTCTAGTCTGCGCACCCTGGAGGCGGCGGTGCCAGGGCTGTGGCGGCTGCCGCTCCTCAGCGCCTGCAAGGAGCCCATCTGGCGGCTGTGGGTGAGTGGCTTTCACAAGCAGGCTGCGCTTGGAGTGCCCGAGTGCCCGTGCGGGTGGCGGTGCCGTGAGGAGGACGGGCCGCCGGCGACGGCGTGGCGTGCGCACTGCTTCTGGGGATGCGCGGTGGCGGAGGCGGTGGTGGTGGCGGTTGCTGCTGCCCTCCCTGCTCCTACGCCGGTCATCACGTGCTGCCAGGTGTGGCTGCTGCAGCCTCCCGCTGGGGTGCGTGCTGGTGTGTGGGCTGTGGTGGCAGCGCTCGTGGTGGACGCTATGGAGCGCGGATGCCGCCACCTGTGGCGCATCACGCGTCCGCGTGATGGTGTGCTGCCCCCTGATCGCACGGTGTCGGTTGAGCGGGCGGGGGCGCTGGCGACGATGGACCTTTGGAACGCGCTGGCGTCCTTTGCTGAGGGCGGCGTGATGCCGCGAGGTTTGGCGGGTGTGGTGGGCCCGACCCACCCCTATGTTGGAGTGGTGGACGGCAAGCTCATTCTGAACAAGGCGTCCTAGATCCCTGAGGGGACGAGTTATGTGAGGGGAGGTAGCGCCGCACGCGTGCGCTGGCGGGATGAGTTGTGGCTGCTGGGTAGATGCTGTGGTGGGTGTGCGCACCTGCTCCGCTTCCAGTGTTTTGAGGGTGGGCTTTTTTTGGTCCCTTTATGGTTTTATACCTTGGGCCCGCCCTTCATCCACTGGAGGGGTTGAGTGTGGAGCCTGCACTGTGGTGCTGCTTGCTTGGCGCCCGCCGCCGTGTGTGGATGGCGTTGCCGTGGGGCACCCCCCCTTTTTCTGTTGGCAGGTCTTCAGGACTGCTTCATCTAAGTCCCACTGGAGCTTTGGAACCGCACGTGTGACCGCCAGAAGTGGATTGTAACGAACTCATCATCTAGTGGTCACACGGATCACGTCAGTAACATAGCCGGGATTGAGACAGTTTATTCAACCGGAACCGGCCACCGGCGAGCTCAGTCACGCTTACAATATGGCAGGGGTCCCTGAGGGTAGAAGTTGGGGGGTGCTATGGTGTAGAGGAGTGTGAGTCACCCAACAGAATGTAGTAGAAGTTATTTGCGCCACAACGGGGGACTGTGCTGGGGGCTTTGTGTGATCCCTCGCTGGCTATTATATTTTCGGGTCTTGTGTTTTTACTCGGGGTCGAGGCGCTCCCGTAGTGTTACGCTTTTGACGACGACGACGTTGAATGTCCGAAGGACAACACCAGGAGCACTGCAAATTGTGGGGTGAGGGTGAGGGTGAGCAAATGCTGCTGTGACGGAATGCCAGTTAACATGCACGTTTTGAACGGTGAGGGGTCAGTGGTGTCCTTAAGGAACCAGACACTTTCCTGTTTGCCCCCGCAACATGGGAGGGGACATGCCGACTTGCCCCCGCAGGAGGCGATTTTTCGCGGAAAAGTGTGAAAATTGCCGATTTACACACTTTTCGGCGCGAACTTCCCGCGATTCGCCCCTGCAATTTCTCCCCAAATTTCCCGTTTTCTACGGGGGCTGCGGGGGCGCTAAGGATATCACTGTGAGGGGTGCGCTCATGGGTGCGCTTGGTGTTGGAATTAGTCGCCCTGGGGCCAAGCTGTTTTGTGTTGCAGTACGTGTGACAGGGGCTCGATTCACGGAGGCGCGTTCTCGTCGCCGAGCCCTGGACCCTGCAATGCGGCGCTGCTGGTGACTAGGATCTCCGTGCCGCTGACGAGCGGGATAAAATACGACTGGCCTGGCTCCTGCTAGACTGTCCCTCGGTGGAAACTACAGGAGCGGCTTGCCCGGCGCTGTCATGGCTTGGCGAGTAGCCGCGGCGCTGCCGCGACCCGTGCTGGGAGACGGCCCTTATCCTCCTCCCATGCAGGACGCCATGCGGCACCGATCTCGACGAGTTGATCGACGAGCGGAGGAGCTGGCGCCCGTCAATGCATGCTGGACATCGGTCAAGATGGCTGCTCGTGGGGGCGAGCTACCATCAGGGCTTCAGCGGTGGTGACCGCCGAGGCAACAACAGAGTTTATCCGCTTCACCATCGCAGCGTTTGTCACCGCGCTCACCCTCGGGGGCACTCGTCTGCCGGTGACTGGCGTCGGCATTGGTCTTCAGGCAGCCTGCCATGACGACTCTGTTTGCCCAGGCCCCCCTGGAGGGTGGGACCTGGCCATGCATGACGCATGGGGCGCAGGCAGAGCCCCATGCATGGAGTTGGACAACCATGCACCATGCCAGGCGGGGACTTTTCTGCTTCAGCGCCGCCAGTCGGCACAGCCGGCGTGGTTGGCCTCAAAGGCCAGGAGGAGGACAGTCCTTTCCTATACGCTCCTTGCCAGACATGTCCCTCAGGGACTTGTTTGGGTCTAAACTAGCCGGCGGGGGGTAGTCTAGACGGCAGGTAACTGGCTGGTGGCTATCGTCCTTCACAGGGCGGTGGCACTAGGACTAGTGTTGTCTTAGCTGGAATGCCATGTAACTGTAGCTGTAACGTGTGACAGCTGAAGATGGCTGCGTGGTGTGCAGTCTTGTGCAACATGCGCCCCTGGGGCACTGCATTCAAATTATGTGCCCCCCCCCCTGCCCCCCCCCCCAGGGTTGCGCGGTACGCACGTATTTCGGGTCTGGAGCGTACGTACGTACGTATTTTTTGGGAATACGCACGTACGCTGGCCGTACGCGTGCGAAAATCGGGACGCCGCAGCACTATACGCCATTTACTTGAAACACAAAAACGGCCATAACTCACGCTCCTGTGCTGGGATCGCAACCGTTAAACTTGCATTGGAAAGCTGATGAAAAGGGCTATCCAGTGCACTCTAGTAGCGGGCAACCTGGAGGGCAGGGAGTTTCTGCGATTTTTGTGTTTGGTGCGGTGCAAGCGCGTGCGTGTGTGGTGTGCTGCAGCACCCCCGAAGGCACGGCCCCCTGCTGCAGTGCACTGCTGCATACTGAGGTCATACAGACAGCCCGTGTTACAAGCTTTCCAATGCAAGTCGAATGGTTCAAATCCAGGCAGAGGGCAGGGAGTTGCGTCAGTTGTTGTGTGCATCATTGCAAGCGCGCGTGCGCGTAGTGCTGGAGCAGAACCCAAGGCCCACCCCCCTACTGCAGTACACTGCTGCATACGAGCAGTGATCTTGATAGCTCCTGTTACAAGCTTGCCAATGCAAGTGGAATGGTTTCGATCCAAGCACAGGAGCTTGAGTTGTGGCCGTTTTGTGTTTCAAGTAAAAGGCTTATGGTGCTGCGTACATGGCGTACGTATATGCTCCCACACGTACGTACGTACGTACGTACGAAAAATACGTACGCACGCGTACTCACGTACCGTGCAACCCTGCCCCCCTCCCCCCCCCCGACGGGGCGGCGGTGGCAAGAGAAAAGAGCAGCGCACGCCGTGCTCCGCAAAGAGATCCTCGGACAGCAGTCATCGATTCGTTTTGCATGGTTGCGGTATGCATGCGTTTTTCTAGGCGTGGGTGCGTTTGTTTTTGGAGCTTGCCTCCGGGGGGGGGGTAGAGGTCGTGGGTGTGAAGTTAAGAGGGTGGTTTGGGGGTGTCTTGAAGTACGCCCACCTAGTGATTTCCTTTTCATGATTTTAAATTAATTATTCCACAGCCGGATTTTGCTTTGACCGCGTAGACCGTTGACCTCCTGTTGACTGTTTGTCTTCATACCTAGGTCATTTGGAAGCTGTTGACGTGCTCTGTCTGGCAAGCTTGTCAGACTGACAATCCACTGGATGGGTTGAGATGTGTTCAAGGTCAAAGTACAGCCGGAATACAGCCAAATGGCTGTGGAGAGCCGAAAAAGGAAATCACCAGCGAGCACGCAACGACCCCCCCCCCCCTTCCGCCTGTTGCAGAGCCGGCATGGTTGTGGCACCACCTGGCGGACGCTCTGCGGCTCCTCGCGTGGCGGCTGGTTGCATGATGATGATGTTTGGTTGCATGCCTCAACCTATGCAGAGCCACAGCACCCCCTGAGCATTGCCTGTGTCTGTGACTCGTGGGGCACCAGGGTGGCCACCACAGCGAGCGTGGCTGCCACGTACACATACACGTACACGTACACGTGCAGCCGCCACTCACTGCGGCAGTGACTGCTGCGTGGTCATCCAACAGACCAGTGAGGTGCAAGCAAAGGTCCATGCATAACATAGTAGTGGTTGTTTGTTGAAGCTGCTGGCTCCTTCCCAGCTCTTTCCCAGTTCCCCTGGCGTTTTTACATGATGATGAGTTCGTTACAATCCACTTCTGGCGGTCACACGTGCGGTTCCAAAGCTCCAGTGGGACTTAGATGAAGCAGTCCTGAAGACCTGCCAACAGAAAAAAGGGGGGGTGCCCCACGGCAACGCCATCCACACACGGCGGCGGGCGCCAAGCAAGCAGCACCACAGTGCAGGCTCCACACTCAACCCCTCCAGTGGATGAAGGGCGGGCCCAAGGTATAAAACCATAAAGGGACCAAAAAAAAGCCCACCCTCAAAACACTGGAAGCGGAGCAGGTGCGCACACCCACCACAGCACTCTACCCAGCAGCCACAACTCATCCCGCCAGCGCACGCGTGCGGCGCTACCTCCCCTCACATAACTCGTCCCCTCAGGGATCTAGGACGCCTTGTTCAGAATGAGCTTGCCGTCCACCACTCCAACATAGGGGTGGGTCGGGCCCACCACACCCGCCCAACCTCGCGGCATCACGCCGCCCTCAGCAAAGGACGCCAGCGCGTTCCAAAGGTCCATCGTCGCCAGCGCCCCCGCCCGCTCAACCGACACCGTGCGATCAGGGGGCAGCACACCATCACGCGGACGCGTGATGCGCCACAGGTGGCGGCATCCGCGCTCCATAGCGTCCACCACGAGCGCTGCCACCACAGCCCACACACCAGCACGCACCCCAGCGGGAGGCTGCAGCAGCCACACCTGGCAGCACGTGATGACCGGCGTAGGAGCAGGGAGGGCAGCAGCAACCGCCACCACCACCGCCTCCGCCACCGCGCATCCCCAGAAGCAGTGCGCACGCCACGCCGTCGCCGGCGGCCCGTCCTCCTCACGGCACCGCCACCCGCACGGGCACTCGGGCACTCCAAGCGCAGCCTGCTTGTGAAAGCCACTCACCCACAGCCGCCAGATGGGCTCCTTGCAGGCGCTGAGGAGCGGCAGCCGCCACAGCCCTGGCACCGCCGCCTCCAGGGTGCGCAGCCCCGCGCAGACCTGAGCGTCGGTTGCACGGGGGCCTCCGCGCATCCCGCAGTCAAGCGCCAGAGCCGCCTCCACCGTGGCTGCCCGCCGCACTCGCCGCTCGTCCACAACCGCCCGCAGTTGAAGCGCCACCGCTAGCTTGCACGTCAGCTTCCCGACCACGCCCGGGCCGTGCGCAAACCCAACCCACCGGGGCTCGTCCGCGGCCCCGCCCCCCGCAGGCAGGGGAGCATGTTTGGCAGTTGCGGATCGGAGGCCAGGCCGCCCACGCTGCCATCCAGCCGGCGTGATGACACTCGGCAGCTGCCACCCGACCAGCCGCAGGATCTCCACCACAGCAGCGCGCTCGCCCGCGCGAGGGAGGGGCTGAAAGCGACGGAGCGGCCGGAGCAGAGTGAGGGCAGCTCCACCAGCTGCCGCCTCGACCCAGGCTGAGGGCACTGCCGCGAGCGCGACCGCCACTGCCGTGAACAGGGGGTCGAGCGTGCGCTGCACGCACAGCAGATCTGGCCCATCCCCCAGCACTGGCGGCGGCACCCCTGGGAATAGGGCGCGGCACAGGACTGCCCTCCAGACACTGCCCCCGTCGTAGGCGCCGCACGCCAGAGCTGCGCAAAACTGCCCCAGCACGAGCGGCGCGCATTCCGGATCCGCGGCAGCGTACACCGCCAGGCATGCGTGGTCGACCGTGCGTGTGCTGCGCACCATGTCGACAGCAGCGAGCCACGCCCACAGCGCACACAGGTCTGTGACCGTCCGCATGCCGGGGAGGGCGTCGCGCACGCGGGCGAGGCCGTCCACCCGCCAGCAGGTCGCACCGGTCGAGCTGAAGAGCGCATGCCCTGCCGCATCCCCAGTGGGCTCCCGCCACTGTACCGTCCGCTGCGCAGCCGGCAGCTCCAGCTGGAGGAGGGGATTTGCCCAGAGCGGCGCCTCCGCCCCCCACAGCTCAGCTGTTTGCACGCGTCCCAGGATGCGCGCCACTGGCCCCAGGGCCTGCACCCCATTGAGCATGCGCCGCATCGGCCCAGCCAGCAGCGCCGCGCTCACAGCCGGTTCTACGCACTCACCAACGAGGCCGCTTGGCAGAGTGCCTGGCCCAGGCGCGAGGCCCGCCATAAGCACAAAAAGGCTCGGGTGGGCCCCCGGGCAGAGGCGGTGCACCGCCTCCACCATGAGCGGCTCCCATGCCGGCTGAGCCGGGGGCGCGGGCTGCTGTTCCGGCTGTGCCCCCCTGCCACCTCCGTCGCCCCCGCTGCCGCCACCTCCGCCGCCGTCGCCGCCACCAGCCTCGCCACCATCGCCGGCCCGTGGGGCCGACAGCAGGAGATGGGGGGCGCCAGCCGCCCACGCCCCAAACAGGCACGCGAGGTGGACGGCCCACTGCGCGTGCACAATCTCCCGCCACGCCGGCGCCCCAAAACCACCGTGCGCCGGCCGCCCCAGAAGCATCGCAGCGGGCGCGCCTGGCACCGAAGAGGCCCACCGCGGCAGCGCTGCCGGTGGGTCCGGCCCCACGCTCCTGTCCACCAGAGTAGCCGTCCACCGGGAGAGCAGCCTCTCTGCCTCCGGAGTCATGCCACAGTGCACCGCCCGGAACAGGATGCGGGAGACCCCGTACGTCGCCGCCGCGTGCCCCCTGCCAAAGACAGACATTGGGAAGCGCGCGAGCTTGGTGTACGCGGCCGCAAGCCTCTCACGGCACACCCCGGTGACGGCCTCCGGGGGCGGCAGGCCGGCAGAAACGGGCACGCCCAGCGACACGCCCGCGTCCAGCACGCGCAGCCCAGCCACCTCTGCACCCGCCAGCAAGCCCTCCCCCGCCGAACCCAGGGGCAGGATGCCGCACTTGCCGAGGTTTAGGACGAGGCCCGTCGCTCGGCCAAACACCGCCATCGCCTCCACCAGCGCAGCGACGGCAGCCGGCGCACACGACCGGAGGAGGGGCATGCAGTCGTCAGCGTACTGGGGGCAGGTCACTCTGCAGCCAGGCACGACCTCGACCCCCACCGCCGGGCAGGTGCGCAGGAAGCACGCGAGCGCATGCCCCAGGAACAGGAAGAGGGCTGGCGCAGCGGGGCAGCCCTGGCGCACGCCCGCCGCATACCGGCGCGGCTCAGAGATGAACCCGTTGACCTCGGCCGACGCGTACGTGTGCGTGAGGATGGTGCGGGTCCATGCCAGCACACCGTCACCGACGCCCACCGCCTCCATGACCGCAAGGAGGCAGCCACGGTCGATGGTGTCGTACGCCTTGCGGAAGTCGAGCAGCGCCAGCGCTGCACCCGTCGGCCCCACGCCCTCTGCCGCGTTGGCAGCTAACAGGCCAGGCAGCATCTGCGTGAGGCAGATATTGTCCGAGATGCGGCGGCCAGCGAGGAACGCAGTCTGTTCCGGCCCCACCACCGCAGCGAGCAGCGGCGTCCACCGCGTCGCCAGCACCTTGGCGAGGATGCGGTAGTCAGAGCCCAGCATGGTGAGTGGGCGGTAGTTTGCCGCATCCGCTGCATCTTTGGCCTTGTAGATGGAGGCGACAACGCCATCGAGAAACCCAGGCGGCGTCTCACCCGCAGCGCCCACTGCGGTGAAAACTGCCGCCAGAAGCACAAAGGCTGGCTCTCCCAGCTTCCGCCACACATCCACTGGGATGCCATCCGGGCCTGGGGCGGTGCCAGGCTTGGAGTGAGTGGCCGCCGCCCGCACCTCGGCGGGCGTGACAACAGGCGCGCCCGCTGCGTCCGCCACCGCCTGCGGCACGCGCGGCGAGTGCGTACGCACCGCCCCCAGCACAGCCTCCCGATCAGCGGGGGATGGCGGTGGCGGCCGAGAGACCGCCGCCACGGCATCAGCCATGATGTCAGCCATTCCCATGCCGTCAGTGACGAGGATGCCTCGCGCATCTCTGAGGGCGGCGACGCGCCGTGCCGTCGCTGGCTTGCGGAAGGCTGCCGCCATGCCCCCGGCAACGCGCTCTCCCGGCCGCACACATGAGGGCGGGGCTGGAGCGTACCGCCGCACCGCCGCGTCCAGGCGCCGCTGCAGCGTATAGAGCCCGGCGAGCTCCGCCAGCCCATCGCGCCCCGCCTCAACGGCCGCGCGCGCTCGTTTCAGGTCTGCACGCAGCCGGGCCACCTCCACCGACACAGCATCTCGACGCCGACCCAGGTCGCAGTCGAGGCGGCGGGCCTCGCAAGCCAGGCGCGGCTTGAAAGCCTGCCACCACCGCATAAGCTCCGTGTGGCCATGGGTGGGTGCCCCCGCTGCCTCCCGACCAAACCATGCCCTGAACCCATCGGCCAGGTCACGATCAGCCCAGAAATGGGCTCGCACACGCGGCCGCCCCGGCCCGCGCGCCTCTGGCACTAGGGGGGAGAGGTGCATTGCCACAACGCGGTGATCCGACCCGCCCGACTCCCCCGCGTCGCACCCGAGGACGCGTGGCACGAGGGCCGTCGACACGTAGAGGCGGTCGAGCCGCGCCTGTGCATTATACGCACTGAAGGTGTACCCCCTCTGCATGGGGTGGACGAGGCGGTACGCGTCACGGAGCGGGGAGTCCTCCACCAGCGCTGCCATCGCCGCCGCCGGGGCGCAGTCGCGCCACTCGAGGGGCCCCGCAGAGCGGGCGCGGTCACGTGGGCTCTCGACAAAGTTGAAATCGCATGCGAGCACGAGGTGTGTATGGCCAGCAGCAAGCGGTCGGATGCGCTCCTCGATGAACGCCGCCTGCACTGCTGGCCGGTTCGGCTGCGAGGCCGGAAGGTACGCGTTGACGAGGCGCAGCCGCCCAGCTCCCCCACCTCCAGCTCCCCCACCCCCACCCCCACCACCCGCGCCCCCACCACCCCACGTGATATCCATCACCATCAGCCGGCCGTCGCCATCCGCCTGGACGAACGGTTGGAGCACTGCCACGAGGTCCGACCGCACGAGGATGGCGACACCAGCCAAGGTCCCCGCGCCGCCCCCCAGAAGAAGGTGTAGGACTCAGTCCCCAGGTGGTAGGCACAGCCGGACGCGTACCGGTCGACGCCATCCATCCTCGCGACGTCATCAGCTGCAATATGCACCTCCTGGAGGCACACCACATCGAGGCGGCGGTCGTGCGCCCAGACTCGCATGAGATCCACCAGCTTGGGCCCCTCTCGCAGGCCGCGCACGTTGTGCGTGCCCACCCGGAGGCCGGGGGCAAAGCGGCCTCCGCGCGCAGGCTGTCCAGCAGGTGGCGTCATCCGTGCACGATGAACGGGTGGCCATCTGGCAGGGGGTTACCCAGGCGCCAGTCGTCCGGCAGCGCCGGCATCACGGGGCAGCCCGCCGCATTGAGGATGTTTCTGACATGGTCCATCGGCCAGTCGTGATGCCCGCCCCGCTTGCTCACGACGGGGGTCTGGACAGTGTATCCGTTGAGGATGTCCATGATCCACTCCTTCGCTGCGTCGGCTGTCGGGAAGCTCCCGCAGTGGATGGCGTCCCTGAGTCCGCTGGTGATCCCGGGGTTGTCGACGGGCCCAATGCACGGTCCGCCCCGCGCGTACGCAAAGGCATGAACCTTGCCGCGGACCCATCCACCACCATCCTCTCCATGACCAGTGGCCTCCCCAGTAGTGGCCAGGGCCTGCGTCTGCCCGCCCCCTCCACCCGCACCCGCTCCTCCAGCTCCCCCACCACCAACAGCTTCTGCAGCCCCCGCGCCCCCACCCGCCGCGGCCGGAGCAGCAGCAGGCATGGCGACACCACCCTCATCACCACCAGTCCTACGGCGTGCCATGCGCCGCCCCTCCTCGCCGTCCTCTGCCGCCTCAGGCGCCGCCTCGCCGCGTCGCGGCTCAGGCTGGCGGAGGCCCACGGGGGTGCCGAGCGGGGCATCGTCAGCGGCATCGAGCTCCTCATCACCCCCCGCACGCTTGCGCCCAGCCGACTGGGTGGCGTCGAGCATGCGCTCCTCACGGTCACGGTCGGCCTGCAGGGCCTCCTTGCCCACAGCTGCCGCAGCTGCGCCCACAGCTGCCGCAGCTGCTGTAGCCTTCTGCCGGTCCTCGAAGGCGCGCCTCTCCGCAAGGAGCTGGTCCACTTGCACTCTCTTCTGGCGCTCTGCTGCGAGCGCATGCTCGCGGAGCACTAAGTTGGCCGCACGCTCGTCCGAGGGGCCTGCCGCCGCCGCCGCAGCAGCAGCAGCAGCCGCAATAGCAGCCTCAGCAGAACCACCACCGCCAGGCCCGGCACCGTCCTCATCGTCATCACCGTCACCGGCACCGTGACCGTACGAGTCGTGGTCCTCATCGTCCGCACCCTCCTCGATGGTGCCCAGCTGGTGCTGCACCCCAGGCCCCGCATGCAGCCCCTGGACAGCCGCGGCATAGGACGGGGCCTGGCCCCCCAGCGGCGGCCTCGGCGGCAGCCCACCCGGCGGCGGCCCTCCCGGCGCCCCCGGTGCCCCCGCAGCGCGCGCATCCGGCGGCGTCCCACCCGGCGGCGGCCCACCCGGCGGTGGCCCACCCGGCGCCCCCGCGGCGCCCGCGGCACGCGCGGGGCGCGCGGGCCCCAGCATGCTGAGGGGCAGGCGCGACACGCGCAGCCGGCAGAAGGACGGCGCGTCGGTGCGTTGGCGGCACTCCACGTGCGGCGCGCGGATGGCCTTGGACACAAAGGCGTGGCCCCCGTGCACCGACGCCACAAAGCCTGGCTCCCTGGCAGACAGCCAGGCGAGGCTGGGGGCGGGGCCCTGCCCTCGCGCAGCGCCGCGCCACTGCACCGGCACCGGCCCGCCAGCCCCGCACTGGTACTGCACCACCCAGTCAGCGCGCACCCCGTTCGCCCCCAGCCAGCTGTGCACATGTGCCGGCGTCCACGGCAGAGTGTCTGTCGGCGTGAAGCGCACCAGGTAGTGCGCGTCGTCCACCGGACCCCCAGAGTCCAGTAGCATTGCTGGTGCAGCGCGCATGCGGCCACAGTCCACCTCCAGGGGCGCCATGCGCGCATGCAGCGCACCCTTGACCGCAGTCGCATGGGCCTCATCACACTCCATGTCGACCTGGTAGAGCGCCGACGTGCCCGAGCTCAGGGGCCTCGCCGCCCGTGCCCGCGCCCTCCCTGGCGCCTCAACGCCCGAGCCCTGCAGCGCCAAGCGGAGGGCGGCAACGACGCCGGCTGACAGAGCGCGCAGGTCGACTCCCATGCAGTCGCCCGCCATGTCACGGTCCGCGCGCAACACGAAGCTCAGCGCATAAACCTGCCTGGGCAGCACCCGCAGCTGCTCATACAGGTCGTGAGGTAGCACGCACACGAGGGGCTGCCGCGCGGCCCTGGGCGGAGGCGGCGGCCCGCGGCCCCGCGCAACACCATTTTGCCTGCCAGCAACAGCCGGCCTGCCAGCATCCCCTGCTGCGCCCCCCCTGGGCAGCGGCTGGCTCTGCGTGACCATGTCTTCACTAGTAGCTGGTCTGCGCACGCGCGCGCGGACTCGGCGGTGGGGCGAGAAACTCGCGTCAGCCGTGTGCAGCAGCGCAGCTCGGTGTCATCGCTCTCGGTCACGTTCAGAACACCGGAGAGAGGTATATAGCTGCGAGTTGAAGCACTTAATTCTTACAGCTGTGTATGATCTGAGATCTGAATCTAAAATATCCATCTCAGTCCAGTCCACAAACCACGCACTACCTCTCTGATGGCCGGGTTGGAATAAATTAAATTAATAATGGGCCGGCGCTGTGTGCGGATGGCAATGGATCACACAAAATGGCAAAACCCTAGGAGCCAGACCCTAAAAAGACACACATCCCTCGTGTACGAGGGATACATCCATAAGCGAACACCAATCGGGGGTGACAAGGAGAACCCGGTCACTTAGACACAAGCCCCACGCGTACGAGTGCTGTCTCGTCTTGTTGCAACGAGGCAGAAATGACGCACCCCTCGCAGCGACTCAACCTCGCGGTTGCTGTGCTGGCGTCGGTGATGACGCTGTACGAAGGTGCGAGAGCCAGTGGTCGCCGTCGCATGTGCGCACCAAAAAAACATGCAGATCGCTGTCACTGACAAGACTCTCCTTTGTGTACGCCACAGTGAACCAGCGACAGTCCGGGTACGGCTCGGCCTCGGGTAAGGTCGCCAATTACACGCCCTACGTGCCGCTCCCAATCAACTGGTCCCTGATTGAGCAGACAGAGCCGGTGGACACTTGCCGCATGGAGCACAAGGCGGAGTACGACGGGGCGGTGGTCCAGTCGGGCACTGACCACAAGCTGGTGGGTGGACGGGGAGCCCTGCTCACCTTGGAGTCCGCGCCGTGTTGCATGCACGCCATGCACGCCATGCGTCGTACATGTGCATGGAGTGCTCATGCGCTCAGCCGCGCGCGCAGAACACGGCGGCCGAGTGCTGCGAGGCGTGCCGCAACCACCCCCAGTGCAACGTGTGGGTGTGGTGCGGGCGGCTGAGCGACTGCGCGCCCGGGCGCACGTTCCGCGAGTGCTGGCTCAAGCAGTCAACGTTTCGGGAGACGATGCTCTCAGAGGGCTTCCCAGAAGAAAGTGCGCACGCGCATGTGCCCCCTTGGGATGACACACGCCCGCACGCGCCCCCGCACACACACACACACACACGCTAACACGTACACACGTACACACGCACTACACACCACACACCACACACACCACACGCACACACACACACACGCACGCAGCACACAACACACACACACATGCACATGTACACACACACAACACACAACACACGCATGCACACACACACACGCACACACACAACACACAACACACACACACACACACACAACACAACACAACACAACACATGCCCCCTCCCCCCCCCCCGCCGCACACACACACACACACACGCACAATACACATACCGTGCACGTGCACACCCAGTCGTCGGCTGGACGTCTGGCGCACACACACACACACACACACACATACATACATACATACATACATACATACATACATACATACATACATACATATGCACAACACACACACACACAACACACACAATACGCACACACACACACCACGCACGTGCACACGCAGTCGTCGGCTGGACGTCTGGCGCTTTGTTTCAGGGGACTGTGCGTGAGAGGATGGCAGAGGAGGACCGTCGGCGGTTGCTCGCGCTCGCTCAGGACGAGGTCAGTGGACAAGCTCTATGACCCCTATGACCCCTATGACAAGAGGGATCCTACCAGTGGTGTCCTTAGCGCCCCCGCAGCCTCCGCAGAACGGGAAATTTGGGGGGGAACTGCGGGGGCGAATCGCGGGAATTTCGCGCTGAAAAGTGTGAAAATTGGCAAGTTCCACACTACGCAAAAAACATCGCCTCCTGCGGGGACACTTCGGCATGTCCCCTCTTATGTTGCGGGGGCAAACAGGACATTCTTGGTTTCCTTAAGGACACCACTGGATCCTACCTACGTACCTTGCGTATATGGCCTAATATAAGTGAGAGAAGGAATCCCAGAAGAGGCTGAGAAGAGGCGTTATAAACGTCTTCATTGTCGGCGGCTCCTCGCGCTCGCTCAAGACAAGGTCAGTGTGGACAAAGTCTATACAACGAGAGGGATCATACCCACGTACCTTGCATGTATGGCCTCTGGCTTATGTGGACGTATGGCCTCTGGCTTATGTGGACGTAAGGGAGACAGAAGGAATCCCAGATGATCTTCTGGGATTCATAGAGGCCTTAATGGTCGGGGTTTGCTCGCGCTCGCTCAAGACGAGTTCAGTGGAGAGACTCTACATGGCACGAGGGATCCTACCTTTGCAACTTGCGTAAGCTTCTGTGCCTCCAAGTCTACTTGTCATTTCGACAACCCTGCGAAGCCAAAAACCGTAAAACAAAAAAAGGCGTAGGCGCTCTGCGTAAACATCAGAGGTTAGGGGCCTTCCTTATTGTGCCCATTAGCAAGATTTTAGGGGTTGCATCAGGGTTTGCATCAGAGTGTAGGGGCCTTCCTTTGCCCAGGTAAGCAAGAGTTCAGGGGTTGCATCAGGGGTTGTCCTGATGCACCTTCTGATGCAACCCCTAAACTCTTTTTCTTATCTGGACCAAGGAAGGCGTCAGGGTGGCTGCCCTACCACAACGCCTGAGGCGACGTGTTCATTTGCGCGGATCAGGCGGCGCCTCAGGCGCTCCAAGACCGCCTGAGCCGCACCCCGGACCGCCTGAGGCGCCGTCTCGGGCGTTATCCCCGTCGCCTCAGGCGCGACCCCGGCCGCCTCAGGCGTTTTATGACCGCTGTCACTTGCGGGCCTCAGGACTTTGGATTGTGGTAGGGCTGATTGACGCGTGCGCCCACACGCTGCCCGTGTTGTGCTGCCGTGCGCGTGTGCATGCGCGCCAGCGGTTCCGCTCGGAGGATCTTGGGGAAATGATGGCTCAACCCGGGCCTCGCGGCTCGCTCAACAATCTCAACCTGAAAGTGATCTTAAGCAGACAAAGTGCACTTTTCCGGGTTGCGGGTTGGCGAACGGAAACACTGAAGCGCCGCCGACCCTCCTGCGTGTCTACCTCGCTGGCGCGTTGTGGCCCTGGGGGCTTAGGGTGTGCGTGCGCGCCTGCCATGTGCTGCTCAAGCAAAGCCTAGCGTGTGCATGCGCGCCGACCCTCCCGCGTGTCTACCTCGCTGGCGCGTTGTGGCCTTCGAGGTTTAGGGGTTGCGTGCGCGCCTGCCATGTGCTGCTCACGCAAAGCATCGCACGTGCGTGGCACGCGCACGCTTGCCCGTGTTGTGTGCCCGTGAGCGCGTGCAGACCCTTCTGCTCGTCTTCAGAGTTTCCGTCGTGTGCTGCTCAAGCGTGGCATGCACACGCTTGCCTATGTTGTGCGCCCGTGTGCGCGTGCCAACGCGTGGTTCCGCTAAGGATCTTGGGGAAATGACGCCTCATCCCGGGCCTCACGGCTCACTTCCTCAATCTCATCTCGCCAGAGGCATTTTATTTGCGAACACGGTGTGGAATCGACAATGTTCACACTTTTCGGGACGTAAGTTTTCGCGCAATTTCAACTCGCGACGCCAGCCCAAAGCGTCCAATCTCAACCCGGTGTTGCAGGTTTGCAGGTTGCGGGTGTGCTAACGGAAGCACTGGTGTGCCCATGTGAGCATGCCGACCAGTGATTTCCTTTTCATGATTTGTAATTAATTATTCCACAGCCGGATTTTGCTTTGTCCACGGTGACCGTTTCCTCCCGTTGACTGTTTCTCCTCATATAGGTCATTCAAAAGCTCTGGACGAGCTCTGTCTGGCGGGCTTGTCAAACTTACAATCCGCTGTATGGGTTGAGCTGTGTTCAAGGTCAAAGTACAGACGGAATACAGCCAAATGGCTGTGGACAGCCGAAAAGGAAATCACTAATGCCGACCCTGCACGTCGTCTACCTCGCTGGCGTGTTTTGTGGCCTTGGGGGGTTGCGTGCGTGTCTGTGATTTGCTGCTCAAGCACAGCATCGAGCACTTGCTGACTGGCATGCCCGTGCGTTTTTTTTTCTGTGAGTGGTCCCGCTGAGGATCTGGGGGGAAATGATGGTTCAGCCGAGCCTCACGGCTCACTTCCTCAATCTGAATCCTATTTGGGAGCAGACTGACCATCAGAACCGGTTGTGGGTTGGCGGGTTGGCTAACGAAAACACTGGTGTGTGTGTGTGTGTGTGTGTGTGTGTGTGTCTTTGTGTGTGTCGGGTTTCCTTCCCGATCGGGAAACGGGAAAAAAAAGTGCCCGGATTTTTTGCACTTTTCGAAGCATTTTTTCCGGCTGCAGCCCCAAATCCCTATAAACCGGGAAACCCTCTTCGGGGAAGACGAAAGGATGACTGACCCCAAGGAAACCCCTGGTGTGTGTGTGTGTGCAGAATCTTCCGCTTGTCTACCTTGATGTCGGCCTCAACAACCTCTTCCTCGGCCGCGTGTATGTGACGCTTTTCAAGGTGGGCAAACGCATGGCGGCCACGCATGCTGTCATGCATGCATGCCATGCCATGCGAGCATTCATGAATGCTGCCATGCATGCATGCTGCATTCATCCCGCTACCATGCATGCATTCATGCCTCGGCCATGCATGGCGGCCATGCATGCATGCCGCTACGCTCGAATCAGCAAACCCTGGGTGCAAACCCTAAGACAAATGCATGGCAGCCGTGCATGCATGCCTCTGCGATGCGTGCACTGCGATTGACGCCGCCCCCACCCACACCACACACACACACACACACACACCTGCTCTCCCAGGGTCTGTCACCGCTCGCAGCAAAGAACTTCCGGCAATGCATGCATGCCTCTGCGTTGTGTGCACCAAGGCTGATGCCCCCCACCACCACACACACCACACCGCACACACACACACACACTACACACACACCACCCGCTGCCCTCCCAGGGTGAGTTTCCGCTCGCGACAGAGAACTTCCGGCAATGCATACATGCCTCTGCGTTGTGTGTGCCAAGACTGACATCCTCCCCCCACCCCTCACCCCCACACACCACACCACACACCACACACACACACACACACCCACACACACCACCACCACACACACAGGGTCGATCACGCGGCAGAGAAACTCCGGCAATGCATCCATGCCTGTGTTGTGTGCGCCAAGACTGCCCCCCCCCCACCCACCCACACACTCACCACACACACACACACACTCACAACCGCTGCTCCCCCAGGGTCAGTCACCGCTCGCGGCAGAGAACTTCCGGCAGCTGTGCACGGGCGAGGCCGGCGTGGTGCTGCTCGGCTCAAAGGAGTTTTTGGGGAATCTGTACCATCTGAGGGTAGGTGGGGGAGGGACGTGGGGTGGGTGGGGTGGGGAGGGGGCGAGTGCACTAACACGCACATGCATGCACTCACCCCCGCCCCCCCTCCCCCCCACACACACATATGCGTGCATGCGTGCACACGCACAAAACACACACATGCGCACACACACACCCACACACAACAACAACACACACACAACAGCACACGCACGCAAGTGCACGAATGCGCATGCACGCACCCCCCCCACACTCACACATGCACCAGCCTCTGACACACACACACCACACACGCACACACACAGGCTGCGCGCTTCTACCGCATCGTCGACCGGTTCATCGCGCAAGCCGGCATCGACACTGATAGCGTGTACGGTGCGTTGCATGGCGCTGCATGGCTGCCTTGTGTGCGTGTGTGTGCGTGTGCGTGCTGTGCTAGGGGGCGCATGTGCATCGCATGGCGTCGCATGGCGTCGCATTGCACTGCATGACGTTGCATGGCACTGCATGGCTGCCATGTGTGTGTGTGTGCGTGCTGTGCATGGGTGTGCGTTGCATGGCATTACGTGACGTGGCATGGCGTTGCATGGCACTGCATGGCACTACTTGGCTGCCATGTGTGTGTGTGTGTGTGTGTGCGTGCTGTGCATGGGGCCGCGTGAAGGGTGTGAGCGGCAGCATCGACATCTCAGATAGTGTGTACAGTGCGTTGCGTGGCGTTACACAACGGTGCGTTGCATGGCGTTACATGGAGTTACATGGCGGCGTCATCGACACCTCAGATAGCATGCGATGCGTTGTGTGGCGTTGCATGGCGGTGCGTTGCATGGCGGTGCGTTGCATGGCGTTGCGTGGCACTGCATGGCACTGCATCTCTCTCTTCTCCCTCTCTCCCTCTCCCCCTCTCCCTCCCTCTCTCTCCCTCTCCCCCCCCCTCTCTCCCACACGCACACACACGCACACTCAGGCGGCGAGTTTAAAGACAACATCGACGGCCTGCTCCTCACGTGCAACCGCCCTCTCCCTCTATCTCTTCTCCCTCGTCTCTCTCCTGATTCTCCCTCTCATCTCTCTCTCTTCTCCCTCTCTTTTCTCTCTCTCTCTCTCTTCTTTCCCCCTCCCTCCTTTTATTTCTCTCCCTCTCCCCCCCTCTCTCCCACACACGCACACGCACGCACGCACAGGCGGCGAGTTCAAGAACGACATCGACGGCCTGCTCCTCACGCACAACCGCCCTCCCTCTCTTCTCCCGCTTCTCTCACTTCTCTCTCTTCTCTCTCATCCTTCTTGTCCTTCTCTTCCCTCTCTTCTCTCTTCCCTCTCTTCTCTCTTCTCTCTCTTCTCCCTCTCTCTTCTCTCTCTCCCTCTCTCTCGCTTCTCTCCCTCTCTCATCACTCTCCCTCTCCCTCCCCCTCCCTCTCATACAAACACGCACACGCGCACACACATGCACACACAGGCGGCGCGTTCAAAGACGACATCGACGGCCTGCTCCTCACGCACAACCGGACCGGCCTGCTCTCAATGGCGAACCGGGGGCCCGACTCAAACACCGCACAGTTTGGTATCCTGCTGCGGCCGGCGCCACATTTGGACGGGAGCTTTGTGATCTTCGGGGAGGTTGTGGCTGGCATCGAGGTATGTGTGTGTGTGTGCGTGTGGGTGGGTGGGTGCGTTGGGGGGGGGGGGCGTGTGTGTGTGTCGGCGCCGCATTTGGAGTGTGTGCGTGTGTGTGTGTGTGTGTGTGCGCGCGGTGAGTGTGGGTGTGGGTGTGCGTTTGGGTGTTGGGCGCAGTGTGTGTGTGTGTGTGTCTGTGTGTGTGTGTGTGCGTGTGTGTGCGCGCGGTATTGGCGGGGGGGGCGTGTGCGTGTCAGTGCCGCATTCGTTGCGGGGGTAATTCGGCATATTCCTTCCAATGTTTCGGGGGCAAACACAACATTCTCTTTTCCTAGGGTGGATTTGGACTCCCCTTAACGGAGGGAATCCAACACGCTCACTCTCGTGTTGAACGAAGGTCGGAGTTGAAAGGACACCACTGCCCCACACACCAAGCCCACCACACACGCCTCACGCACGCGGGCGCTGTACATTATCGGCATCGGCATCGATTGCCTTGCGCAAAAAAGCAGTTCACTCGCTCTATCTCTCTCACGCCGCTCGCACACGCCCCATACCACGCCTACCCCGCGTACGCAGGTGCTCTGCATCTTCAACAGCAGGTCCTAAACATCACCACGAAGGCAGCTCTCTCTGCCTTCCTCCCACTCTCTCTCCCTCCCTCTCTCCCTTACTCTGCTCACTCTTTACACACCCCACACCTCACCCCATACCACGCCCCACGCACGCAGGCGCTTTACATTATCAACGGCAGGCCCTCTACATCATCACAAAGGCAGCTCCCTCCCTCCCTCTCTCTCTCTCCCTCTGTCTCTCTCCTATGCTGCTCACTCTTCACCCGCCCCATACCTCATACCACACATGCCCCACGCATGCAGGCGCTTTTACATCTTCAACAGCCTGCACACAAAGGCAGCTCTCTCTCTCTCTCTCTCTCTCTCTCCCCCTCTCCCTCTCTCCCTCCCTCTGTTACTCTGTCACTCGCTCTTACGCTGCTCACTCGTCACGCGCCCTATACACACGCAGGCCCTCTACATCATCAACGGCCTGCGCGCAAAGGCAGCTCTCTCTCTCCCTCCCTCTCCCTCTCTCCCTCCCTCTCTCCCTCTGTCACTCTCTCTTACGCCGCTCACTCCACGCGCCCCATACGCACGCAGGCCCTCTACATCATCAACGGCCTGCGCACAAAGGCAGCTCTCGCTCTCTCCCTCCCTCTCCCTCCCTCTGTCACTCTCTCGAACGCTGCTCACTCTCCACACACACCATACGCACGCAGGCCCTTTACATCATCAACGGCCTCGCGCGCGGCCAGATCGACAACACCGTCGACGCGAGCGCGGGCGCGATCATCCTCGACAGCGGCGAGGTCGACAGGAGCACGGTCAACCTCACGCGCCTTGTGCGCTCGCCGCTCATGATGAAGCTCAACCCAGAGGGCGTGTGACCGCGGGGCAGCCTCGCCCCCGCCCCCCCCCGGGTCCACACGTGTCATCGGAACTTCCTTGATGTATGCTGAATAGGCTGTTGATGGCAGTGCTGATGATGTTTTTAATGCTAAGAATGAATGTTCAAACCACTACCCGCGATATAGCTGTAACGAGGAACCATGGTGGTTGAACCCGGGAGCACGCGCCAGCGAGAGCACAGTGGCATGATGAAGCTAGACACTGGCGGGCGTGTGGTGTGGGCGAACAGGCGCTAGTGTGCCACACGCATCCACATACGAGTCCCGCGGTGGATCCGACTCGGATCTCGGCGACAGCTCGCGTGCCACACGCGTGGGCGTCTCCGCGAGTTGGGCAGGAGGGCAGCGCGAAAGAATCGTTAACACAAAATGCGACCCCTGGGGTCTGTCAGACTAGGTCATGTCATGTGTGTCGAGTGGGCGGCGCCTTGGTAGTAGTTGCGGCCTGCGCGCCCCGTCAAGCTATCTACAAGCCTGTATTTGGCAACGTATGGTAGCTAGCCTCATTAGGCAGCTCCCTCAATCCCACACCCCGAGGGTGCGTACTGTAAACTGTAAACCAGTCAACGGCAAGTGCGTGCGTGGCCACGACCGCTGCCTGGCCCCGGGCAGACTGCCGTCCCTGGTCTCTCTCCCTTGTCCCCCGGTCTCTCTTCCGTAGTAGGAGCCAGTCTGGTGCTCGGCGGGCACTGACTGCCGAGCACAGTCTTGTTCATTATTCTTTGGGGCGTGGTCATTCCGCGCCGTTCCACCCCCCGCAGCAAAATAGGCTCCAGCTGTGACGGATCCGGGGGATCTGGACCCTGACTGCAACACCCAGCACCGTCCCTGCCGCGCTCGTCAGGATGAGGTTGATTCAGCAGCGTGCTTCCTCAATCCGGGGTCCTCCGGGCGCGTGCGTGAAACCTGTAAAGCCAGCAGCGTGGTCCCTCAGACATCTTGGCGCCAAGGTGACTGGGGGCAGGACACTGCTGGTTGCGTCAACCTCACCCCGACGCCTCTCACTGGTCCCCTTGCGCAACTCTCAACGCCTCGTAGTCCTTGGGCAGCGGCTCTGGCGAGAGCGACGCAGCTCATAGCTGGTTGCATCAACCTCATCCCAACGCCTCTCACTGGTCCCCCGGCGCAACTCTCAACGCCTCGTAGTCCTTGGGCAGCGGCTCTGGCGAGAGCGACGCAGCACACTGCTGGTTGCATCACCCTCATCCTGACGCATCTCACTGGTCCCCCCTCGCGACTCTCAACGCCTCGTACTCCTTGGGCAGCGGCTCTGGTGAGAGCGATGGGTGCCGCAGGTGCGCGAGTCCAACGTCGATCTCGCCGCTCCCGAACGCAGTCAGCGGGGACTCGGTGTCGCTGGCGCCGCGCGAGAGCTGCCCGCGCGGGTTGAGGAGCAGGTCGCCGCCGCCCGACCTCAGCGTGGCCTCTTGCAACTGTACCTCGGCGGCAACGTTCTGCGTGCGGGGCAGGGACGGAGGAGTGGGCTGCGGCGGCTCCCCCAGTGAATGCGTGAGAGTGCGCCGTCCGCGTGCATGCCCCCGGCGACCTGCTTTGTTCCTAGCTAGAGGCAGCAGCCGACCAACTGACCAGCCTGGTTCCTAGCTAGAGGAACCAGCCGACCAACCAACTGGCCAGCCAACTGACCGCCAACCCAACCGCCCGCGACCTCAGTGACGCCCTCCTCACCTTGAACACCGCTGTGATCGCCCGATGCGACCAGATGTAGCCGTATACACTCGTGACGACCATGAAGCCCATAGACATCACACTCGTCAAAAGGTTTACCCCGCCCTCGCCGTAGCTGCGCACGAGAAGGGTGGGTGCATGTGCGTGTTGTGTGTGGAGTGAGGGAACGATGGGCCTGGTTGGCCGGGCACGCATGCACATCGTGTTCCATGCCAGAACTTACACAGCACAAGCGCACCCGGTCCATGCATGCACGCATGGCGCCGCATGGCGCTGCATGGGACGCGTCCAAGCACCACGCGCACCTGATCTTGCCTCGCGCGAGCGACATGAGGTCCGTTGAGAAGGTTCCGACGTAGACGTACAGCGCGGTCCATGGGATAGTGGACACGGCGGAAGCAATGGAGAAGGTGGTGAACGACACCGGCGTCAGCGCGAGCGCATAGTTGAGGATGTTGTAAGGCAGCACGGGCGACAGGCGCAGCAGGCACACGAGCTTCCACCCCTCCTGCTTGATTGCTGCGTCGATGGTGGGGAAGTTGGGCCAGGTGGCGTGCAGGTACGCCTTGACGGGCGCCCTGAAGAGGTAGCGACCGAGCAGGAACGCGAGGCTCTGGCCCACGCTCGTGGCGAGCCAGCTGACAAAGAGGCCCTCCCAGAAGCCGTACAGCGCGCCGCTGATGACCTGCAGGATCATGCATGGGAAGAGCAGCACGACAGCCAGCGAGTAGAAGACGAGGAACTCGTGGATGGTGCCCTGTGGGTTTCCCTGTACCATCAGCAGGAAGGCCTGCATGCGACCCGTGTCCAGGTACACGTACGTGAGCCCAGACATGAGGACGAACGTGACCAATAGGCACAGCCTGGCCGCTCCGAAGTGGCCTGGCTCGAGCCCAGCAGTGTCCACAGAGCCGGTGCTGCCACGCCGAGTGTGCTGCATGGTGGCTGTGTGCTGCTGCACTATCTATTGCACCGATGAGAGAGGGGCAGTGGCTGCAACGAGCGAGCTGACGGAGCGCCGCTCCACAGATAGCGCCACTGCCTGGGCGGAAGGCCTCAGTCACGCCATCTCTGGAGGTGCACTTCTTAGTAGAGGGGCTCCTGGTGTGCAACGTCCAATGCAGGCGACTTGGCACACACCCCACACTACCACACTAACCCAGAAATCATCAGCACAGCGGCTGGATGACTGATTATAATTATAATTATTGGGGTTGGGGGATTGGTTGGGTTCGCATGCCCCGTTGGCCTGCCTGGGTGGGCCGCATGCCCCAGCTTGCTGGCGCTGCTCGACTTCCGCAAGGCGTATGACACCATTGACCGTGGCTTCCTCCTCGCGGTCATGGAGGCGGTTGGCGTTGATGACGTTGTGCTAGCGTGGACCCGCACCATCCTTACGCACACGTACGCGTCGACCGACGTGAATGGGTTAATCTCTGCGCCGCGCCGGTACGCGGCGGGTGTGCGTCAAGGCTGCCCCGCGGCGCCTGCCCTCTTCCTGTTCCTCAGGCACGCGCTTGCGTGCTTCCTGCGCACGTGCCTGGCGGTGGGGGTCGAGGTTGTGCCTGGCTGCGGAGTGGTCAGCCCCCAGTACGCTGACAACTGCATGCCCCTCCTCGGGTCGTGTGCGCCAGCTGACGGGCACTCGGGGCACTCGAGGCACTCGGGACGCGTGTTCATGGCGTTCCTGCTCGCGTTCCTGTCGTGCATCCTGTCGCTCATCTGGGCGTGCATCTGCGTGATTGCGACGACGGTCGTCGTGCTGGCGATGACGATTGCATTTGTTCGCATCTACGCGTACGCGTTTGAGTCGTGAAGCCGTTAAGCCCTGAAAGCCGAAGTTTTTTTTGCGCAAGGGAGTGTAAGTGCAAACATCGTGTGTAATATATAAGACATGGGCTCTTAGGAACCGCCACCGCTGCCGCTGTATCCCAGCGCCTCCTCGACCAACCTCCCCCTGTCGAGCCCGTTTGCGCCCGGCTACGGCACCGCCCCGCCCGGCTACGGCGCCGCCCCGCCCCCGCCCGGCTACGCCACCGCCCCGCCCGGCTACATGCTGCTTCCGCAGCATGTAGCTTCCGCAGCAAAACCAGATCCAGCCCTTCCAACGCGCCGATGCCGCGTCGGCGACGCTCGTGCAGATGCAGATGCAGATTCAACTGCTCGACAGTCGACTCATCTGCCTCACCAGGACGTTAGCTGTCATGGGGGGGTCGGTGAACGAGATCATGTCCATGGTTCAGATGCAGATGCAGATGCAGGGTCGGGCGGGTGCTGTCGGTACTGTCGGTGCTGTCGGTGCAACAGCTGTCGGTCCGGTGGCGTCCAACGAGCACCCCACCTCGGAGACCTACGACATGGTGTCCAAACCTCGGCGCGGGACGTTCGGATAGCATTTTTTTGAACGCAGGAGTCAGGAATGCGGCACAGTCCCCATACATTTTTTCCTTCACTGGAAAACCCTACTGTTCCACCTCCCACGCGGTGGAACCTCTCCCGCACTCCCTCCTCCACCCCGCGACCTGCCTCCGAGCTCACTGCGTAGCTGACACCCTTGGCTATCATTGGGCCCGAGCTAGGGGGCTGGGCGTAGCGCACTGAGCGTGCTGGGGCGTCTAGCAAATGACTGTTGGCAGACCAAATTTGAACATGGGCCCGGACCCCCGCACCGCCTCTCGGCCCTCCTTGAGGCTTCGCCACAACCCTTTAGAAGCAGCCGATCCTAGGTGCTGCGGGGCTCCGGCGCTGGGGATCGCCGAGCTGCGAACTCAGCATCGCGAGTGTCGTGCCCATCGCATGCAGCGGCAGGGAGGAGCGCACATGCTGCCCAGGCCTTTGGTTGGCCATAGTTGTGATATAGGGCGCGATTGCAGGTGGTGGGGGCGCACCAGTGAGTAGCTTGTGGCATGGTGCTGATCCCAGGCAGCACGCACGCAACAACAGCTGCACAAGAGCAGCCATAACCCCCTCCACACGCAATGGATCCTCACGATTCGACATGCGTTGGAGAGCTGGGATTGAGAGCTTACTAATGGATCTTCCAATTGCACCATGCGTGCAATGCATGAGCACACCCAACAGCATGCATGGGCCTTGCATGGCGCATGCGGGCGCACCACAAAACGCAAAACGCAAGGACGCCGCTTTGGGCATGGCTTCAGTATATGTCGAATAGCATGGCTGCTGAGTTTTCCACGTTTCCAGAATGGTTTAGGTCCCTCTGAGTGGCATGCAGGCGACGCCTGTTCGGGGCCCAGTTCACTCCTCCTCCAGCATTCTCCACTGCCAGCATGTGCCACACGTCCCTGGGCGCGAGGGGGACGTCGCCGAATGCGCGGAGGGCGCTACAGATCGCAGAAATGTCGAAAAAATGTCCACACTTTGTGCACCCCCTCAAAATCGCAAACCTCAAAACGTAAGGTCCCCCGCGTTGCCCATAGCATATTTACACCCCAGGAACACGCGGTTTCAATTTCGTCGATTTCCATTATGGTTACGAAGGTCCCCCGTGGCTCGCCCCCCGCCAGCACTGCTGGCCTGTTCAGGGGCCATTTCACTCCCAAGGCCTGCCTGCACGCCCCTCCACCGCCCCCACCCAGCAATATCCGATACCAGCATGTTTTACGCGTCCGTAAGCGTCTTCGTTGGCGTCGGGAATGGTCGCAGCGCGCTGCGGATTGGGAAACAGTCCACACTTTCAACACCCCCGCAAAATCGCAAACCGCAAAACGCAAGGTCGCCCGCGTTGCCCATAGCATAATATATACCCAGGAACACGTGTTTGGATTTTCGTCGATTTTCATGATGGCGAAGAGGTTCCTCCAGGCTTTGGCGCCCCAAGGAAAGGAAAAGGTATGAGGACTGTGAATGTGCGGGTACAGGAATGTTGTACGGGTACTTTCAACACACGTGGCTCGGTCACCTTCTCGGCAGCGTCCCTGCCATCATTTTGACTAGGTTCCTGGTGGTGGTGGCCGCGTCAATGGCGATCTTGATCGTGAGCATCAAGCAGCGCCGCAGGAAGTACGTGCCTGGGTCGGTCGAGGAGCTGGTCACCAACGACGCCGTGTTCGGGGGTGTCTACACGACCGCCACGGTGGTCGTGTCGGTCGTGGGGGTGGGCCTAATAGTGTGGCCGATCGTGACGGGCACGGTCCCCATGGTGTCCGCATCGCAACATCCTCCATAATCGGCCATCTCTGGTTCGTCCTTCTACCATTGTGTACGGCTAAATAACAAGCGATGGCGATGGCGCGACAGCCTCCGCCTACAAGAGCGTCCATCAGGAAAGCCGCCGCCCTCGCCGCCCACAGCGGACCGATCGGCGGCGAGGCAGCGGGCGGGCAGCAGCCAGGCAGCGGGGAGGCAGCGGCAGCGGAGAGGGCAGCGAGAGGGGGGGGATCTCGTGAAGGGGATGCGTGCAGAGATGGAGGCCATGCGTGCAGGGATGCAGGCCATGCGGGGAGAGATGCAGGCCATGCGGGCAGATATGCGGGAAATGTTTGATGCGCAGACCAGCACCAGGCACAGCAGCGGGGCGACAGCGACAGCGACAGCGGAGAAGGCAGCCGCCATCGTGGTGCCCGAACCCTCAACCCCCGTGCGCGCTGCACCCCCGACCATGCAACGGTCTGGGGAGCGCTATCGGGGGCGGCGTCAGGCGGGGGCATGCGGACACCGGGGGGAACAGCCGCCACCATGACGACCCTGACGGCCATGCATGCAGAGCAGATGGCCAGGAATGCGAGGGCGGCAGTATGGGCAGCATGCCCATGGTGAGACAGCGGGGGGGGGGAGATTTGCTGACGAGTCGCATGGGCGACGTGCATGGAGGAAAGAGCGTTGCGCATGCATGGAGCGCAGCGGGGGTGCGGGCCGCGCGCCAGCACAGCACAGGGTGCGGGCCGGGCCTCGCGCCAGCACAGCACAGGGGCCGGGCCTCGCGCCAGCACAGCACAGGGGCCGGGCCTCGCGCCAGCACAGCAGCGGGCCGGGCCTCGCGCCAGCACAGCACAGGGTGCGGGCCGGGCCTCGCGCCAGCACAGCACAGGGGCCGGGCCTCGCGCCAGCACAGCGGAGGGTGCGGGCCGGGCCTCGCGCCAGCACAGCACAGGGGCCGGGCCTCGCGCCAGCACAGCACAGGGGCCGGGCCTCGCACCAGCACAGCACAGGGTGCGGGCCGGGCCTCGCGCCAGCACAGCACAGGGGCCGGGCCTCGCGCCAGCACAGCGGAGGGTGCGGGCCGGGCCTCGCGCCAGCACAGCACAGGGGCCGGGCCTCGCGCCAGCACAGCGGAGGGTGCGGGCCGGGCCTCGCGCCAGCACAGCACAGGGGCCGGGCCTCGCGCCAGCACAGCGGAGGGTGGGGGCCGGGCCTCGCGCCAGCACAGCACAGGGTGCGGGCCGGGCCTCGCGCCAGCACAGCACAGGGGCCGGGCCTCGCGCCAGCACAGCGGAGGGTGCGGGCCGGGCCTCGCGCCAGCACAGCACACAGCACACAGGGGCCGGGCCTCGCGCCAGCACAGCACAGGGTGCGGGCCGGGCCTCGCGCCAGCACAGCACAGGGGCCGGGCCTCGCGCCAGCACAGCACAGGGTGCGGGCCGGGCCTCGCGCCAGCGCAGCACAGGGGCCGGGCCTCGCGCCAGCACAGCACAGGGGCCGGGCCTCGCGCCAGCACAGCATAAGGTGCGGGCCGGGCCTCGCGCCAGCACAGCACAGGGGCCGGGCCTCGCGCCAGCACAGCGGAGGGTGCGGGCCGGGCCTCGCGCCAGCACAGCACAGGGGCCGGGCTCGCGCCAGCACAGCGGAGGGTGCGGGCCGGGCCTCGCGCCAGCACAGCACAGGGGCCGGGCCTCGCGCCAGCACAGCGGAGGGTGCGGGCCGGGCCTCGCGCCAGCACAGCACAGGGGCCGGGCCTCGCGCCAGCACAGCGTTGATTCGTTGGGGAGTTGACGATGCAATTGGAGCGGAGCTACTGGAGCTATTGTTGCGGAGCCTGCGGCTGCTGGAAGGGAGCCTGCATGCAGATTGCTGCGGGCACGGCGGCGGCGGGGACTAGCATAAGGCACACCTGCGGCCTGCGCAGTCACATAGTATAAATTCAAGGAACACACCTATTTGGCGATTGCGATTTACCTGCCTCGCGTTTCCGTTTCCCCACATGCGTTCTTCAACAAGCGTTTGCTGTCGCTGCGGTAAGGGACCTAGGGGTGCGCCCACGCTCTTTACACAGTTGGGGTTCCCTACCACCAACAGCCAGCCATCTCAGTAAGGTGCTCGGGCCATACGCGCCGAGCACGGTCTTATACGCCTTTAGAGGTGTCCCTGACTGTAACATCCATCATCATCATGGTCGCGATCGTCGCCGTGTTGGGGTCGATCATCGGCGTGTGGGTCAGTATCGTGTTCGACCGAGTCATCCGCGTGTCCGAGTCGCCCGCCGTCCTCGCACGAAGCCGAACGAAAAAGGAGCTGAACCTGCGAGTGCTGTACCTCCACGTGACGACGGGATTCTTGCTCGCGTGCATGATCGCAGTGATCCCGATCTGCTGCCCCTACAATCCCAACTCGACGATTTACAAAACGCTACGCCAGCACAGCACAGGGTGCGGGCCGGGCCTCGCGCCAGCACAGCACAGGGGCCGGGCCTCGCGCCAGCACAGCGGAGGGTGCGGGCCGGGGCTCGCGCCAGCACAGCACAGGGTGCGGGCCGGGCCTCGCGCCAGCACAGCACAGGGGCCGGGCCTCGCGCCAGCACAGCGGAGGGTACGGGCCGGGCCTCGCGCCAGCACAGCACAGGAGCCGGGCCTCGCGCCAGCACAGCGGAGGGTGCGGGCCGGGCCTCGCGCCAGCACAGCACAGGGTGCGGGCCGGGGCTCGCGCCAGCACAGCACAGGGTGCGGGCCGGGCCTCGCGCCAGCACAGCACAGGGTGCGGGCCGGGCCTCGCGCCAGCACAGCACAGGGGCCGGGCCTCGCGCCAGCACAGCGGAGGGTGCGGGTTGGGCCTCGCGCCAGCACAACACAGGAGCCGGGCCTCGCGCCAGCACAGCGGAGGGTGCGGGCCGGGCCTCGCGCCAGCACAGCACAGGGTACGGGCCGGGCCTCGCGCCAGCACAGCACAGGGTGCGGGCCGGGCCTGGCGCCAGCACAGCACAGGGGCCGGGCCTCGCGCCAGCACAGCGGAGGTTGCGGGCCGGGCCTCGCGCCAGCACAACACAGGGGCCGGGCCTCGCGCCAGCACAGCACAGGGGCCGGGCCTCGCGCCAGCACAGCATAGGGTGCGGGCCGGGCCTCGCGCCAGCACAGCGGAGGGTGCGGGCCGGGCCAGCACAGCACAGGGTGCGGGCCTCGCGCCAGCACAGCGGGGATTCGCTGGGGATTTGACGATCCTATTGGAGCGGAGCTATTGGAGCTATTGTTGCAGAGCCTGCGGCTGCTGGAAGGGAGCCTGCATGAAGATTGCTGCGGGCGCGGCGGCGGCGGGGACTAGCATAAGGCACACCTGCGGCCTGCGCAGTCACATAGAATAAATTCAAGGAACACACCTATTTGGCGATTGCGATTTACCTGCCTCGCGTTTCCGTTTCCCCACATGCGTTCTTCAACAAGCGTTTGCTGTCGCTGCGGTAGGGGACCTAGGGGTGCGCCCACGCTCTTTACAGAGTTGGGGTTCCCTACCACCAACAGCCAGCCATCTCAAGGTGCTCGGCCATACGCGCCGAGCACGGTCTTATACGCCTTTAGAGGTGTCCCTGACTGTAACATCCATCATCATCATCACTCCGACGCACGAAGGAGGAAGCCGCTGCTGTTGCGCCCATCGCTGCTGCCGCTGCTGCTGCTGCTGTTGTGCCCATCGCCGTTGCGCCCATCGCTGTTGCGCATTAAATTATGTTGAGTTTGGGTAATACCGCCGCAAGAGGCACAAAATGCCCCCTCGGCCCCGACAGCCCCATCAACTTCCCCGCGGATACTGTGCATTGTGTCTCGCAGAGAATCGTGTAACAGACCCACGCCGGTTGCCCACTCTAACTGCCTTCGTCGCATTCTGGGTGTGCGCCTGGTCGACCGGCACAGATTAACTTATATTCGGCAGGCGTGCGACACTGAGCCAATTGAGAGCCTTGTGGCAAAGCGATCAATGCAGTGGCTAGGCCATGTGATGCGCATGCCGGCTTCTCGTCTTCCTCGTACGACTTTTGACTGCATAATGGATGTGGCTCGGCAGCAAGGCCAGCCTCCAGCCTCCTCCCGACACTATTTTCTTAAGCTACTGATTCAGCAGCTTGGCGAAACTAGTGGCACTCGTTCTGATTGGAAGACTTTTTCGGACACGGCGTTTGAGCGTGCTCAGGATAGGGTCGGGTGGAGGGCCGTGGTGTACGGTCCGGCTGCCTCTCAGGCGCCGGCCCCTCCTCCACGGCGGTCAAGTAGATTGGCAAGCGCCACTTGACCCCCTATCCCCTAGAAGCAGTTAGGACCTATTTTGGAGGCGTCGCACACTAGCTCTCCTTTTTGCTCTGGGACTACACGTTGGCAGGCAGCCGGCCGGTGGCTACCGCCCCTCACAAGTAATTGTTAGGGCCAGAACTGGACTTGGGTCTAGGCGGTGGTACTAGGACTAGAGGTAGTCTTTGCTGGAAAGCCGATGTAACTGTAACTGTTACACGCCGGTATGTACTTTTTCTCCCTGCCCGCCAGCGCGCGCCTAAACAGCGCCTCCGCCTCAACGACCTTGCCCTTTTTGTGCAGCAGATGTGCCAGCAGCGATTTTGTTTTCAGATTTTGAATTAATATTCTGCAGCCGGAAAGTGTGAAAATCCACACTTTCACACTAATACACTCATTTCCGACTCAATTCTGCTTGTGGAATCACGCGTATCGGGTTACATGTTGGCAGACCCTCTCTCTCTATCTCTCTCTCTCCTGCCTGCCTAGCTATGTGAACGTCTTGTTGTAGTGCCCGCGGTCCACCCAGCATTAGGAACATCGCGTGCTCGCTGTCGTACTCGGTCATCGGGCGCCCCTGGATGGATGGGCGGATTGGGGGGAGGGGGGGAGAGGTATGTAGTTAGTTTGAGTGTCCACCTGCAATCAGCGGGGTATCCATGCATGCATGCATGCGGCATGCATGCATGCATTCATGCAAGCCAAACTCACGTTGATCATGGTGTCGGCCATGGCCACGAACTGCAGCATCTTGCGCCTGCCCTCAGCGAGCGTGCACGCAGCCAGCAGCGCAGGCAGGTTGGCGCTGACCCCCGCCCTTGGGGGAGGGGGAGGGGGAGCTGTGGCGAGCAGCCGCTAGGTGCTTCGGCCTCCCCGCATGCTCCTTGAGCGTCGAGGACTTGGCCTCCAGGCCTGTGTCGTATGCCTTGCAGTGGGCCCTCGCCGATTTCCCCTCGCATGACGCCAGCCAGCCCACTGCCCAGGGCTCCTGCTCCCTGTCAGTCCTGTGGTTGCGCGCACTGCTCTCCCTCACCCATGCGCTGTCACTGGTGCCCACAGCAGCCTGTTGCCCTTGTTGTGGCCAGTCCCCAGGGCGGCCTGGGCCACGACCTGTGGCTCAGCGGCCTCCTCGAGCTCGGGCGACGGCTGGCGCGTCTGGGCGGGGAGCAGCGGCGGCTCGAACGTTCGGGGGCGGCCTGGCCCTTTCCGCGCCGCAGGGGTCGGCACCGCGATGGCGCCGCGCGCGCTCAGGCCCACGGCCCATGGGTTGACAGTAGGCTGATCCGCCATTGCGACTACCATGCGCGTTCGCACGCGCAAAGTCAAACACGATTTTCCACACTTTCGGTCATTCCGGCTGCACAGCCGTCCCCCGAATTAATACTTTACAGCCGGATTACAGCCATATGGCTGCGTGCAGCCGGAAACAAAATCACTGTGTGCCAGGCCGATGGCGCTGGCGAGGGTCGTCTGGTGCTCCGCGCTCAGAGCCTTCTGGGCGCCCGCCAACGCGCGCCTGAACAGCGGCTCCGCCTCGTCGAGCTTGCCCTGGTCATACAGCAACGACGCCAGGTTGTTGACGATGGTGAAGGTGTACGGGAGCTCCGCGCCCAGAGCCTTCTGGGCGCCCGCCAACGCGCACCGGAACAGCGGCTCAGCCTCGACGAGCTTGCCCTGGTCAGACAGCAACAACGCCAGGTTGTTGACGCTGGTGAGGGTGGACGGGTGGTCCGCGCCCAGAGCCTTCTCCTTGCCTGCCAGCGCACGCCGGAACAGCGGCGCCGCCTCGTCGAACTTGCCCTTTTTTGACAGCAATTGTGTCAGCTTGTCGACGTTGTTGAGGGTGTCCAGGTGGTTCGCGCCCAGCGCCTTCTGTCTGCCTGCCAGCGCACGTCGGAACAGCGGCTCCGCCTCGTCGAGCTTGCCCTGGGTTTGGAGCAACGACGTTGCTGACGCTCGACAGCGTGTACGGGTCGTGCGCACCCAGAAACGTCTCCCCGCCTTCCAACGCGCGCCGGTACAGCGGCTCCGCCTCGTCGAGCTTGCCCTGGTCTTGCAGCAACAACGCCAGGTTGGTGGCGCAGGCGAGGGTCTTCCGGTGGTCCGCGCCCAGTGCCTTCTCGCTGCTCGCCGACGCGTGTCGGTACAGCGGCTCCGCCTCGTCGAGCTTGCCCTTCCTGCACAGCAACACCGCCAGGTCGTTGACGCTGCCTATGGTGTCCAGGTGCTCCGCGCCCAGTGCCTCCTCCCTGCCCGCCAACGCGCGTCGATACAACGGCTCCGCCTCGTCGAGCTTGCCTTGGGTTTGCAGCAACGACGCCAGGTTGCTGACGCTCGACAGCGTGTACGGGTCGTGCGCACCCTGAAACTTCTCGGTCAATGCCAGTGCACTCCTGCTCAGTCGCAGTGCCACCCCCTTGTCCTCGAGGCCTCGGCCACTAAGACGACCAGCCACGGTCTTGATGGCAAGGCCTGCAATTGGGCCGTGCAGCTCCCACAGCTTCTCCATGGTGCGATCGCCCTTCCGAGCCTCGGTCAAAAGGTTCACCACATGGGCATACCCCTCTTTACGAAGCTCCCCACGTCCTCCTCTCGCTCGTTGTCGTTGCCAGACCGCACCGCCCGAACAGCCGCGAGGATCATGAGGAAGTTTGTAGCGATCCACAGCCCAATCAGCGCCCATGCCGACCAGAAGTTGAACCTGAGTTAGGGTTTTGAGCGTTCATCGGAATGAGGTGCTGCTGGGTGCTGGGCGCTGGGTGCTGGGTGCTGGGTGCAAGATACAAATGCGATAGCAGGCTGCTTTCTCACCACGGCACGATCGCCAGCAGCTTGAACGCGGCGTAGTTCTGCAGCGCCACCAGCGCCACCACCACAAACGCCGCGATCATGAAGTTGTCCATCAGGGTCATGCTGCTGATGATGGGAATTTACTTGGCAGTGGAGACGGACAGCTTGAATGCCACGAGCGTCAGAACCATTGTCAGCGTGACCTTGTTGATGAGATGGGTGGGCGTGTCGGGGAGTGAGGTGGGTGGGTGTGTCGGAGTGAGGTGGGTGGTGAAGTGTGTCACCCAGCCCCCAACAGCCCCCAACAGCCCCCAATCGCTCCCTCGCACCTGCAAACGCTTGTCGAGCTCAACCTCGCCAAACTGGAAGCTGATGAACGAGAAAAGTACGATGCACCACACGGGCAGGGCGATGTTGATGATGTAGAACATGGGGCGCCGCTCGACGACGAGCACGACCTTGACGCCCACTTCGTCGCCGCTCATGGGCCGCGCGTAGATCTCAAACTTGTTGGTGCCACGGCGCAGAGCCCACTCGTTGTCGTGCTCTGCGACCGCGAGTTTTGAGGCGGTCGACACGTCGAAGTAGATGATGTTGTACAGGCGCTCCATCACGGCCGCCCTCGACAAATCCTTGCCGTCCAAGTCCTTGCCGAGCGAGTCCTTGGCGTTTCCCACCAGCTCGAACTCGTACGTGACGTGCAGCCGCTGCACATCGAGTGGGAAGTTCTTGAGCTCCAGCGGCTCATCGACGGTGAACAGTTTCTTCGTTTCGGGATCTCCGTCCGGCCTGACGACACGCCCACGAAAGAAGAACGACTCATCAAACTCCGGGATGTACACTTCCATCTGGACGCTCAGGTCGGTCTTGAACGTTTGCTTTTCGGTGTCGACGTCCGGCACGCGCCCGTGCAGCTACACGTCGATGAGCGCAAACGGGGCTCGCTCGTCCTTGAACGGAACTGTCGCCTTCGTCTCGTCGGCCCCTGCACACACGGGTGCACATACATAGTGAGATGGTGAGACACTGTACGGCACCATGACACAATCTTGCACAGGTTCTGGCCACGCCCAAATCTCACCGCTCGCAGAGCCAGGGGTTACGGCGCTGGACCTCGAGGTGCTCGCCCTCACGGCGCTGGACCCCGAGGTGCTCGCCCTCACGGCGCTCGGCTTGGGTCGCACCTTGACAGTACGTGGCCTCTTCACCCGGTCGCTTGGCTTCCGGATATCCACCTGCTCGGCCATGGGACCTGATGATGCGCGAGAGTGCCACGACCCGTACACGAGGTTGGTGCCGGTTCCGGTCTCCACATCCTCGAGCATGGGTGGCGCCCCTGCGTGCACGCGATTGCCTGCGGCCATGGGTGGCGTGTGCGATCAGCGCGCTGCTGGGGCTGCAGAGAGATACTGAGGGTGGTGGGACCATGCATGCACTCACACACACGCACTGTTCCCCCTCCTCCCCTGCACGCACTCTTCATGAGCATCCCATGTGGCTCCCCTCCTGTTCGCTGCTGCTGTCCATCTGCGCGCGCAGAGAGTACGTGGGCGAGAGCATGGGTTCACGAGTTACCAGAGCGCAGACAAGGGAAGGGGCAAGGGGCACTGCTCCCCCTCCCCTCCCCACGCAGCCAGCGTTTTGGTGGTGTGTGTGGCGCCCCTCCTGTTCGCTGCTGTTGTCCATCTGCGCTCGCAGAGTTGGCAGGAAGCGCAGACAAGGCAAGGGGCAAGGGGCACTGCTCCCTCTCCTCCCCATGCAGCCAGCGTTTCGGGACTCTCACCATCTGGTCTCCCCCAGCTGGCTCCCATTAAAACGAAACGCAGCGCTGCGCTGTGGCGAGTACAGACGCGTGAGGGTGGGCTGTTGTTGTGCACATGGTTTTACGTTAAAAAAAACACTTCCCAAGTTTGAAACGGAACACCCTCGCTCTCGAGAAATGTCCCGTGCTAAGTCCACCTGAGCGGATGTGTGCTGCTTCTGGATGACGACGACAACATCATTTCGGCCGATGTCGATGCCGATGCCGATGCCGATGCCGATGCCGATGCCGATGCCGATGCCGATGCCGATGCCGATGCCGATGCCGATGCCGATGCCGATGCCGATGCCGATGCGGCCAATGAGGGCGGCCCTACCAGAGTATGTCACTCTGAGCCGCGGTTGCGACGGCACAACCACGGCTGAGACGCCTGATGCTTAGGACGTCGCTATGCCACTCAGCGGATTGACGCCGCTACGTGAAGCGACCCGTGCGCGAGTGTGCGTTACGTCTTGGGTATCGGTTTTGTTGTTGCCTGTTGCGTGCGGCGAGCCGGGAAGCCCGCGCGGCCAAGTCCTGTGTTTCACTGCGTGATAATCCCTAGGACGCCTTTACGACGCGGCTGAGACGGGGCGTGAGAGTGTGTGGACGCCACAGGAGGCTGTCCCCACGCCCAAATCCGTACTTGAGGCGAAAGTGGGAACCCAATCACAAACCCAGTTTGACGCCTGTGGGACGCCAACCCCAATTCTGAGCACACAGAGACGTGTGTAGTTGTGTTCCTCTGCCATATGCAGCGCGCAGGGTGCTGGAGTCGTGCTGGAGGGGGCCAGGGGTGCCGGCAAATGACGACACACGCACTCATGCATGGGGTTGCATGGGGCTCCCACCGAGACGAGCACGCCCCCCCCCCCCGGGTGCTGAACACGTGCTACAGTTCATCAGAGCTTGTGGCTTCGCGCATGGGGCTTGTGGGCCTCGCAGCGAGGGGCAGTGTGCAGTCCACACGGAGCATCCAGGGTCACCGCCAACGAGCCAACGGTTCCAACGGCCAACGCCAACGGTGCTAACGCCAACGGCAAATGAAAACGTTGGCTTAGCCAACTGTCAGCCAACGGTGGCGTAAAAGTGCTCATATCATGGATCTTAGCAGCCACAGAGTAGTGGGGATGATGCTTGCATAAAACAGCACTAACTGACTGAGCACGACCCACACACAACACCCTTGAGCACTACATGTGTGTGTGTGCCTGGTAGCACCCTTGAGCCAGATGTGTGTAGGTGCCTGGGTATGCAAACTTGTGCTCCCAGTGCCCTCCTCAGGGTACCTACTGTACTCCCAGAGCTCCCGCCCTGGCGCCGCTCGATGGCGGACAACTGGGACAACTGCGCTTGGTACTGGGCGGCTGAAAATCTGGAAATTTACCCTGAGCGGCTGTGACGCACAGCGCTACTGGTGAACTGTTCCTGACGGGGCGAGGCTATGTGGCAGATGGGGCAGCGGTACGATGGAGAGCACGATGCACGATGGCGAGAATTGCGGCGAGCATGCACCCCCTCTCACAACGATCGGAACTCAAGCAGATTGCGGCTCCTAATGGTTTACTGTGCCTAGATGGAAGAGAGAGACGGATGGCGAGAAATTGAGAAACATGGGAAGCGAGGCACATGCGGCTAGGCTTTCTGAGGAGGTTGCGGCGCAGGGGTTCCCTGCTCCAAGGCGCAGATTATTAGATGGCGACGCGATCGATGCACCAGCCGTGCGGCATGGGGCGAGGCGAGGCCCCACCAGCGGGCGGGCACCATAATGGAGATGGCGGCTAAGAACGGGGAATGCGGCTACCGGGGATGAGGCTACGGGTTATGCATGCCAGGGGACGGCGGACAAGGCTAATGCGTCACGGCGCATGGGTAAAGAACGGGGAATGAGGCTACGGGAGCTGGCGGGCGCGGCGCGCGCATGGCGCGCGCGGCGCATGGGGGTTGCATGGCGGCGCTCTGCGCGTGCATGCATGGAGGAGATTGCTGGCGGGCATGGAGGAGCTTGCTTGAGGGCAAACAGGAGATTGCTCGCGGGCGTGGAGGAGATTGCAGGCGGGCATGGAAGCGGATGGCGAGAAATTGAGAAACATGGGAAGCGAGGCACATGCGGCTAGGCTTTGTGAGGAGGTTGTGGCGCAGGGGTTCCCTGCCCCAAGGCGCAGATTATAGATGGCGCAGCAATCAATACACTAGCCGTGCGGCATGGGGCGAGGCGAGGCCCCACCAGCGGGCGGGCACCATAATGGAGATGGCGGTTAACAACGGGGAATGAGGCTACAGGGAGAGGATACGGGTTACAGATGCCAAAGGGGACGGCGGAACAAGGATCAGCCATAGGTGTCACGGGAATGGCTAAAGAACGGGAATGAGGCGGGTGGTACGGGTGCTGGCGCGCATGGAGCGCGGCGCGGCGCATGGAGATCGCATGGCGGCGCCCATGCATGGACGAGATTGCTGGCGGGCATACAGGAGATTGCTGGCGGGCATGGAGGAGATTGCTTGCGGGCATACAGGAGATTGCTGGCGGGCGTGGAGGAGATTGCTGGCGGGCATGGAGGAGATTGCTGGAGCCAATGGCGGCGGCGGGACTAGTAGTAGAACACAGGCGCACACCAACAATGCGTTGCTGTCACTACCTGGGTGGTTTAGGGTGGATCTGGGGGCCCAGTGTCCTGTCTAGGTCCAGTGCGTGCGCGCGTGTGGGGGTTTACCCTCACCCCTACCAGGTAGCCAGCCAGTTTCCCACTGAAACTGAGTTTAAGGTGTCGGGCGCTAGCGCCGACACCGGTCTTATACATCATTACTGGTGTCACACAGACTGTAATATCCATCATCATCATACAGCCACGCTGTAAACGCCAATAACGGCTCGTAGAGCGCGATTTTTTCGATTCCACACTTTTCCCCTCTTCCGAACGTTTTTTCGCCCCGTTGGCGCCGTTGGCCAGTTGGCGTTGGCACCGTTGGCACAGCCAATGGCCAACGCCAATGGTGAGGACCGTTGGCCGTTTCCGGTGACCCTGGGAGCATCCCAAAAGCCTCAATCTGTTGCTTCTGCGACTCCACCATGGCGCGTAGCGCCGCGACGTCGTCCGCAATCTGGGGCGCGCCCACCATGGGGGGCGCAATCTGTGGCTGAGCGCGCGCGCCCACGAGCTCCTTCTCCAGCCTGCCCACCTGGCGTCTGAGGTCGTCCACCACCGCGCTGAGGGCGCGGAAGGCGTCTGTGGTGTCGGCCCTCAAGCACAGCCCATCAGTTCAGTTGAGATGGCTTCAATGATTGCGGTTGTGGTTGGGGCCGCATGCACCGTTGGCCTGTCTGGGTGGGCCACATGCCCCAGCTTGTCACGCGCATGCACGCTCGCAACAGCTGCGTCGTGAGCTGCCCCCTCCCCCCTCTCCTGTGACCCCAGGGTTTTAGATGTTCATATGCATGCATTATATCACAGTGGTTGTCTCTACTCAGGGCACAGGAAGGGAGACAGGTTAACTCTCACCGCACCTTTCCATCTGCCGCCACACATCTGTGGGGCTCAAAGCAGCTAAGCGTCCAAGCAGCTAAATAGGAAATCGCTTCGAATGTGTCCCGTCGCACGTTCGAATTGTAAGCCGGCGACTACGCGGTCCAAGAGTGTGGGAATGCGTGGATCCTCGGTCGCTCCGAGATGCCACGCGTGGGACCGCGTTCTCGTTTTCACAGCACAATCGCAGCGCGCAATAGCAAGAAATCGACAACACCGCAACCATGAAGAGCCGCAGCAACACCAGCGCTCTGGCGCTCGCGGTCCTTGCCGTCGTTCTACTGGCCACGCGCGTGCATTGCCAGGCGGCCACTGGCGCTGGCGCGCAGACGGCCGCATACGGTGCGGCGCTCGAGGACCTGGGCGTGCTCACGGCAGACAAGGCCTCTGACGCCGCTGCAGCTGCTGATGGCGCGACGTCCATTGACGGCGTGAATGAAGCGGTCCAGGAGATGCTGGAGACCCTCAAGGTGCAGGGGGAAGGAGGGGGGGGAAGGGCAGGAGGGTGGGGGAAGAGGGGGCATTGGGGAGGGAGGGGAGGCCAAAGGGCGGCGTTTGTTTTCGTGTGCGTGTGCGTGTTTCTGCTTGCGGCACTCCCCCACCCCCCTTCCCTCCAACCCTTCCCATCCTCGTGCACGTGCACAGGCCTTGACAGCCCAGCCCGGGGTGCAAGCGGCACAGGGTGCCGAGGACTTCCGTCTCCTTTCCAACGCGTTCTACCCGGTCGGCAGCGGTGACAACCTGCTCGAGACACGCAAGCGCATCAAGGCAAGCCGCACCACTGCAACATGCGTGAACAGTCACAGTTACCTCCACCATCTAGTCGTAGTACCACCGCCCAGACCCAAGTCCAACCATGGCCCTATCAATTACTTGTGAGGGGCGATAGCCACCAGCCGGCTGCCTGCCAACGTGTAGTCCCAGAGCAAAAAGGAGAGCTATTGCGCGACGACTCCAAAATAGGTCCTAACTGCTTCCCGTGCATGAACTGTCCCACAAAACAAGAACATAGCGTGCCCCCTCCATGCTCCGGTCCCCCTCTGCATGCCCCTCACTCCCGCACACACAAACAAGAATGTAGCATGCCCCCTCGACTCCCTTCAGCTGCTCCGCCCCCCCCCCCCTGCACGCCCCTCACTCCCGCACACGCCCTCAATGCCCTTGATCTTGTTCACGACCGCCTGGATCTCTGGCTGGTGCACGCCTGCCCTGCCACACACCACCTGCGAGCGAGCGAGTGAGTGAGCGCGTGCGTGTGAGCATGCCCCTCACCCTCGTACACACCATGCGCTGTGCACTACCCCCCCTCCCCAGGCACTGAAGGCATACTACAAGGAGGCTCGCACCTACCTCGGGTGCGGCAGGGGATAGGGGGGGAGGCGGTGGGATGTTTTGTAGGTTTTGCACGTACGCGCCCGGAGGCCCCGGTGCATGAGTTACGGCCTAGCTAGGCCTAGCTATAGACTACACGTCTAGGGGGGCGCTACTAGGAGAGCCCGCAAGCCCACGCAGCGCGCCAGCCTACCAGGGAGAGGGTGCGAGAGGCAGGGCTCTGGGCAGCTTGTTGGCCCATTCAGCTTCACGACTGCGCGCATCGATGTGTGTGCGTGCTCCAGCCTTCAGTGCAGGAGTGTGCATGCTCCAATCACAGCCATGCATGGAGTTGTAGCTCTCACCATTTAATACAATTTGCACGGCTGTGGTGCATGGCTGGCTGGCTGATGGGCCTTTATTACGCGCGTACGTCTGTGGCGCGGGACTTGCTGCAGTTGACATGCGGCCTCGTCCGCTCTGCTGCTGCTGCTGCTGCTGCTGCTGCAACTGCTGCTGCTGCTGTTTCTGCTTGAGCCGTTCTACGAAGGCTCACTGAGTCGGAGTAGGACGAGGCAAAGAGACAAGACGAGAGGCAAAATGGCACCAGATTTTGACTTCTCTGTTAATTGGTCTCTCGCCCGACAGGACGAGGAAGCTAGCTGGGACGGTCAGTGACGGTCAGTACCAGTCGAAAGACCTTCCCTACACATGCTATCTATTGCGCACAGGCACTCCAGTCCGCAACGGCCACGCGCGCGCGTGACCGCGCCCTCTCCGCAGGACTCCCCGTGCTAGCCTTGCTCGTCCTCAAAAAACGCCACCGCTGCCGCGAGTCGCCTCAGAGCAGCCTCCTGGCGCTAGCAGCTGTCTTGTGGCGCATTGACGTAGTCTCTGGGCACCAGCAGCTGTCTTGTGGCGCCTCGACGTAGCCTCCAGCGCCAGCAGCTGTCTTGTGGCGCCTTGACGTAGTCCCTCGGCGCCGAAGGCGCGGGTGGGCGGGGGGAGATTAGTAGGTAGCATGCTTGCAGCTGTGACTAGGTCACAGCAAACAAACACAAGCTAAGCTTCCTTAGTAACGAATTGACAGGATGAGTTACTAAGGAAGGGAGCCATGTTATACCTGGCTCCTCAGTTCCACCTTAGTGTTCAACAGGAAACTGTACACTGCTGCTGCTGCATTTGACATGCTGCCTCGTCCGCTCTGCTGCTGCTGCTGCTGCTGCTGCTGCACTTGACGTGGTGCCTCGTCCGCTCTGCTGCTGCTGCTGCTGCAGTTGACACACGGTCTCGTCCGCTCTGCCCTATCAATGCACCCACCACTGCTGCTGCTGCTGCTGCTGCTGCTACTGCAGCCTGCTGCTGCAGTTAACATGTGTTGCTAGTGCTACTGCTAGTGCAAGTGCTAGTGCTAGTGCAACTGTTGCTGCTGCTGCAGTTGACATGTGGCCTCATCCGCTCTGCCCTATCTATGCACCCACCACTGTTCTGCGTGCTCAGGGCTGATGATGCCGTCAGGATCGGGGGCTACATCACCAGGCTGGAAAACCTGGGGATTGACTTCATTGCGGTGCGTGGGGATGGGGGTTTAGGGTCTCCCGTCCACGCTGGAGGGGGGGGGAGGGAGGCACCGAAGTGCCCGAGCATGCATGCATGCACACACACACACACACACACACACACACACACGTGCGCACGCACGCACGCACGCACGCACGTATGCATGCACGCATGCACACACACATGCACACGCACACACGCACACGCACACACACACACACACACACACACACACACACACACACACACACACACACACACACACACACACACACACACACACACACACACACACACACACACATGCACACACATGCACACACGCACACACACACGCACCCACCCACCACACACACACGCACCACCCTGACACGCACCCACGCACGCGCATGCGCCCTTTCAGGCCTACCCGCTCGGTGAGCTCAGCTACACCCTCACTCTGATCGGAGTCGCTGCGTCAACGCTCGACATGGTCGGCACCTCGCTCAGCTTCGTCTCCAGCTCCATCAGCCTTGTCGGCAGCTTCCTCAGTGAGTGACCGGTGGCGTGTTGCATGTGACTTGTGCACACAGACACACACACACATGCCCCCCCCCCCCGTGCATTCAGGCGTGCGCTCTGCACTCAACTCAACACACACACACACACACACACTCAACTCAACACACACACACTTATGCACACACTCACACACACACATGCATGCCCCCCCCGTGCATTCAGGCGTGCGCTCTGCATTCAACTCAACACACACACATGCACACACACACACACACACACACACGCCCACGCACGCACACACGCACCCATACACATGCACACACACATACTGTATGTGACACACACACACACACACACATGCCCCCCCCCCTGTGCATTCAGGCAAGCACTCTGCACTCAACTCAACACACACACTCACACACACACACACACACGTGCATTCAGGCATGCGCTCTGCAATCAACTCAACACACACATTCCATTCCATTCCAGATCGTTACAAAGATAACGGCGATATCGTTTCAGAGGTCGGCGAAAGGGCGTCTGTCAATAGCGGGAGACCACTCGTCGCTGTGAGGGGATATAATGCCACTCTGCTGCGGGGGGGCTGCCTCTGAGGCACTGCATCTAAGTACGCTGTGTTGTACGCTGACTAAACTGACTGTGATCACTCTCACTCTCTCTGAGGCTGTGTGGTGGTCGCAACCTCTATCCCGCCTTAATCAGATCGCCGCATATGGACTCCCACAGCTGTGGAAATCTCGCTAAGGTGAGCCATCCGGGTGGGACTCGGTTGTCGAGGATGCGCGTGAGCTCCGGGTACGCGGCGTACTTGGCTCGCTCTCGTTTTAACTGGTCAAAGCGATTCTTGACGGCGTCTCGAAACCGTTGGGATGTGAAAATGTCACCTGCATTTTGCCGGTACGACGTGATGGCCCCTCCCGCGTGGAGGCCATCCGCGTCCGGTCGACGGCACATGAAAAGTGCGGCGGTGGCTGGGAAGATGGGGTGTGGAGGGTGAAGGGGCTGGGGAGGGGGAGGGGAGGGGAAGATGGCGGGGCTGGGGTGGGGAGTCGACACACACACACACACACACACAGCACGCACACACACACACACACACACACGCACACACATATGCCCCTCCCCCCACCACCCCCCACCCCGTGCATGCAGGCGTGCGCTCTGCACTCAACACACACACACACACACACACATGCACGCACGCACACACACACACACACACATGCCCCCCCCCCCGTGCGTTCAGGCGTGCGCTCTGCACTCAACTCCGTCAAGAGCGCGTTTGCGAATGTCGACCCCAGCACGCTGCCGCTGCAGGCGGCGCAGGTATGACCACTGACCATTGTGTGACCATTGTGTGACCACTAACCATTGTGTGACCACTGTGTGACCACTCCAGGCGGTGCATGTGTGACCACTGACCAGTGTGTGACTTTTGTCGGCGGTGCATGTGTGACCACTGACCACTGTGTGAGCACAGTGTGACCATGGTGTGACCAGTGTGTGACCAGTGTGTGACCAGTGTGTGACCACCGTGTGACCACCGTGTGACCACTGTGTGACCACTGTGTGACCACTGTGTGACCACTGGTGGGGGGGGGACTGTGTGTGGCTGGTCGATTATACAGTCTTGTCGGACGCCTTTGATGATGGCGTATTATACTTGTGCTTGCGCACTCGGGGGCTCGATTAACGGAGGCGCGTTCTCGTCGCCGAGCCCTGAACCCAGCAATGCGGCGCTGCTGGTGACGAGGATCTCCGTGCCGCTGACGAGCGGGGTAAAATACGACTGGCCTGGCTCCTGCTAGACTGCCCCTCGGTGGAACACTTCAGGAGCGGCTTGCCCGGCGCTGCCATGGCTTGGCGAGTAGCCGCGGCGCTGCCGCGGCCCGTGCTGGGAGACGGCCCTTATCCTCCCCCCATGCAGGACGCCATGCGGCACCGATCTCGACGAGTTGATCGACGAGCGGAGGAGCTGGCGCCCGTCAATGCATGCTGGACATTGGTCAAGATGGCTGCCCGTGGAGGCGGGCTACCATCACGGCTTCAGCGGTGGCGACCGCCGAGGCAACACAGAGTAAATCCGCTTCACCAATCGCAGCGTTCGTCACCGCGCTCATCCTCGGGGTCGCTCGTCTGCCGGTGACTGGCGTTGGAAGGTCTTCAGGCAGCCTCCATGACAACTCTGTCGTCCATGCACCCCTGGAGGGTGGGACCTGGCCATGCATGAGGCATGGGGCGCCGGCTGAGCCCCATGCAAACGAGAGCTGGACAGCCATGCACTGCCAGGCGGGGACCGTTCCAGTCAGCGCCAGTCGGCTCTGCCGGCTTGACTGGCCACAAGGCCACCACTGTGACCCTGAGGAAGGTCCTCTCCTATATGCTCCTTGCCAGACATGTCTCTCAGAGACCGCTGTTTGGGGTAGTCTAGCCGGCAGGAGCGGTAGTCTATCGGCCGGGAGCCGGCGGTACTCTAGTACTTAAGTGTGCTGGAGTATCGGCGGGTGTCTCTAGTAGAAGAGTAGCCTGCTTAGCTGGAAACCCCGTGTTACTTGTTACTTTGCGCACTCAATCCTTGAGGCAGGCAGATAGCACCCGCACTAGTCCACTGAGTGGATACACATTGACTGTGCATGTGCGTGTGTGCATGGCTGTGTGTATGCGCGTGTGTGCACGTGCGAACATGTGTGTGTTTGTGTGTACTGTGTGGGTGTGGGTCTGTGAGTGTGTGTGTGTGTGCGTGCGTGCGCGTGTGTGTGTGTGCATGTGTGCGTAATGTGTCACCATGCCACCACACCTGGCCACCTTTATGTGCATGTGTGTGTGTGTGTGTGTGTGTCGCCATGCCACCGCACCTGGCCACCTATGTGTGCAGGCGTGTATGTGTGTGTGTGTGTGTGCGTGCGTGCGTGCTTGTGTGTGTGTGCGTGTACATGTGTGTGTGTGTGTGTGTGTGTGTGTGTGTGCATGCGTCATCATATCAATGCACGCCCCACCCATGTGCACGGGCACTGCTCCAGAGCCCGTCCGTTTGTGTTTTTGTATGTGCGTGTATGTGCACGCGTGAGGTCGATTTTACAGTCTGTCAGATGCCTTTGATGGTGCATTAGACCCGTGTGTGTGTGTGTGTGTGCGTGTGCGTGTGTGTGTGTTTATTTGCACGCATGTGTGTGCGCGCGCATGTGTGTGTGCGCGCGCATGTGTGTGTGTGTGTGTGTATGTGTGTGCATGCGTGAGCCATCGTATGAATGTATGCACCACACATGCGCGCAGGCACTGCGCCAGAGCCCATCTGTTTGTGTTTTTGTGCGTGCGCACGCGCGTGTGTGTGTGTGTGCACATGTGTGTGTGTGTGTGTGTGTGTGCGTGTGTGCATGCGTCGTCGTATCAACGTATGCACCACCCACGCGGACAGGCATTGTGCCAGAGCCATGTGGCTGTATTCCAGCTGTAATTTGACCTTGAACAAAGCTCAGACCATCAAGTGGATTGTTTTGGCACTTACAAGCCCGTCAGACAGAGCTCGTCAAGAGCTTCCAAATGCCCTATGCATGCGAACTGGGGGTCGCCGGTCAACGCGGTCAAAGCAAAATCCGGCTGCAGAAATTAAAAAGACTGAAAACAAATTCACTGCCCGCCTCACCTTGTGTGCGCAGGCGCTGCGCCAGAGCCCGTCCGTGTCCCTGGAGTCCATGGGGATCGATGGCAGCATGTACAGTCCGGACTGGAGGTCAACGGTCAACGCGGCCAAAGCAAAGTCTGACTGTGGAACAACTTATTAAAACTCCTGCAAACAAAATCACTGCCCGACACCCATGCGCGCAGGCGCTGCGCCAGAGCCCTTCCGTACGTGTTTTTGTACGTGTGTGTGTGTTTGTGTGTGTGTGTGCGTGCGTGCATGTGTCATCGCATCAACGCATGCACCACCCATGCGCGCAGGCGCTGCGCCAGAGCCCGTCTGTGTCACTGGAGTCCATGGGGATCGATGGCAGCATCACCAACTCGGGGCTGTCGCAGGTGTGGGAGGTGGTTTGGTGTGGGAGGTGGTTTGGTGTGGGAGGTGTGGGTGTGGGAGGAGGCGGATGGCAGCATCACCAACTCGGCGTTGTCGCAGGTGTGGGAGGTGGTTTGGCGTGGGAGGTGTGGGTGTGGGACGAGGCGGATGGCAGCATCACCAACTCGGCGCTGTCGCAGGTGTGGGAGGTGGTTTGGTGTGGGAGGTTCAAGTTGGGGGTTGGTTTGGTTGCCCCACGCCCCACACACACACCACACACACCACACGCACACCTTCCACCCCACACTTTCCATGCAGCACACACGCCACCCTCCCTCCCTGCACTCCCTCCCTGCACGCCCCCGCCTCCTCCCCTGTACCCCCACCCCCACCCCTTCACCACTCCTGCACACACCCCTCTCCACTGTTCTCGCCACCAAGAGCTGATTGCCGCGGCGGCCGACCATGCATCCCCACACACCCCTCGTCCCCTCCCTGCACCCCCCCTCCCCCCCCCAGGAGCTGATTGCCGCGGCGGCCGACCATACATCCCACACACCCTCGTCCCTCCTCCCCTGACAACCATGCATCCCCACACACCCTCGTCCCCTCCCTGCACCCCCCCCCTCACCCCCCCAGGAGCTGATTGCCGCGGCGGCCGACCATGTATCCCCACACACACCCTCCCCTCCCTGCCCCCTCCCATCACCCTTCCCCTCCTCCCTGTACCCCCTTCACCGCCCCCCCCCCCCCACACACACACACTCCACCCCCCCGCAGGAGCTGATTGCCGCGGCGGCCGACCTCAACGAGAATGCGATGCCGTAGATGGATGCCACACCCCACACATTGCACACCTTCCACGCACACCTTCCACCCCACACTTTCCATGCACCACACACACCACTCGCTGCACACACACTCACACCTCCCTCCCTCCATGCACTCCCTCCCCCCCCCCCTCCCTGTCCCCCCCCCTGTACTCACCTCCCTGCCCCCCCCCCCCCACACACACACACACACCCAGGAGCTGATTGCCGCGGCGGCCGACCTCAACGAGAATGTGATGCCGTAGATGGATGCCACACACCACACACACACCACACCACACACACACACACACACACACACTCCACCCCCCCCGAAGGAGCTGATTGCCGCGGCTGCCGACCTGAACCAGAACGCGATGCCGTGGATGGATGCCCAGGGCCTGGTCGCCCCTCTCGACCTCAGCGCCCGCATCCTGCAGACGACGAAGGAGTCGCTGACTCGCTTGCGCACCGCCGTGCCGGCCAGCCTGCTGGTCGATGGGCCCGGCAGTGGTGGCAGCCTCTCGATGGGCGTCAGTGGCTGAAAGGGTGTCATGAGGCATGAGGGCCAGCAGCAGCGCATGTGGACGCATGCATGCCGTGCCAGCCAGCCTGCTGGTGGAGGCTGTGCCTGTCGGTGGCCTGTCGATGGGCGTCAGCGGCAGACAGGGTCTCGTGAGGCATGAGGGCCAGCAGCAGCGCATGTGGACGCATGCACTGCCGTGCCGGCCAGCCTGCTGGTTGAGGCTGTGCGTGTCGGTGGCCTCTCCATGGGCCCTGCCAGCGGCTGACAGGGTGTCATGAGGGATGAGGGTCTCATGATCAGCGCATGAGGACCAGCAGCAGCATGCATGCATGCGACGACTGGGTGTGTGGGGGGGGGAGGGGAGGGCGTGGTGTGTGTGTGTGGGTGTGTGGGTGGGTGTGGGTGACGGGCCTTGCTGCCACCGACTGATCAAATCCCTCCCTGAAACTTGCATGTGATGCTTGACTGGTGACGCCTTTGGCACGTGATAGCTGTAAATTTGCACTGTGATTTTCTTGTCGGTGGCCTCTCCATGGGCGTCAGCGGCTGAAAGGGTGTCATGAGGTATGAGGGCCAGCAGCAGCGCATGTGGACGCATGCCTGCCGTGCCAGCCAGCCTGCTGGTGGATGGTCCCAGCAGCGATAGCCTCTCGATGGGCGTCAGCCTCTGACAGGGTGTCGTGAGGCACGAGGGTCGCATGATCAGCGCATGAGGGCCAGCAGCAGCGCATGTGAACGCGTGCATGCCGTGCCGGCCAGCCTGCTGGTGGACGGGCCTGGCAGTGGTGGCCTGTCGATGGGCCCTGTCAGCGGCTGACAGGGTCTCATAAAGCATGAGGTCCAGCAGCAGCGCATGTGGACGCATGCATGCCGTGCCGGCCAGCCTGCTGGTGGAGGCTGTGCTTGTCGGTGGGCCCTGTCAGCGGCTGACAGGGTCTCATGCGGCATGAGGACCAGCAGCAGTGCATGTGGACGCATGCATGCCGTGCCGGCCAGCCTGCTGGTGGACGGGCCCGGCAGTGGTGGCCTCTCCATGGGCGTCAGCCTCTGACAGGGTGTCGTGAGGCATGAGGGCCGGGAGCAGCGCATGTGGACGCATGCATGCCGTGCCGGCCAGCCTGCTGGTGGACGGGCCCGGCAGTGGTGGCCTCTCCATGGGCGTCAGCCTCTGACAGGGTGTCGTGAGGCATGAGGGCCGGGAGCAGCGCATGTGGTCGCATGCATGCCGTGCCAGCCAGCCTGCTGGTGGAGGCTTGTGCCTGTCGGTGGCCTCTCGATGGGCCCTGGAAGCGGTTGACAAGGTCTCATGAGGCATGAGGGCCAGCAGCAGCGCATGTGAACGCATGCCTTTCGTGCCAGCCAGCCTGCTGGTGGAGGCTGTGCCTGCCGATGGCCTCTCGATAGGCCCTGTCAGCGGCTGACAGGGTGTCATGAGGCATGAGGGTCGCATGCTCAGAGCATGAGGGCCAGCAGCAGCGCATGTGGACGCATGCCTGCCGTGCCAGCCAGCCTGCTGGTGCATCCCCCCAACAGTGGCGGCCTCTCAATGGGGACGGCTGACAGGGCGTCATGAGGCATGAGGGCCAGCAGCATTGCATGTGAACGCATGCATGCCGTGCCGGCCAGCCTGCTGGTGGATGGTCCCGACAGCGGCTGCCTCTCGATGGTTGCCAGCGGCTGAAACGGCCTCATGAGACATGAGGGGCTGTGCCTGTCGGTGGCCTCGCGATGGGCCCTGTCAGCGGCTGACCGGGTCTTGGCGCATATGGGCCAGCAGCGCATGTAACGCATGCAGTGACTGAAATTTGAGCGTGGGTGGGTGGGTGTGAGGGGGGGGGCATGGGGTGTGTGTGGAAGGGGGGAGGGCGATGAGCGGCTGCCAGCGACTGTTGAAATCCCTCCGTGAAACTTGCATGTGGTCGTGAAGCTTGCATGTGGTGCTCTACTGGTGACGCCTCGGCACGTGAGCTGTAAATCTGCACTGTGCTGTGCTGTGCCAACGAGGAGGGAGAGGGGGTGTCTTGTTGCCACTGTTGACATCCCTCCGTGAAGCTTGCATGTGGTGCTTGACTGGTGACGCCCTTTGGCACGTGAGCTGTAAATGTGCACTGTGCTGTGCCAACGAAGAGGGAGGGGGACGGTGAGGGGTGAGCCGCTGCCACCGACTGTTGAAATCCCTCCGTGAAACTTGCATGTGGTGCTTGACTGGGGATTCCCTGGTGACATGCGAAAGCTGCAAATGTGCACTGTGCTGTGCCAACGAAGAGGAGGGGGGGGGGCGGTGAGCCGCTGCCGCTGCCTGCTGAAATCCCTCCATGAAACTTGCATGTGGTGACACGTGAAAGCTGTACATTTGCACTGTCACAGTGTGTTACGCCAAAGAAGAGGGAGGTGGGAGGGACTGGTGCCCCCTCCAGCGGGCGCGCCCACTTGCACACGATGCACAACACAGCAGGCCCGGCAGTGCTCCAGGTGCACGCTCTCGTCTTGGTCGTCATCCGGCTGGCCACCACCGAACACATTGCTCAACCGGGGTCCCTGACACAGTGCCTCCACCATCTAGAGCATGCGTTGTTTGGAGGGGGGGTTTTCTGGTCGCTTCATGGTTTTATACCTTGGGCCCGCCCTCTGGCCACAGGAGGGGTTTGGGGTGTGGAGCCTGCACTGTGGGCCTGCTTGCTTGGTGCCCGCCACTACGTGGTTGGCGCTACTGTGGGCTACTTTTGTAGCTCGACCTTTTTGGTGGGCCTAGTGCCCGCTCTCCTATGTCCCGCTGGAGCTTTGGAACCGTACGTGTGACCGCCGGTTGGAGCGCCTGAGGCACCGCCTGATCCGCGCAAGTGAATGGGACGCCTGAGGCGCCACCCCAGGCGTTGTGAATGTGGTGGGGCTGGAGCCAGTTCCATCCCTCAACTGATGCGGATGCTGGTGGCTGCCTCTACAGCTCTGGTGCAGCAGATGGCAGCAGGAGCAGATGTTCTGCGGGCACTGCGGGTTGTATACAGCAGCAGCTCCAAGACCCACGCAACCGTTGCCACAAGCTGATGATGATGGACGTTGCAGTCAGGGACACCTCTACTAAAGGCATATAAGACCGTGCTCGGCACGCATGGCCCGAGCACCTGAATGAAGCTAGCCCCCAGGAGCTGCAGGAGACAAAAGGGTTGGATCTGGTCTCGCCTGGGGCTCGATTAACGGAGGCGCGTTCTCGTCGCCGAGCCCTGGACCCTGCAATGCGGCGCTGCTGGTGACTAGGATCTCCGTGCCGCTGACGAGCGGGATAAAATACGACTGGCCTGGCTCCTGCTAGACTGTCCCTCGGTGGAAACTACAGGAGCGGCTTGCCCGGCGCTGTCATGGCTTGGCGAGTAGCCGCGGCGCTGCCGCGACCCGTGCTGGGAGACGGCCCTTATCCTCCTCCCATGCAGGACGCCATGCGGCACCGATCTCGACGAGTTGATCGACGAGCGGAGGAGCTGGCGCCCGTCAATGCATGCTGGACATCGGTCAAGATGGCTGCTCGTGGGGGCGAGCTACCATCAGGGCTTCAGCGGTGGTGACCGCCGAGGCAACAACAGAGTTTATCCGCTTCACCATCGCAGCGTTTGTCACCGCGCTCACCCTCGGGGGCACTCGTCTGCCGGTGACTGGCGTCGGCATTGGTCTTCAGGCAGCCTGCCATGACGACTCTGTTTGCCCAGGCCCCCCTGGAGGGTGGGACCTGGCCATGCATGACGCATGGGGCGCAGGCAGAGCCCCATGCATGGAGTTGGACAACCATGCACCATGCCAGGCGGGGACTTTTCTGCTTCAGCGCCGCCAGTCGGCACAGCCGGCGTGGTTGGCCTCAAAGGCCAGGAGGAGGACAGTCCTTTCCTATACGCTCCTTGCCAGACATGTCTCTCAGGGACTTGTTTGGGTCTAAACTAGCCGGCGGGAGCGGTTGTCTAGACGGCAGGTAACCGGCTGGTGGCTATCGTCCTTCACAGGGCGGTGGCACTAGGACTAGTGTTGTCTTAGCTGGAATGCCATGTAACTGTAACTGTAACTGGTCTCGCCAGGCGATGACGCAGACGATACCACTGTGCCACCACTGCTCCCAAGCTATGCATGAGTTCTGCATTGTTTGCCGCCTATATGTGGTGACAACGTGCACACGGCATCATCAACTCTTGAGTGGGGTTGGGACGCAAGACGCGATGGGCATGGACATCTAGCCATCTGCTGCCCGGCTGCATGTGCCAGGCCACTGCTGCAAGCTATCCCAAGCCATGTGCTGACCATTGCTCTGTGCATTGCTCAGTGACGCTTTGATACATGCCATTTGATGACTATTGCTGCACCTGCTTCCGTCCCTCGCATGGTGCAGCTGCTGGGGCCTCTGCTGACGTGGCTGCTGCTGCTGTGGTGTCTGCTGTGGTGCAGCTGCTGTGGTGCAGCTGCTGTGGCTGCTGTAGCCTCTGCTGTTGCCGGTGAGTGGATGAGGGTTGGTTGGGCAGTCTACTGACTGGGATGGGTGCTCAAGACCGGAACTGGGACCGACCGGGAGGGTTGGTTGGGCAGTCTATCGACTGGGATGGGTGCTCAAGACCGGAACTGGGACCAAATAGGAGGATTGGTTGGGCAGTCTACCCACTGGGATAGGTGCTCAAGACCGGAACTGGGACCAACTGGGAGGGTTGGTTGGGCAGTCTATCGACTGGGATGGGTTTTCAAGACCGGAAATGAGACCGACCGGGAGGGTTGGTTGGGCAGTCTATTGACTGGGATGGGTGCTCCAGACCAGAACTGGGACCAACTAGGAGGGTTGGTTGGGCAGTCTATCGACTGGGATGGGTGTTCAAGACCGGAACTAAGACCACCCGGGAGGGTTGGTTGGGCAGTGTATTGAGTGGGATGGGTGCTCCAGACCACAACTGGGACCAACTAGGAGGGTTGGTTGGGCAGTCTATCAAATGGGATGGGTGCTCAAGGCCGGAATTGGGACCAAATAGGAGGGTTGCTTGGGCAGTCTACCGATTGGGATGGGTGCTCAAGATCGGAACTGGGACCAACTGGGAGGGTTGTTTGGGCAGTCTATCGACTGGATTGGGTGCAAAAGACCGGAACTGGGACCAACTAGGAGGATTGGTTGGGCAGTCTACCCACTGGGATAGGTGCTCAAGACCGGAACTGGGACCAACTAGGAGGGTTGGTTGGGCAGTCTATCGACTGAGATGGATGCTCAAGACCGGAACTGGGACCGACTTGGAAGGTTGCTTGGGCAGTCTATCGACTGAGATGGGTGCTCAAGACCGGAATTGGGACCGACTGGGAAGGTTGGTTGGGCAGTCTATCGACTGGGATGGGTGCTCAAGATCGGAACTGGGACCGAGTTGAAAGGTTGGTTGGGCAGTCTATCGACTGGGATGGGTGCTCAAGACCGGAACTGAGACCGACCGGGAGGGTTGGTTGAGCAATCTATTGACTGGGCTGGGTGCTCAAGACCGGAAATGGGACCAACTAGGAGGGTTGGTTGGGCAGTCTATCGACTGGGATGGGTGCTCAAGACCAGAACTGCGACCAAATAGGAGGGTTGCTTGGGCAGTCTAACGACTGGGATGGGTGCTCAAGATCGGAACTGGGACCAACTGGGAGGGTTGGTTGGGCAGTCTATCGACTGGGATGGGTGTTCAAGACCGGAACTGAGACCGACCGGGAGGGTTGGTTGGGCAGTGTATTGAGTGGGATGGGTGCTCCAGACCACAACTGGGACCAACTAGGAGGGTTGGTTGGGCAGTCTATCAAATGGGATGGGTGCTCAAGGCCGGAATTGGGACCAAATAGGAGGGTTGCTTGGGCAGTCTACCGATTGGGATGGGTGCTCAAGATCGGAACTGGGACCAACTGGGAGGGTTGTTTGGGCAGTCTATCGACTGGGATGGGTGCTCAAGACCGGAACTGGGACCAACTGGGAGGGATGTTTGGGCAGTCTTTTGACTGGGATGGGTGCTCAAGACCGGAACTGGGACCAACTAGAAGGGTTGGTTGGGCAGTCTATCGACTGAGATGGATGCTCAAGACCGGAACTGGGACCGACTTGGAAGGTTGCTTGGGCAGTCTATCGACTGAGATGGGTGCTCAAGACCGGAACTGGGACCGACTGGGAAGGTTGGTTGGGCAGTCTACCGACTGGGATGAGTGCTCAAGACCGGAACTGGGACCAACTAAGAGGATTGGTTGGGCAGTCTCTCAACTGGGATGGGTGCACAAGACCAAAACTGGGACCAACTGGGAGGATTGGTTGGGCAGTCTATCGACTGGCATGGGTGCTCAAGATCGAAACTGGGACCAACTGGGAGGGATGTTTGGGCAGTCTTTTGACTGGGATGGGTGCTCAAGACCGGAACTGGGACCAACTAGGAGGGTTGGTTGGGCAGTCTCTCGACTGGGATGGGTGCTCAATACCGGAACTGGAACCAACTAGGAGGGTTGGCTGGGCAGTCTCTTGACTGGGAAGGGTGCTCAAGACCGGAACTGGGACCAACTGGGAGGGTTGGTTGGGCAGTCTCTCGACTGGCATGGGTGCTCAAGATCGGAACTTGGACCAACTGGGAGGGATGTTTGGGCAGTCTATCGACTGGCATGGGTGTTCAAGACTGGAGCTGGGACCAACTAGGAGGGTTGGTTGGGCAGTCTATCGACTGGGATTGGTGCTCAAGACCGGAACTGGGACCAACTGGGAGGGTTGGTTGGGCAGTCTATCGACTGAGATGGGTGCTCAAGACCGGAACTGGGGCCGACTGGGAAGGTTGGTTGGGCAGTCTATTGACTGGGATGGGTGCTCAAGACCGGAACTGGGACCAAATAGGAGGGTTGGTTGGGCAGTCTACCGACTAGGATGGGTGCTCAAGACCGGAACTGGGACCGACTGGGAGGGTTGCTTGGGCAGTCTATCGACTGGGATGGGTGCTCTAGACCGGAACTGGGGCCGACTGGGAAGGTTGGTTTGGCAGTCTATTGACTGGGATGGGTGCTCAAGACCGGAACTGGGACCAAATAGGAGGGTTGGTAGGGCAGTCTACCGACTAGGATGGGTGCTCAAGACCGGAACTGGGACCGACTGGGAGGGTTGCTTGGGCAGTCTATCGACTGGGATGGGTGCTCTAGACCGGAACTGGGACCAACTAGGAGGGTTGGTTGCGCAGTCTACCGACTGGGATGAGCACTCATGACTGGAACTGGGACCGACCGGGAGGGTTGGTTGGGCAGTCTATCGACTGGGATGGGAGCTCAAGACCGGAACTGCCGCTGCTTCAGTGGTAGGGTTGATGCGGTCTTGTGTCGGCTCGGTGATTGCATGTATTTCTCTACTAGTTATGTGCACAGCCGCAACTGCAACTCAGACCCAGATAAGACCAGCCCCTTGGTGGCACTGCCAATCCCTGGACCAGTCTGGACTTGTCTGGATCAGTCTGGACCAGTCTGGACCAATCTAGACCAGTCTGGACCAGTCTGGACCAGTCTGGACCAAGGATCGTACCCGGAGTGGCAGCGAGTCGACGATGATTGCAGCGGTGATTGCGGCGACCTGCAATCAGCGTTTGCAGCGGTGTGTACAGGTTAACAGGTTTTCAGGACGCTCCCTCAGGGCGTGGTACTGAGGAGGGCCGACCAAACAAACTAGGGACATCTGTCCATCTAGCTGCTACAAGTCAAGGCCACCATGCATGGTGTCTAGGCCACCATGCGTCCCGCCGGTCGCCATGCATACCATGCGTGCATGTGTGACGTGACTAAGATTGCAGCGGTGATTGCAGCGACCTTGACAAGGCTGGCAATGGCCTACGGATACACACCAAGGCCCCGTCAGAACTGCCAAGAAGGTGCCGCAGCTGCCTACAAGGTGCCAGAGCTGCCTAGAAGGTGCCGGGGCTACCTAGCACCTGCGGCTCAACATCCCAGGTGCGAAAGACAAGAGCGCCAAGGTGGAAATCGTGTTGGACTGCAAGAAGTACTGGGGGTTCACGGCGGGCGGCGTGCGCTGCGCGCCTCGTGGCAGGCCAGCCGTGTCAACACCACGTTGTCGTGCTGCATGAGTGACTTCCTTTTCGGCTCTACACAGCCATTTGGCTGTATTCCGGCTGTCCTTTGACCTTGAACACAGCTCAACCCATTCGATGGATTGGCAGTCTGGCAAGCGCGCCAGATAGAGCGCGTCAAGAGCTTTCAATTGGTCTGCCCATAGGGCAGACGGTATATGGGAAGTCAACGGTTGATGCGGTCAAAGCAAAATCCGGCTGTGGAAGAATGAATTAAAAATCATGAAAAGAGAATCACTGTGCTGCACCTTCTCAAGCAGCAATGGTGATGGTCGGGTGAACTGCAAGTCACTGACACCCCCTGCCAAAGTCGTGGGGCTTACACGTGCACATTGACCGTCAGGTCAGGCGGGGACACACACACACACACACACACACACACACACACAAACGCACACACGGGCGGGCAGGCTAGGCAGTCCCACTACCTGCTAGGTGCGCCACACACGACTGTATCACCGAGCTTAACCATCAGCACCACCACCAACAACAAAACCTAGTACCACCGCGCAGCCGCAGGTCATCAGGAGGACGGCGAGTAGCTGTTGCTCACGGCCTGTACAATGCGCCTGGCAGCCGTGAGCTGCTTGATCTGGGTGGCGATGTCACCCTGGAGCCCCGGGCCGTCAGTGGCACTGACGCTGGCGATGTCCCCAAGCTTGTTGAACATCTGCGGGCGGCGGCGGCGGTGGCGGTGCACGTGCAGGGCTTAGGTTTAGGGTTTAGGGTTTAGGGTTAAAGGTTTAGGTTTTAGGGTTTAGGGCTTAGGGTAGGCGGTGACCTGATGATGATGGATGTGACAGTCAGGGACAACTCTAGAGGCGTATATGACTCGGCGCGTATGGCCCGAGCACCTTAATGAGATGGCTCCCTGCTGGAGGGGAGGGAGAGCAACACGCTACCTAGTCTTATGTCACACGATGCTACTGTAATAATTGTAATACGGAAAATTTGTCTTCAATCTGCGGACTGATGACACAGAAGCTGTTGGTCGATTGGGATGTGGGAGAGGACAGTCGCCACACAGCCACGCAGCCACGCAGGCAGGCAGGCAGGCAGGCAGGCAGGCAGGTGCACAGGCACAGAAACAGACACAGCGACAGTCAAAATAATCTAAGTAGAAAACAACTTCAGGCGCAGATGCGCGCGCGCACCCCGCCCCAGAAACAAGCACAGAGACACACAAACGGTCTCACCTTGATGTACTTGGCTGCGTCCCCAAGGTAATCACTCTTGTCGATGAACGAGTCTGTGGCAGATGACAGGAGAGGTTTCAATCAGGGTGTGTGTGCCACGGCCGCACTTTTGACTGATTGGTGCGTCACGAGGGTATCTCCACCCCAGTCGGCTTCCCTGGTTACAATGGGGTCAGAGGGGGAGATGTGCTGGTGAGGAATGGATGCGATCCGCTCGTGCTTGCATGGTAGGCGTGGCATGGCTGGGACATCAGGCAGGCATGGCATGGCATGGCTGGGACATCAGGCAGGCATGGCATGGCATGGCTGGGACATCAGGCAGGCATGGTATTCCCGGCACCCATTTTTTGGAATCAGGCAGGCAGAGGCGCGTGGCGTGTCATGGCTGGGACATCAGGCAGACAGAAGTGCGTGGCATGGCATGGCTGGTGCATCAGGCAGGCATGGCATGTCATGGCTATGACATCAGACAGGCAGGCGTGGCGTTTGACTGCAAAGAGCAATGGGGTTCAGGGGGAGATGTGCTGGTGTGGGATGCGTGCGACCCCCTCGATCTTGCGTGGCAGGCGTGGCATGGCTGGGACATCAGGCAGGCGTGCTGGTGTACTGGTAGGCTGGCGCGCTGCGTGGCCTCGCGGGCTCTCCTAGAAGAGTCCCCCTACCGTAGTCGTGTAGCCTAGGCCTTAACTCACGCCCCGGGGTCATCCGGGCGCGTACGTGTAAAACTGTAAAACCAGGCGTGCATGGCATGGCATGGCTGGTGCATCAGGCAAGCATCTGACTGCAAAGGGCAGACGTACTCAGGTCCTTGTAGAGCGTCTCCGCAAAGCTGTACGATGAGATGCCGAACTTGATCTGGTTTGCCTCAAGCTTGTACGTCCTGCCATGGGAAGGGGGGGGGGGGGGGGCAGCAGGGTAGGGGGGAGGGTGCGTGTCAAGAGAGTGTGTGTGTGTGGTGCAAGTGCGCGTGGGGCACGCGCGGGTCAAGTGCGCGTGGAGCAAGTGCGCGTGGGTCAAGTGCGCGGGGGGCAAGTGCGCGGGGGGCAAGTGCGCGTAGAGCAAGTGCGCATGGTGCAAGTGCGCGTGGGGCAAGTGCGCGTGGGGCGCGCGTGGGGCAAGTGCGCGTGGGGTGCGCGTGGGGCAAGTGCGCGTGGGGCAAGTGCGTGTGGGGCAAGTGCGCGTGGGGCAAGTGCGTGTGGGGTGTGCGTGGGGCAAGTGCGCGTGGGGCAAGTGCGTGTGGGGCATGTGCGCTTGGGGCGCGCGTGGGGCACGAGTGGGCAGCATCTACAAGCGGCATGCACGCGCGTGTCGGGGTGCGTGTCGGTGCACATCGCGCCCGCTGCTCACGCCAAGGGCACGTTGACGAGGCCGCCGGCGAGGCTCATCGCAGAGCCAACTACGTTGAGCGTTGTAGAGGCCAGGAGCAGCGCGTTGCCAACGAGGCCGATCTCGGCGCTGCTGAGCTACGTGTGGGGAAAAGGACGGGAGTAGGAGTGCATATGTTGCAGTGTGTTGGTCGGGTGGGCCAGTGTCATGCTGCACACACACACACACACACACACACAGCAGCAGCAGCAGCAGCAGAAGCAGCAGCAGCAGCAGCAGCAACAGCAGCAGCAGCAGCAGGGCAGCCCACAGGTCGGTCGGGTGGGTCAGTGTCATGCTGCACACACACACACACACACACACACAGCAGCAGCAGCAGCAGCAGCAGGGCAGCCCACAGGTCGGAAATGAAGGGAGTGGGTAGTGCATATGTTGCGGTTCGCGCCGCTGGGCAGGCATGCCAGCACGTGTGTGCGCATCCGCCGCCGCATCTCTGGGTGCATATGTGCTGGCATCTCTGCTGGCATCTCTGCTGGCTGTGCTGTTCTGGGGGGGCGCGCTACGTTTTCACTGTCCAGTGCGTGCGTGCGTGCGTGTGTGGCCGCCCGCATGCGTGCTCGCCAAGGGGCACGCGAAGGAACCACCCACCCCTCGCAGCGCACGAATCTGGGCGGGCGTCAGAGGGTTACCGTTGGCGTCGACCACCGTGTTGCGCGACATCGCAGTCGGGTCCATGGTCTGCGTGTGCGCACACACACAGAGGGGGTAGAGAGGGGTGCGTTGGCGCTTGCCGGCGGCGGCCGTCTCCCTCCCATCCCCCCTAACACCACCCCGCAGCCCTGTGGCTTCTCTCTCTCCCACTCACCATATTCGTCGAAAAGGGCTCCGCGGTGGCAGCTGCAGCGAGCACGTCAGCCAGGGAGTTGTCAGTGGGAGATGACGCCAGCACTGTAGGAATTGGCACCGGGATGGACACAAACAGAGCGTCTGCTGGCAGGGCCCCCTCTGGCAGGGGCTCCACTGGCAGGGGATCCACTGCGGGATCCACTGCGGGATCGACCACTGCAGGCTCGTCGGCGGTGCTCTGGCACTGCACGCGCGCGGCGAGCAGAACTGCGGCCAGGGCAAGGACCTTTACGAGCGCCAGGGCGCTGCTGTTGTTCCGCATGGTTGTTGACGACTGCTCTTGCGTGCTGCGCGTTCACGTGTTACTGAAGTTGCGCTGCGTCAAACGAGGCGGAGGCCAACACGCTTGGCATCTCGGACCGACCGAGGATCCACGCATTCCCACACTCTTGGACCGCGCAGTCGCCGGCTCACCATTCGAACGTGCGACGAGACTATCACCACGCGATAGTCATATTTAGCTGCTTTGAGCCTCACAGATGAGTGGCCGCCAGAGGTGTGCCACAGATGTGTGGAGGCAGATGGAAAGGTGCGGCGAGCACAGTAAATCTGTCTCCCTTCCTGTGCCCTGAGTGGAGACAACCACTGGGATTGAAAATTCATGCATATGAACAGCTGCAAACCTGGGGTCACAGGAGAGGGGAGAGAGGGCAGCTCACGCCGCAGCTGTTGTGAGCGCGCGTGCGCGTGATAAGCTGGCGCATGCAGCCCACCCAGGCAGGCCATGCAGCCCCAACCCCGACCCCAATAATGTAAGCCATCCCAACTCTGAAGTGGGAGTGAGTCCCACACCTCTGATGGGTGATTTCTGAGTTAGTGTGATAGTGTAGGACTACATCCTGGTCGCGCGCCGCCGCATGCATGCGGTGACAGACTGTAGGGTGCGTAGGAGCCCAACCTGGGACAGCGATCACCGCATGGTGGTACTGTCCATGCGCCTCCGCATGCGAGCCTCCCGCCATGCAGGCGGCTCTCAGCGGCGCGCATGGGACTCTTCACAACTGCGGCGCCCGGCTGTCCGTCGTGAGTTCAACCTCCAGCTGTCCGATCGCTTTGGGCTGCTGGAGGCCGTGCCGCCCGAGGGCGCTGATGCCCAGGCGGAGTACGACGCGATGGCTGCTGCCATTCGCGAGGTGGCCACCAACCACCTCGCTCCACGCGGCAGCCGCCGGCGGCGCGGCTGGCAGTTCACTCTGTCGCAGCGCACCCTCCGGCTCATGGACGCCCGGCAGCGCGCGCACACGGCATGGCTCAGGAGCAAGTCTGCTGCTGCCAAACGAGAGCGCAACCGCGCCAACCGCGCGGCCGACGCAGCTGTGCAGAGAGACAGGGAGAGGTGGATCGGCCAGCAGGTGGCGGAGGCGCAAGACATGCTACGCAAGAAGAATCTGCGCCAGTTTGCGCGCGCGTGCGACAGGCTGGCGGGCCGCAGCCGCAGCCATCAGATCCCACCTGCCATGCGGGACGTCTCGGGCGCGCTGCACAGCGGTCCAGACGGGGTGCTGAAGGCCATGACAGAGTCATTCGACAAGCTATATGGCGGGGAGACCAAGCTCAGCGACGAGACCCTGAACCAGCTGGAGAACGATGTAGCGGCGTTTGAGCTCACACGCGCCACAGAGGTGGACGAGGCGCACGGGCGCCCCCCTGACCTGGCTGAGACGGAGGCGTGTGTGCGAGCGTTGCGCTCGGCCGCCGCTCCGGGCGGTGACCAGCTGGACGCCATGCTGTTGCGGTGCCCACCTGCCATCGCATGGCTCCACCGGGTCATCATCGCCGTATGGCGGTCGGGGAGAGCCCCGAAGGAATGGAAAACTGCTATTATCACACCGTTATATAAGGGGAAGGGTCCGCGTGACTCCCCTGGTAACTACCGCGGTATAAGCCTTCTCTCTATTGCCGGGAAAGTGTACGCTGCCATACTTCTGCACCGCGTCTCCACGCAGGTTGATGGTCAGTTGCATGAGGCTCAGTGTGGTTTCAGAAAAAGCAGAGGCACTGTTGATGCGATTTTTACTCTGCGCTCGCTGAGCGCGGCACATGCCGAGTACAAACAATGCATGGCTGTGGCATTTGTCGACTATTCTAAAGCTTACGATTGCATAAACCGTGCGGCACTGTGGAGAGTCCTTAGATTATATAGTGTTCATCCGCACATTATTGATCTGTTGGAGGATTTTCACACCAACGCCGCAGCTGCCGTACGGCTGGCTGGGAAAATCGGGCGCGAATTCCCCGTGTCGTCTGGTGTGCGACAGGGGTGCGTCATTGCTCCTGTGTTGTTCAATGTTTTTATTGATCACAAAGTGGAAAAGGCGCTAGACATGATGCCAGAGGGGGCTGGCGTGTCAGTCGTGACCCGAGCCGGCGGCTCTGTGTTGTCGTCGTCGGTTGAGCTCATAGTAATGCTGATGTATGCCGACGATTTATGTTTGTTCTCGCATGACCCAGCTCAGTTGGCGCTTATGCTGAAAATCCTTGACAAAGTGTCCTCTAGCTTTGGCATGCAAATCAACGCCGCCAAGACAGAAGTGATGATTTTGCCAGCAGATTTTGACGCGGATCTGCCCACGTTTGCGCTGACTGGTGGTGAAGTGAAGACCGTCTCTGCATTTAAGTATCTAGGGAGTTGGATAACCCAGAGTGGTGGTGTGGAAAAGGAGATCGGTGTGCGTGTCGGTCGCGCGCTGGGCGTGTTTGCGTCTTTTGATCAGATTTGGGCCAGCAAGAAGATGCAAGTGCAGTCTAAGATGCGGGTTTACAACACTTTCGTGCTGCCCCACTTTCTGTACGGCTGCAAAACATGGGCCCCTACTAAAACACAACTAAGCGTAACGTAAGCGTCTTCGTTGGCGTCGGGAATGGTCGCAGCGCGCTGCGGATTGGGAAACAGTCCACACTTTCAACACCCCCGCAAAATCGCAAACCGCAAAACGCAAGGTCGCCCGCGTTGCCCATAGCATAATATATACCCAGGAACACGTGTTTGGATTTTCGTCGATTTTCATGATGGCGAAGAGGTTCCTCCAGGCTTTGGCGCCCCAAGGAAAGGAAAAGGTATGAGGACTGTGAATGTGCGGGTACAGGAATGTTGTACGGGTACTTTCAACACACGTGGCTCGGTCACCTTCTCGGCAGCGTCCCTGCCATCATTTTGACTAGGTTCCTGGTGGTGGTGGCCGCGTCAATGGCGATCTTGATCGTGAGCATCAAGCAGCGCCGCAGGAAGTACGTGCCTGGGTCGGTCGAGGAGCTGGTCACCAACGACGCCGTGTTCGGGGGTGTCTACACGACCGCCACGGTGGTCGTGTCGGTCGTGGGGGTGGGCCTAATAGTGTGGCCGATCGTGACGGGCACGGTCCCCATGGTCGCGATCGTCGCCGTGTTGGGGTCGATCATCGGCGTGTGGGTCAGTATCGTGTTCGACCGAGTCATCCGCGTGTCCGAGTCGCCCGCCGTCCTCGCACGAAGCCGAACGAAAAAGGAGCTGAACCTGCGAGTGCTGTACCTCCACGTGACGACGGGATTCTTGCTCGCGTGCATGATCGCAGTGATCCCGATCTGCTGCCCCTACAATCCCAACTTGACGATTTACAAAACGCTACTCCGACGCACGAAGGAGGAAGCCGCTGCTGTTGCGCCCATCGCTGCTGCCGCTGCTGCTGCTGCTGTTGCGCCCATCGCCGTTGCGCCCATCGCTGTTGCGCATTAAATTATGTTGAGTTTGGGTAATACCGCCGCAAGAGGCACAAAATGCCCCCTCGGCCCCGACAGCCCCATCAACTTCCCCGCGGATACTGTGCATTGTGTCTCGCAGAGAATCGTGTAATAACAGACCCACGCCGGTTGCCCACTCTAACTGCCTTCGTCGCATTCTGGGTGTGCGCCTGGTCGACCGGCACAGATTAACTTATATTCGGCAGGCGTGCGACACTGAGCCAATTGAGAGCCTTGTGGCAAAGCGATCAATGCAGTGGCTAGGCCATGTGATGCGCATGCCGGCTTCTCGTCTTCCTCGTACGACTTTTGACTGCACAATGGATGTGGCTCGGCAGCAAGGCCAGCCTCCAGCCTCCTCGCAACACTATCTTCTTAAGCTACTGATTCAGCAGCTAGGCGAAACTAGTGGCACTCGTTCTGATTGGAAGACTTTTTCGGACACGGCGTTTGAGCGTGCTCAGGATAGGGTCGGGTGGAGGGCCGTGGTGTACGGTCCGGCTGCCTCTCAGGCGCCGGCCCCTCCTCCACGGCGGTCAAGTAGATTGGCAAGCGCCACTTGACCCCCTATCCCCTAGAAGCAGTTAGGACCTATTTTGGAGGCGTCGCACAATAGCTCTCCTTTTTGCTCTGGGACTACACGTTGGCAGGCAGCCGGCCGGTGGCTACCGCCCCTCACAAGTAATTGTTAGGGCCAGAACTGGACTTGGGTCTAGGCGGTGGTACTAGGACTAGAGGTAGTCTTTGCTGGAAAGCCGATGTAACTGTAACTGTGATAGTGTGGGGGGTGTGACACTCAAAGTTCGCCCGCATTGGACGTTGCACACCAGGAGCCACTACCACTGGGAAGTGCTCCTCCAGAGATGGCGTGACTGAGGCCAGGGCCCAGGCAGTGGCGCTACCTGTGGAGCGGCGCTCCGTCAGCTCGCTCGTTGCAGCCACTGCCCATCTCTCATCAGTGCATAGATAGTGCAGCAGCACACAGCCACCATGCAGCACTCTCGGCGTGGCAGCACCGGCTCCGTCGACTCTACTGAGCCTAGTCGCTTCGGACTGGCTAGAATGTGCTTATTGGTCACGTTCATCGCCATGTCTGGGCTCACGTACGTGTACCTGGACACGGATCGCATGCAGTCCTTCCTGGTGATGGTGCAGGGCAACCCACAGGGCACCATCCACGAGTTCCTCGTCTTCTACTCGCTGGCTGTCGTGCTGCTCTTCCCATGCATGATCCTGCAGGTCGTCATAGTCCTGGCTTTACAGCTGTTTATACCTGGGGTCTGCCTCTGACGGATTCAGGGCTGAGTGTGCTGCTTGGCTTAGGTGCTGCTTGCTTGGTGCTCGCCGCCGCGTGTGGGTGGCGCCGCCGTGGGTCCCCCCCCCCTTTTTGACTTTTGGCAGGGCTCCTGCTTTGATTGATCCTGCTGGAACTCTGGAACTGATTGTGACCGCCGGCCTGTGATTGTAAAACCCTCTTGTTGTCATCAGCGGCGCGCTGTACGGCTTCGAAGAATTCTGGGAGGGCCTCTTTGTCAGCTGGCTGGCCACGAGCATGGGCCAGAGCAATGCTTCTTTGATTGGGCGGTTTACCGCCTACGGCGGTTTCTGGGCGAAAATAATTAATTGATTTTTGAGGGTTTACCCAGGGTTAACCGCCCGTTTATTTTTTGCCGACTTTGGTCGATTTTTGCCGGTTTTTGTCCTTTTTTTTTGCCGACTTTTGCCAATTTACCCCGCCGCTGGATTTAAGCCAGCGGCTGGGCTGTAACAAATATTTAATTGAAATCAATTGAAGAAGCACTGGGCCAGAGCCTCTTGTTCCTGTTCCGTAGATGTGCGTTATGGCTGATGAGCGGCTCACAAAGCGGCCGTTTTCGCTCATATGGCGGGCCAGGTGGCGTGGCGTGGATGGCTGGGTGGTGACAGTGTGGATGGTGCTGGAAGTGGGTTGTTGGGCGGGCGATGTGTGCGGGCGTATGGGCGTCTACCGCTTCAGAGCGCCCGTGAAGGCCTACCTGCACGCCACCTGGCCCAACTTCCCCACGATCGACGCAGCGATCAAGCAGGAGGGGTGGAAGCTCGTGTGCCTGCTGCGCCTGTCGCCCGTCGCCCCCAGCCCACTCCCAAAGCACTCCACATGCAGGGGCGCAACATTTCTCCCGATCGTGGCAGGCAGCGCCATGACGAGAGATCACACAGTGAGGGATGGGCGGCGCAGCAGCATCCGTGGGGAGACACATACTCGCGATGTGAGGCAGATGGAGAGCTGATGGTAGCTGGCGATGATCGTTTCTTGGTCAAGACATTATTGAAGCCATCTCCACCTGCAGCAGACCTGGTCCTTGCAGGTTGTAGGGGTGCGTAGTGCACGTGCGAGCTGCCGCGAGCGCATTCGCGTGACCAGGTGGGAGCACAGCGCAAGTCCGAGGCCCAACGACCCAGGCCCACACGACGGGGGCATGGGGCAACCCAGAAATACACAAAGCCTCCCTAAGCCTGAGGGTGGCCCCCTCAGAGCAGGGGGTGGAGGGGGGGAGTGCAGGGGAGGGGAGAGCAAGGGAGCGGGAGCCCGCATCCATCTGCCAGACTCTCCGCCATCACGCCAATAATTCATGTAAGTGGGTCAAGATCTCCAGCTTGAGGTGCCTGCTGAAACCGGGTGCTAATTCGTAAGAGGCGAAGATTGCCGTTTTATGTTACTCTTTGGTCAACCCTGATTGTGAGCAACACCACCTCGCGTTCGCGTCCATACCCAGCCCACGCACGCACACACACGTGGCGCACACTGTCTTGCGACCCGAGGTAGAGAGAGAGAGGAGAGAGTAGCGAGGGCGTGCGCCATGGCAGGGTTGTCCTCCCTGTCAGGCATGCCCGGCCTGGGCGCCAAGCGCGGTGAGTGATGGTCTTCCCCTCGCGTGCATGGCACATGGCCGGGAAGGGGGTTTGACTGACTGCCACGCCGCGTGTCCCCTGCATGGCTGACTGGCCCCTCTCCGCAGGCCCGTCGCAGGACGACGACGAGGACCTGAGACCGGTGCGTGCACAAACTGCAGGGCTCATGCGCATCCGTTGCCCCGGGGGGGGGGGGAGGGGAGGCTGTGGTGTCGCGGCCCCATGCATGCAGAGCCCATGCAAGGCATGCAAGGCGGGGGAGGAAGAGGGGGAGGAACATGTATTGAGGGGGGGAAGGGCGTGTATTGAGGGGGGAGGGGTGCCATGCCATGCACAAGTGGGGGCTGCGAGCGCCGGGGAGTCTGGGGCAGGCGTACGTAGGTGCCCTGGCTCCTGCGTGTGACCAGTGCCCCCACGCCGCGCCACGCACATGCCGCCGCGCTGCGTCCCCGCAACGCACGCATGCCCTCCACCCCCATGCACACACGACACACGAGCAGCCGCCGCGCGCGGCCGCCCGCCGCCCGCCGGCGGCGTCCTCCTCGCTGTCCCCCCCGCGGGGCGGTGGCGGCAGAGGGGACGCGGACGACTTCCCGCAAGCGCGTGGGCTGGTCAAGAAGAAGGCCGTGTCGTTCTACGCCAAGCGTGACGCCCCCGAGGCGGCAAAGAAGCCGTCGTACGGTGCGAAGACGGGGGCGGAGCCCCGCGCGCGTGTGCTTGCGTGTCTTGTCTGACTGAGGGCTGTCTGGTGCCGTCTGTCTGAGGGCTGTCTGGTACCGTCTGATGGCTGTGTGTGGGGGCTGTCTGCATTGCCTTGAAATGTGCCTGGACCGGCAAGGGAACCGGCGTACGGTGCGTAGACGGAGGTGGAGCCGCGTGCGTAAGTGCGTGCGTGTCTTGTCTCACACAGGCCTCGAAGAATCCAGCGACAGCAACGCTCCGCCCCCCTGCACACACACACACACACACAGGCCTCGACGAGTCAAGCGACGACGACGCCCCGCCCCCGTCGTCCGCCGGCCGCCGCGCTGGCGCCACCGCCTCGTCATCCCTCTCCCCCGCCAAGAAGCCCGCGGCGTCGGCGTCGTCCGCCGCGCCCAAGAAGGGCATGTTTGACTCGGACGGATCTGACGGGGACGACTTCCTCTCGGGGCTCGCGCCGCCAAAGAAGGACGACAAGAAAAGGTGAGGGAACGAACCCTGTGTGTGCGTGGTGCCATCCACCGTTGAACGTGCGCCCGTGCGTGTGTCGTGTCGCTAGAAGGGCATGTTTGCCTCAGGCGGATCGGACAGCGACGACTTCCTCTCGGGGCTCGCGCCCCAAAGAAGGACGACAAGAAAAGGTGAGGGAACGCACCCCGGATGCGCGTTGTGCTCCACCCGGGAACGTGCGCCCATACGTGTGTCGTGTCGCTAGAAGGGCATGTTTGATTCGGACAGCTCCGACGGCGACGACGTCCTCTCAGGGCTCGCGCCCCCAGAGAAGGACGACAAGAAAATGTGAGAAAACGAACCCCGGATGCACGTTCTGCTCCGCCCTGGGACGTGCGCCCATGCGTGTGTCGTGTCGCTAGAAGGACATGTTTGATTCGGACGGCTCCGACGGCGACAACGTCCTCTCGGGGCTCGCGCCCCCAAAGAACAAGGATGACAAGAAAAGGTGAGGGAGCGAATCTCGGATGCGCATTGTGCTCCACCCTGGAACGTGCGCCTGTGCGTGTGTCGTGCCGCTAGAAGGGCATGTTTGACTCAGACGGGTCCAACGGCGACGTCGTCCTCTCGGGGCTCGCGTCCCCCAAGAAGGACATCAAGAAAAGGTGAGAAAACGAACCCCGGGGAACGTGCGTGTCCGCTGACAACCAGAGCGCCACCGCCGGCGAGCACATTTCATGCCCATCCCCTCCCCCCAAGTCCCAACTCCGGAGTTAACTCCCCACGCCCCTGCAGCAGCAACGGTGGTGGCGGCGCCCCATCCAGCTCCATCCATCGCGCCCTAGCCCGCCGCCCACAACCCGAGCGCCACTGCGGTCGCGCGCATCTCACCCCCCCCCTCCACATACCCCCAAGCCCCAACTCCCCACTCCCCACACCCTTGCAGCAGCGACGGTGGTGGCGGCGCTCCATCCAGCTCGTCCATTGCGCCCGAGCCCGCCGCCCACAACCCGAGCGCCGCCGCCGGCGAGCACATCTCACCCCCCCCTCCCCCTGATCCACATACCCCCAAGCCCCAGCTCCCCACTCCCCACACGTTTGCAGTAGCGGCGGTGGTGGCGGCGCTCCATCCAACTCCTCCTGCCCTACGCCTACGACCCGAGCGCCGGCGCGCGCATCTCCCCCCCCCTCCCTCCCCCCGCTCTACATACCCCCAAGCCCAACCCCCCACTCCCCACAACCTTGCAGCAGCGACGGTGGGTGCGGCGCTCCATCCAGCTCCATCCATCGCGCCCGAGCCCGCCACCCACAACCCGAGCGCATCTCAACCCCCCCCCCCGCTCCACACACACCCAAGCCCCAACTCCCCACTCCCCACATCCCTGCAGCAGCGACGGTGGTGGCGGCCCTCCATCCAGCTCCGTCCATCGCGCCCAAGCCCGCCGCCAACACCCCTGAGCACGTCCCAACCCTACTCTAACCCCAATCCCTCAAACCTTACCCCAAATCCCGCCTCTTGCTGTAGCAGCGACGGTGGTGGCGGCGCTCCATCCAGCTCCGTCCATCGCGCCCGAGCCCGCCGCATACATCCCGAGCGCCACCACCGACACACGCATCTCACCCCCCCTTCCTCCCCCTGCTCCACATCCCCCCAAGCCCCAACTCCCCACTCCCCACACTCCTCCGGCAGCGACGGTGGTGGCGGCGCTCCATCCAGCTCGTCCATCGCGCCTGAGCCTGCTGCCTACAACCCGAGTGCCACCGCGGGCGCGCGCGGACGGGGCTCGACCGCCGCGGTCGCGGCCAAGTCGAAGGACCTGCTTTCAGTGCTGCTGGATGAGCCGCCGCCGATGCTGGGGCTGGGAGGCGATGACGGCGACGCGCTGGGGTGAGCGTGGTTTGGGGGCATGAGTGTGTGTCCACCTGTCCGTCTGTCTTAGTGTCTGTCTGTTGCCAAGTCGAAGGACCTGCTTTCAGCGCTGCTGGATGAGCCGCCGCCGATGCTGGGGCTGGGAGGCAACGACGACGACGCGCTGGGGTGAGTGAGTGTGTGTGTGTGTGTGTGTGTGTGTGCGTGTGCGTGTGTGTGTGCGTGTGTGTGTGTCTGGCTGGCTGGCGCAAAGACAAAGGACATGCTTTCGGCGCTGCTCGATGAGCCGCCAATACTGGGGCTGGGAGGCGACGACGGCGATGCACTGAGGTAAGTGCGCTGGTGTGTGTGTGTGTGCATGGTGTGCGCGTGGCCTCCCGACTCGCCACACAGACCTCGCCTCCTCCCCCCAGCACACTAACCCTCACCCCCAGCGCACTTACCCCCACCCCCAGCGCACTTACCCTCACCCCCCAGCACACTTACCCTCACCCCCCACCCCCACACGCAGCCCGCGCGCCGGACGCAGCGCGACCCCCGACCACGCCACTCGTCCGCCCCCCCCCCTCCCTCGAGCCGCGCCCCGCAGCGGGCTTCGCCGCCACCCCCTCACTCACACACACAATCGTGCGCCCCCAATTATATCTCACGCACACACACCCCCACACGCAGCCCGCCCCCACGCGCCGGCCGCCGCGCCGCCCCCGACCGCGCCACCCCGTCCGCCACCCCCCCTCCCTTAAGCCGCGTCCCGCAGCGGGCTTCTCCGCTGCCCCCCAGCCCCGCTACCCATCGCTCTCACACCCGCTTCCCCACTCCCCACTCCCCACGCAGCCCGCCCCCGCGCGCCGGCCGCCGCGCAACCCCCGACCGCGCCGCCGCGTCCGCGTCCGCGTCCCCCTCCCCCGGAGCCGTGCCCCGCAGCAGGCTTCTTCGTTGCTCCTCCACCCACACACTCACACGATATCTCTTTCACCCACCCACCCACCCTCCATCCACACGCAGCCTGCCCCCGCGCGCCGGCCGTCGCGCGACCCCCGACCGCGCTGCCGCGTCCGCGTCCCCCTCCCCCGGAGCCGTGCCCCGCAGCAGGCTTCTTCGCCGCTCCGCCACCCACACACCCACACGATCTCTCTATCACCCACCCACCCACCCACCCTCCTTCCCACATGCAGCCCGTCCCCGCGCGCCGGCCGCCGCGCCACCCCCGACCGCGCCGCCGCGTCCGCGTCCCCCTCCCCCGAGCCGCGCCCCGCTGCGGGCTTTTCCGCCGCGCCCCAGCCCCGCGACACATCACTCTCGCCCGCGCGCGGCGCGTCGTCGCGGCCTCCCCCTCCGGCATTCTCTGGCGGTGCCATCACCCCAGAGTCGGGGCTGAGCCCGTCGTTGTCTGCGCGCACAGGTGCGTTGGATGGATGGTTGGGTGGGTGGGTGGGTGGGTGGTGGTGGTGGGGGGGGTTGGTAGTTGGTTGGTTGGTTGGTTGGTTGATTGCTGGTTAGTTGCTGGGTGTGTGGTTGGTTCGCTGCGCCCGCACACACATGCACGCGCCCCAGCCATAAGGTTTCACCAAAGTGGAACTAGACTCCTGATAAGCAAAGCCCGATGGGATTCATAAAGGCACAATGCCCTAGCATAACCGCTGCCAACCTCTTCACAAGCTCTATCTGGCAGGCTCGCCAGACCACCATTCCACTGGGTTGAGTTGTGCTCAAGGCTCAAGTACAGCCGGAATACAGCCGCACGGCTGTGTACAGCCGGATCAAAACTGACTACCGACCTCACGCTGGCCCCGTTTGCACCGCACAGGCGTGTCGGCGACCGAAGCGTCAACCCCGGGGCGCGCGCGTGGTGCGGGGCGGCCGCGCGGCACCGAGGACTCTGACGACGTGTTTGGTGGCGGTGCGTGTGTGTGTCCTTGCGTGCGTGCTGTGTGTGTGTGTGTGTGTGTTTGCACGCTCAATTGTGTGGGGAGGAGGGAGGGACGGGGAGAGAGTGTTCGTGTGTTTGTGATAGGCGGGAAGATAGGGGGAGAGTGTGTGTGTGTGTGTTTGAGAGAGGGGGGAAGATAGGGAGAGAGATTGCACGCATGTGCGCTTGCCGCCTGCCCTGACGCCGGGTCAGTGATTCCCCTGCAAGCCGTGTACCACTCGGAGCCTTTTTTGCCAATTTCTCAGGAAACCACCCCACACTTGATGTGAGAGGGCGTGGAGGGGAGCGTTGGAAAGCTCTCACCGAGAGCAGCAAAATGGCATGCGCTGCGTGAACACCCGCTATGAATTGCGCCTGGTATGCGCGGTCAAAGCTGCTCGAGCCGGGAGCAGGTTAATTACTCAAATCCTTCGCAGGGGCCACTAGTGTGTGTGTATGTGTGTTGCCACTAGGGGCCACTAGTGTGTGTGTGTGTGTGTTGTGTGTTGCACCTTGGGGGTACGTGCCTGGTTTTATCGATGCCTGGTTTGTTTGCCTGGTTTGTGTGTGTGCCACATGCCGTGCCTGCCGCTGCGCCAGCCGCTGTGCCCCTACAGTGTTTTCGTTAGCCAACCCGCAACCCAACAAAGTGCACTTTCGGGTTGAAATTGCCCGATTTGAGCCTGGGGCATCGAGTTAAGATTGCATGAATCTCGACCCAAAAAGTGTGAGAATCGACATTTCCACACCCTTTTCGCAAAAACAAACACCTCTGTCGGGTTGAGATTGAGGACTGAGCTGTGAGGCCCGGGTTGAACCAGGGTTGAACTATCATATTTCCCCAAGATCCTTAGTGGAACCACTGCCCCAAACCCATCCCCACTGCATTCGCCCCTCGTCCATGCACGCACACGGGTCTGGGTCTGGGGCTGGCGCAATACATCCGAATTCCTGGTCGCGTGCTTTGAGACGCACCGCTTGCACAGCAATCACGATGGCAGGTGTCAGCCAGGGGACTCTTGACAGCTGCCAGCCACCTTCTCAGGGTGCGCAAGCGCGGGTCTAAAATGCCGACATAGACGTCCGACAGACTGTAAAATCGACCATACACACACGCACACACACACACACACACACACACGCATGCACGCACGCACGCACACACACACATGCGCGCACACATACGCATGCACACATACAGGCGGGGGTCTGTCGTCGGCCACGTCGCTAGCAGCCGAGGCAACGTTTGGGGGCAGCGGCGGTGGGTCTAAATCTTGTGTGCGCTTGGGTGTGTTTGTGTGGGTGAGCACCCGCATGTGTGGGTGTGGATGTGTGCTTGTGTGTGTGTGGGTTGTATCTTGATGTGCACTGTGCCTGACCTCTAACGAACCCCCCCCCCTCCACGCGGGGTCTCCCCCATATGGCGGCAAGCCGGCCAAGGATTCCCCTCCCTATCTCCCTCTCTATCTCCCTCCCTGTCTCCCTCCTTATCTCCCTCACTGTCTCCCTCCTACTTCCCTACCATTCTCATCATCTCCCTCCATATCTCCCCCCATCTCCCCCCCCCCATCTCCCTATCTTCCGTCTTACCTTTAGTTCCCTCCCCATCTCCCTCTCCCACGCAGGGTCTCCCCCGTTTGGCAGAAAGCCTGCTGCCAGAGATGAAATGGAGTTTAGCAGCGACCTGGATATGCCTGGCATGGAGACGGGTGGGTGCATGGGTCGCGAGCAGGCGCAAGGGCAGGGGCGAGAGCTTGGGGGCGCAGCGCATGGGTGTATGCTTGCGCTTGGGAAAGCAGCGGCCAACGCTAGCATCTACGATGTCGTTATGCGGGCATCATGCCTGTGATGAGATCAGGTGCATGGTGCAGCGTGCATGTGGCAACCTACTGCATGCATGGAGATGGGTGCATTTGTTTGCCTGCCTGCCAACGTGGATTGTAAAACTCATCATCATCATCATCAATAGAAACAGACTGCAACATCAACTTAACCCCAAACCCCACCTCGCATGGGTGGACCGCATCTTAGAAACAGGCTGCAACTTCCACCAAACCCCAAACCTCGCACCTCGCACAGGTGGCCGCGACAAGGGCAGCGCCAGCGCGGCGGCCCGCCGCCCGTCCCCACAGGTGTGTGTGTGTGTGTGTGTGTGCGTGTGTTGGGGGTGGGGAATGTGCAGTGGTGTGTGCGTGCGTGTGTGTGTTTGTGTGCGTGTGCGTGCGCGTGCGTGCATTGGGGGTGGGGAATGTGCGTATGCTCTTGTGGCTCCAGCGCAGCGGCCTCAGCAGCAGCAGCTGCAGCCCGCCGTCCCCACAGGTGTGTGTTTGTGTGTGGTGGTGGGGGTACAGTGGTGTGTGCGTGTGTGTGTGTGCATGTGTGCATGTGTGTGTGCGTGCGCGTGTGTGTTGGGGGTGGGGAATGTGCATGTGCTCTTGTGGCGCCAGTCTGGCGGCCTCGTCACCAGCCCCTGCAGCCCGTCGACCGTTCCTGCAGGTACGGAGTTTCATTTGGTGTCTGTGCAACTTTCCCTGATGCTGATTACTGCCTCTCAGGTGGTGTGTGTGTATCATACACAGTGTATGTGCGTGTGGCGGGGGGGAGTACTTGCATGCTCGTCTGGCTCCAGGGGGGTCTCCTACTGCCTGACTGCTCGACTGCTCAAATGCGTCGTGCTGGAAGGCCGTCAAGGATCCTCAGAGGCCTCACAGAAGCTGCCCTGTCCCCTTGCCCCTACCAGACCGCGTCCGTCAAACGCGGCAAGCCTCCGCTGCCAACACCGTCGCCCTCCTCGTCCCGTGCCCGCACCATAGGCCCCCCTCTCCCCCCCAACACACATGCAAGCTTGCCCCCCCCCACCACCACCAGATTGCGCCCGTCAAACGCGCCAAGCCTCCGCTGCAAACGCCGGCATCCTCGTAACCCCGTTCCCGCACAACAAGACCCCCCCCCCTGCGCCCCCAACACACTCACACTGCCCCCGCCCGCCCCTACCAGGTCGCACCCCTCGGACGTGCCAAGCAGCCGGTTCCGACGCCAGCATCCCGGGCCCCGCCGTCCAACGACAGCTACAGGTAGTAGGGGATCGGGCACGTAATGCAACACACAAACAGCGGTACGCAGTACACCAGTGTTTTTGGTTTTGGCATTTAAGGCTGAGTTTGGGGGCCATGGACGGGGCCATGGAGCCGGATTTTCAGTCAACTGCTACCAGAGCATAAATTAAAATATCTCGACACCAAAATCACTGAAGCACACACAGCTTGGCTCAGGTTCATGTTTCTCACATTTTATAGCGCCATTTCCATACCACGGCGACAAAAAGAGGTTTGACAAAAAAAAAATCCTGGCCGTCCTCAGGCCCCGCCGTCCAATAACAGCTTCAGGTACAAATGCAGTGCTTTTGTTTTCAAGATTTAATTCATTTCCTGGGGCCATTTGACTAGAGACCCGGCTACGTGGCTCCCGAATCCGGCTCCAAAACGCCGACAACAAAAACAGTGTACAGGGGGTTGGGGCACGCAATCTAACACACACACACCTCAGAAGTGGGCTACTTTTGTAGTTTGACCCTTTGGTGGGCCTTGTACCTGCTGTCTGATAGTCCCCACTGGAACTCTTGAACTGATTGTGACCGCTGGCAGAAGTTGTGCAACTACTCTCTCTCTCTCTCAGTAACCAGTAACAGTAACATCGGCTTTCCAGCAGAGACACCTTCCAGCTAGTTCTTCTTCCTTCTTCTACCGGTTCTGGCCCTAACAATCACTTGTGAGGGGTGGTAGCCGCCAACCGGCTGCCTGCCATCATGCAGTCCTACACCAAAAAGGGGTTAGGCTAGCTATAGACAAAAATTGCTTTAGGCTAGCTATAGACCGAAAATGGGCTTTAGGCTAGCTATATACAAAAAATGGGCTGTAGGCTAGCTATAGACCAAACACGGGTTTAGGCTAGCTATACACACCCAACCCTAGGCACGCAATGCAAGCACACACTTCTCGGCTCGGCCCACGCTCCGCATGTGACCCCAACCCACCATGCTGCAGCAAAGACAAACCGCTGCTTTCTAACATAACCATTGCTGTGTCACGCCACGCACCTTGCCCCGAGCCTTGCTCACCACGCTTCTACAGCAACGGGTTTTACAGGTTTTACACGTACGCGCCCGGAGGACCCCGGGGCGTGATTTAAGGCCTAGACTTTCTACAGCAACAACAAAGCGATGCTGCCGGATGATGCCGTGTCGGCTTGGCTTTATGTTTCTGACATTACATAACTGCTGCTGCTGTTTAACACCACGCCATGTCCAATTGCATTTCGTTTTGCACCGCGCTTGCTTGCAGCGTCGATGACCCGATGCTGCCAGATGACTCCATGTCAGCGGCAGAGCCCTCTCTAAGAGTTCATAACGCCCGCCCGTCCACGCTCCAACCACCCCCTCCAATTCCATTCCCCCCCCCCTCCGATTCTATGTAACGCCCATGCTGTTATATAGGCGTTACATAGTTTCGCGAGGCGGGGTTTACATGGCCTCGCAATTACATTTTCCTGTACCACACCCTTGCTTACAGCGACGATGACCCAATGCTGCCAGATAAATCCATGGCAGCGGCAGCACAAGGGCAGCGGCAGAGCCCTCTCTAACAATTCACAGCGCCCGCCCCTCCCACGCTCCAGCCACCCCCTCCAGTTCCATGTACCCCCCCTCTCAGAGTCTGATTCTATGTATCGCCCATGTATTGCCTATACAACAGCCTCCCAGCAGCCTCGCAATTAAATTGTACTGTACAACACCCGTGCTTACAGCGACGACGACCCGATGCTGCCGGACGACTCCATGTTGGCGGCCGCAAAAAGGCAACAGCAAAGACCTCTCTCTAACAGTTCACAACACCACGGCTATGCCGCGAACCTTGCCTGCATGCTGCAGGCCAGACAAAATGCAGATGTTGCTGCTGCTGCTGCTTCTGCTGCCCGTGTTTCCAACAGTTCATAATGCCCCTGCTGTACCCTTGCCCACCACGCTTCTACAGCGATGACGACCCAATGCTGCCGGACGACTCCATGTCAGCAGCAGCAAAAAAGGCAGCGGCAGACCTCTCTTTCGACAGCACAAAGCCACGCCCCACGCAACAACATTTTACTTTACAACACCCCTTGCTTACAGCGACGACGACCTGATGCTGCCGGATGACTCCATGTCAGCAGCAGCGAAAAAGGCAGCGGCAGACCTCGGGTTTGATGACGATGACGACCACATGCTGCCAGACGACAGTTCGCGTGCAGCAGCTGCGCCAAAGGTGTGTGTGTGTGTGTGTCTGTGTGTGTGTGTGTGTGCTTGCTGACGACAACCACCACATGCTGCCGGACGACAGCTCGCGCGCCGCAGCTGCGCCAAAGGTGCGTGTGTGTGTGTGTGTGTGGTGATGACGACAACCACATGCTGCCGGACGAGAGCTCACGTGCAGCAGCTGCGCCAAAGTTGCGTGTGTGTGTGTGATAATGACGATGACCACATGCTGCCGGACGACAGCTCACGTGCAGCAGATGCGCCGAAGGTGCGTGTGTGTGTGTGTGTGTGTGTGTGCGTGTGTGTGTTTGATGGCGACGACGACCACATGCTGCCGGACGACAGCTCGCGTGCAGCAGCTGCACGGAAGGTGTGTGTGTAAGTGTGTGTGTGTGTGCGTGCGTGTGTGTGTGTGTGTATGTGTGTGTATCTGTGTGCGTGTATGTGTGTGTGAGTGCATGCGTGTGTGTGTATGTGTGTGTGTATCAGTGTCACAGCCATACGGCAGGCTCAGTGTGTTTTGCCCACAGGCCTCTGTGTTCAGCGCACACACGCGGACACACACAGCCTGTGCAGCCTGTGCAGCCTGTGCAGCCTGCGTTTCTGCACCGCCCCCACCCTCCCATCCCTGGCCCACACACACGCGCAGGATGCGCCCGTGGAGAAGCCCGTGGAGAAGATGTGAATGCCTGACAGCCGATGCCACTGTTGCTGCATACCTGCAGGTTGCTCCCGCAGCGCGCGCGACAGCTGCCGGCCGCCCCGGCGCGCGCGCCGCCCCCGCGTCTGCGCCGCCGCGCCAGACTGCGTCCGCGGCCAAGCCGCACGCGCTGGATGCGGACTCTGATAGTGATGGTGAGTGTGTGTGTATCTATGTGTGTGTGTGTGTGTCTGCGTATTGGTGCACCCGCTCACATGCACGCACACACACACGTGCGCACACACACACACACACACACACACACGCCAACATAGACGTTTGTGTGTGTGTGTGTGTGTGTGTGTCTGCGTACCGGTGTACCTGCTCGCACGCACGCACACACACACACACACGCACGCCAACATAGCCGTCCAGCAGACCGCACAGGATACCACACAAACACACACACTCACACACACACACACACACACGCGCGCACACACAGGCGATGTCGGTGGTTACATGCCGAGCTTCAGCGGCCCTCCAGCGGGGCGGCGCGCCGCGTCTGCCACCACCGCTGCTGCCTACACACACGCACACGCACACATGCACACACACACACAGGCGATGCCGGTGGCGGCTACATGCCGAGCTTCAGCGGCCCCCCAGCAGGCCGGCGTGCTGCGTCTGCCACCACCGCTGCTGCCTCTGCTGGCGCGGGTGGGTTGCAGTGCTTCTTCGATTGGGCGGTTAACCGCTTGTGGCGGTTTCTGGGCGGAAATGCTTATTTGATTGTTGAGGGTTTACCGTCTGATTTTGCCGTTTTTGTCGTATTTTTTTGCCGATTTTGACCAATTATGCAGCAACAGTAACACGGGGTTTCCAGCTAAGCAGGCTGCTCCTCTACTAGAGACACCCGCCGATACTCCAGCACACTTAAGTACTAGAGTACCGCCGGATCCCGGCCGATAGACTATCGCTCCCGCCGGCTAGACTACCCCAAACAGCGGTCTCTGAGAGACATGTCTGGCAAGGAGCATATAGGAGAGGACCTTCCTCAAGGTCACAGTAGTGGCCTTGTGGCCAGTCAAGCCGGCAGAGCCGACTGGCGCTGACTGGAACGGTCCCCGCCTGGCAGTGCATGGCTGTCCAGCTCTCGTTTGCATGGGGCTCAGCCGGCGCCCCATGCCTCATGCATGGCCAGGTCCCACCCTCCAGGGGTGCATGGACGACAGAGTTGTCATGGAGGCTGCCTGAAGACCTTCCAACGCCAGTCACCGGCAGACGAGCGACCCCGAGGATGAGCGCGGTGACGAACGCTGCGATTGGTGAAGCGGATTTACTCTGTGTTGCCTCGGCGGTCGCCACCGCTGAAGCCGTGATGGTAGCCCGCCTCCACGGGCAGCCATCTTGACCAATGTCCAGCATGCATTGACGGGCGCCAGCTCCTCCGCTCGTCGATCAACTCGTCGAGATCGGTGCCGCATGGCGTCCTGCATGGGGGGAGGATAAGGGCCGTCTCCCAGCACGGGCCGCGGCAGCGCCGCGGCTACTCGCCAAGCCATGGCAGCGCCGGGCAAGCCGCTCTTGAAGTATTCCACCGAGGGGCAGTCTAGCAGGAGCCGGGCCAGTCGTATTTTACCCCGCTCGTCAGCGGCACGGAGATCCTCGTCACCAGCAGCGCCGCATTGCTGGGTCCAGGGCTCGGCGACGAGAACGCGCCTCCGTTAATCGAGCCCCAATTATGGTCCTGCTAAAAAATATGAATACATATATAATGAAATTAATTGTAGAAGCACTGGTGGGTTGCACAGTGTCGGGACCTCGGATGTTAAATGGCCTGTCTAAGGACCCCTTTCAACGGGCATTCTTTGACTGTGGGATGTGTGTGTGCGATGCGTGTGCTTGCGTGTGTGTACGATGCGTGTGTGCGTGTGCGTGTGTTTGTGTGTGTGTGTTCAGGCGGGGAGACAGTGGTCGTGGCTTGCACGCCTGAACCTTGTCACGCATCACCGCAGGTAGCGCGCCGGGCAAGCACACGGGTGGCATGCGCTAGGTGGGCATTGCAGTCTGTCTGACAAGGAGGCTCAAATGACCGCGCCGCGAGAATTTCTTGGGCCTGGCTGTGTGCTGGCCCAGTGCCTTTTACCCCATGCTGACGGCCCATGCCTGCACCACGCGCCATGCACCACGCGCCATGCACACAGGTGGTGCGCCGGGCGGCCCCCGTCCGAGGCGCGGCGGCCTTGGCGGCACGCCCCCAGGATCAACAGGACCCTCCCGAGAAGCTAGGCATGTGTGCTGGCACAGCAGCCTGGCACCCCATGCTGACGCCATGCCTGTGCCTGCGCCATGCACACAGGCGCACCAGGCGGCCCCCGTCCGAGGCGCGGCGGCCTTGGCGGCACGCCCCCCGGATCAGCAGGACCCTCCCCTGTGCTCCCGCGCTCCGCGCGTCCAATTCCCACGTCGCAAGCTGCCGGACCCTTGGGAGGTGCGTTGTGTGTGTGTGTACGTGTGTGAGTGCGTGCGTGCGTGTGTGTGTGTGTGTGTGTGTGTGTGTGTGTGTGCAGCAGGCTGCCGGACCCATGGGAGGTGCGGTGAGTGTGTGTGTGTGTGTGTGCAGGCTGCCTCTTCCTTTGGGAGGTGCGGTGTGTGTGCGTGTGCATGCGTGCGTGAGTGCGTGCATGCTCTCAGTGCATTCCCAATTGAGTCCAGGAGTTTATTGCCTAACCACCATTAAACAGTTGAGGTATTCACACACATGCACACACTCACACACACACAGAGGTGGCAGCAAGGTCCAGATGCCCCGCAAGCAGCTTAGTCACACACACACACACACACACACACACACACGTGCGCACACACACATGCACACACACACACACACACACAAACAGGTGGCAGCAAGGTCCGGATGCCTGGCGAGCAGCCTGGTCGCACAAACACACACACACACACATGACTGCATAGAAGCACCCACACCCACACATACACACACGCGCACATGCACACACACACACAACACACACACACAGGTGGCAGCAAGGTCCGAATGCCGGGTGAGCAGCCTGGCCGACCTGTCCCGATGTCGTCAAGCGGTCTCATGCCAGGGAGTGGCATGGGGGGACAGGTGGGCGACACACACACACACACGCACACACACACACACACATACACAGGTATGCACGCACACACACACGCACATGCACGCTCATACCAGGGAGCAGCATGGGGGGACAGGTGTGCAAAACACGCACAGACACGCACAGACACACACACATTCACACTCATGCCAGGGAGCAGCATGGGGGGACAGGTGGGCGACACACCCACGCACACACACACACTCACTCATGCCAGTGAGCAGCATGGGGGGACAGGTGGGCGACACACCCACGCACACACACACACACACCTGTTCGACACGCAAGTACGGCCTGTGCTGAATTACGGGTGTGAGGTGTGGGGCCCTGCGATGATGGCGGATGCTGGGGGGGCGTGTTTGCCGGGGCGGGCGGACGGTGGGAGAGAGGCAGGAGTGGGAGGGGCGCTAAGGCCGCACGCGACGGATGGCGCACCCTGGAGGAAGTGCTTCTGCACTTTACCCGTGCGTCCCTAGGAGTCCGCAGCAACGGGCAGCAACTGGGGATTTTGTCGCGGGAGGCG
>VFSX01000028.1:595000-605000 GCA_016618255.1 Chlamydomonas sp. UWO 241 | reverse complement strand
AGCTGCATGTGTGTGTGTGTGTGTTTTGCATGTTTGTGTGTGTTTGCGTGTGTGTGTGTGTGTGTGTGTGCAGCAGCCGGTGGTTGTGGTGCCTGTGGGTGTGCCAATGCAGCGGCAGCAGGCGTGTGTGTGTGTGTGTGTGTGTGTGTGTGTGTGTGTGTGTGTGCAGCAGCAGCCAGTGGTAGCGGTGCATTTGGCTGCGCTGATGCAGCAGCAGCATGTGTGTGTGTGTGTGTTCAGCAGCCGCGGTCATGGTGCCTGTGGCTGTGCCAATGCAGCAGCAGCAACACGTAGATGTACACACACACACACGCATGCACACTTGCTCAGACATGCGCACACACGTGCTCACACACAGACACATACCCACCCCACCCACCCCGCACACGTGCCGCAGCAACAGCAGAAGCAATATCCTCCGCAGCAGCAGCAGCAGGCACAGCAGCAGCAGCAGCAGTATGGACAAGCACAGCCGGAGCAGCAGTCGCGGTCGGCACCGCCGCCCCAGCAGCAGCAGGTGTGTGTGTGTGTGTGTGTGAACAGGTGCAGCCTGACGCTATGAGGGGATATAATGCCACTCGGGGGGGGAGGGGGCGGGGGCTGCCTCTGAGGCACTGCAAAAAGTGCGCTGTGTTGTACGCTCACTAAACTTCCCCCACACACACACACATCAAAGGCGTCCTACGGACCCTAAAATCAACCACACACACACACACACACACACCTTGACAGCCCAAAACGACTTTTGAGCTCCTTTACTCCAGACCCCAAACTTCAAATACGCAACCCTCACCCCTAACCCCAACCCCCCCGAACCTTACGCCCTAAACAGCAGGCACAGCAGCAGCAGCAGGCGCAGCAGCAGCCGTTTGAGTCGTTCGAGTTCTCCCACTCATCGTCGGGACGCGAGCGCGCGGCCCCTGCCAGCGGTGCCAGCGGTGGCGCAGGTGTGTGTGTGTGTGTGTGTGTCGTACTGTGTGTGTGTTTGCGTCGAGCTCAGCCTCACCTCGAATGCACAGGGACCCCCTCTACCTGGCGCCGGAGCGAGCCTCCGGTTCAACACAGAGATCGCCGCCGCCGCCGCCACCTCATGGAGCGCCTACCACCAGCGCCTCCGCCCTCGACACCACCACAACTACAGAGTCCACCCTCCCCCGCGGTTGACGCCCTGACGTCGACTTCCCGCTCACGCGCCCTACTGGAGCCCACCACCACACCCATGCATGGCCCGCACCCCATGCATGCATGCGCTCCAGGTGCCATGCAGTCACCGCCCCATGGTCACTGCCCCCACTCCTGCAACCCCCCCTCCCATGCACAGAGAGACTGTGACATCCACCGCCTACCACCTACTATCAGTCGACCTCCGCCGATCTGTTCCTCCCCATGAAGCCAAGAATCGCCGCCGCACTGCATGTCCCCGTGTCCCCTGAAGATGACGATGATGCTGATGATGATGCTACCAAAATCCCCGCGCCCAAGGATTTCCTCTCGTACTAGCGCATATGGCTGGTCACCCGCTAGCGAACGAACCTAAGATCAATGGGTGTTTTTGACTTCTGAAACGATTGCCGGGGTATGTGCTTTAGCACAGGCAAGAGCCGTAAACCAGGATGCCTAGCGGTGGGATCTGTAACGATTATCTCTCTCTCTCTCTCTGTGTGTGTTTGCCACTGTGTGTGTGTGTTGGTGCGTCAAGACGCGAGCGCGCGGCCTCTGCCAGCGGCGCCAGCGGCGGTGGCGCTGCATGTGTGTTTGTGTGTGTGTGTGTGTGTGTGTGAGCTTGTGTGTGACATACAGTGCGTGGGTGTGTCACACCAAGTGTGTTTGTGTGTATGCGTGCGCGCGCGCGCGCGTGTGTGTGTGTGTGTGTGTGTGTGTGGATCGCCTGCCCCCAGCACGCCAGCAGTGCAGGTGTGTATGTGTGTGGTGTGTGTGTGTGTGCGCACGTATATACTTTCCCGCATGTGTGTGTGTGTGTGTGTGTGTGCATTCACGCGTGTGTGACGTGCGTGTGTGTGCGCATGTGCGTGCATGCATGTGTGCGTGTATGTGTGAATGTGCATTCACGCGTGTGTGTGCTTCTACGCCCACACTACGCCGCTGTCTGCATGAAGCAAGCTGGAGGGCCTGGCGATGACTGCATGATGTGGATGTGTAGCGATTCAAGAACACAGCACACACACACACACACACACACACAGGCAGCCTCCCTTCCCGGCATTATCTGCTTGGGCGGTGGCAGTGGCCAGGCTGCAACACACACACACATACACATACACACACACATGTGCGCAGGCAGCCTCCCTGGTGTTACCCGCTTGGGCAGTGGCAGTGGCCAGGGTGGTGATGACACACACGTCATTTGCGACATATGCAAACGCTCACACACACACGCACACTCACACGCAGGTGGCCTCCCGTCTGGCGTTTCCCGCTTGGGCAGTGGTGGCGGCCAGGGGGTGGCACGCATACACACACACACACACACGCGCACACGCAGGTGGCCTCCCGCCCGGCGTTACCCGCTTAGGCGGTGCCGGTGGCGGCGGTGGCGGTGGCGGCCAGGGAACGAGCAACAGCGGCGGAGGGGGGGGAGGCAGCAGTGGGTTGGTGCCCGTTGGCGCGACGCTGCTGCCTGGTCGCCCGCCAGGTGATCATGACCGGTTCCACACTTACATACACACACACACACACTGAACATGCACGCGCGTTGCCGAGCGCGTATGGGAATGTGCGCGTTTGAGGCCGAGGCCGTTCACGCACATACACGTCGAGACCGAGGCGCTTTGGCCAAAGAGTTTGAGACCTCCTCAACCTCCCAAACCCAACCCCCCCACCCTCCCAAACCCACCCACCCCAACCTCCCAAACCCAACCCATACGCCCATCCAACGCGAGGATCAGCTGATGCCTGCGTCGCACTCCCTCTCCACAATATCCCCGACAACCTCCCTACCACCGCCCCACAACCTCCTCACAAAATCCCCACAACCTTCCCCACAATCTCCCCATAACCTCCCACAACCCCCCGATACCCTCCCAACAACCTCCCAGCAACCTCCCCACAACCTCTCAACAACCTCCCAATAACTTCCCAAAGACCAACATGCGTGACGCCCATCCACAGCGAAGAGCAGCTGATGGCCACCTGGCACTCCCTCCACACATCCTCCACACAACCTCCCAACAACCTCCCAACAACCTCCCAAAAACCAATAGGTGTGACGCCCATCCACAGCAAAGAGCAACTGATGGCTGCCTGCCACAACCTCCCCACAACCTCCACACAACCTCCCAACAACCTCCCAACAACCTCCCAACAGCCTCCACACAACCTCCCAACAACTGCTTCCTACAACCTCCCAACAAACTCCCAACAAACTCCCAACATACTCCCAACAAACTCCCAACAACCTTCCAACAAACTCCCAACAAACTCCCAACAACCAACAGGCATGACGCCCATCCACAGCGAAGAGCAGCTGATGGCCACCTGGCACTCCCCCCACACAACCGCCCCACAACCTCTCCACAACCTCCTAACAGCTGCTTCCCACAACCGCCCCACAGCCGCCCCACAACCTCCCAACAACCTCCCAGCAACCTCCCAACAAACTCCCAACAAACTCCCAACAAACTCCCCATACCCTCCCAACAACCTTCCAGCAACCTCTCCACAACCTCTCAACAACCTCCCAACAATCTCCCAACAACCAACAGGCGTGACACCCATCCACAGCGAAGAACAGCTGATGGCCGCGGGCAGCGCTGCTGCCATGGGGCTGATGCCCAAGGAGTTGAAGGCGGCTCAAGAGGAGGCTGCCAAGCTGCGGGGGCAGGTGTGTGTGTTTTGTTGCTGCTGTTGTTGCTGTTGTTGTTGCTGTTGTTGCTGCTGTTGCCGTTTCTGTTGCTGCTGCCATGGGGCTGATGCCCAAGGAGATGAGGGCGGCGCAATTGAGGAGGCTGCAAAGCTGCGGGGGCAGGTGTGTGTTTTGTTGCTTCTGTTGTTGCTGTTCTTGCTGCTGTTGCCGTTTTCGTTGCTGCTGCCATGGGGCTGGTGCCCAAGGAGTTGAGGGTGGCTCAGAAGGAGGCAGCCAAGCTACGGGGGCAGGTGTGTATGTTTTGATGCTGCTGTTGTCGCTGCTGTTGTCGCTGCTGTTGTTGCTGCTGTTGCTGCTGTCGCTGCTGTTGCTGCTGTCGCTGTTGCTGCTGTTGCCGATCCCGTTGCTGCTGCCATGGAGCTGGTGCCCAAGGAGCTGAGGGCGGCGCAACAGGAGGCAGCCAAGCTGCGCGGGCAGGTGTGTATGTTGTGTTGCTTCTGTTGTCGCTGCTGTTGTTGCTGCTGTTGCTGCTGTTGCCGTTTCCGTTGCTGCTGCCATGGGGCTGATGCCCAAGGAGATGAGGGCGGCGCAATTGAGGAGGCTGCAAAGCTGCGGGGGCAGGTGTGTGTTTTGTTGCTTCTGTTGTTGCTGTTCTTGCTGCTGTTGCCGTTTTCGTTGCTGCTGCCATGGGGCTGGTGCCCAAGGAGTTGAGGGTGGCTCAGAAGGAGGCAGCCAAGCTACGGGGGCAGGTGTGTATGTTTTGATGCTTCTGTTGTCGCTGCTGTTGTCGCTGCTGTTGTTGCTGCTGTTGCTGCTGTCGCTGCTGTTGCTGCTGTCGCTGTTGCTGCTGTTGCCGATCCCGTTGCTGCTGCCATGGAGCTGGTGCCCAAGGAGCTGAGGGCGGCGCAACAGGAGGCAGCCAAGCTGCGCGGGCAGGTGTGTATGTTGTGTTGCTTCTGTTGTCGCTGCTGTTGTTGCTGCTGTTGCTGCTGTTGCCGTTTCCGTTGCTGCTGCCATGGGGCTGATGCCCAAGGAGATGAGGGCGGCGCAATTGAGGAGGCTGCAAAGCTGCGGGGGCAGGTGTGTGTTTTGTTGCTTCTGTTGTTGCTGTTCTTGCTGCTGTTGCCGTTTTCGTTGCTGCTGCCATGGGGCTGGTGCCCAAGGAGTTGAGGGTGGCTCAGAAGGAGGCAGCCAAGCTACGGGGGCAGGTGTGTATGTTTTGATGCTTCTGTTGTCGCTGCTGTTGTCGCTGCTGTTGTTGCTGCTGTTGCTGCTGTCGCTGCTGTTGCTGCTGTCGCTGTTGCTGCTGTTGCCGTTCCCGTTGCTGCTGCCATGGAGCTGGTGCCCAAGGAGCTGAGGGCGGCGCAACAGGAGGCAGCCAAGCTGCGCGGGCAGGTGTGTATGTTGTGTTGCTTCTGTTGTCGCTGCTGTTGTTGCTGCTGTTGCTGCTGTTGCCGTTTCCGTTGCTGCTGCCATGGGGCTGATGCCCAAGGAGATGAGGGCGGCGCAATTGAGGAGGCTGCAAAGCTGCGGGGGCAGGTGTGTGTTTTGTTGCTTCTGTTGTTGCTGTTCTTGCTGCTGTTGCCGTTTCCGTTGCTGCTGCCATGGGGCTGGTGCCAATGGAGTTGAGGGCGGCTCAAGAGGAGGCAGCCAAGCTGTGGGGGCAGGTGTGTGTGTTTTGTTGCTGCTGCCGTTGCTGCTGTTGGTCGGGCTAGACAAGCAAGAGGAGGTAGCCAAGCTGCTGCAGGGGCAGTGTGTGTGTTATTGCTGCTGCTGTTGCTGTTGTTGCAGATGTGTACCCTTCTGTCTAAGCACCACCGCCGCACTGTGCTCTCACCCCTAGGTGACGGGACTCACCAAGCAGCTGCGCGTGCGCGGAGTAATCAGAAAGGCATGCAGACCCATGCACCACCACCCACAGTCCTTGCAGACCCATGCGCCACCACACACAGTCCCAAGACCTTCAAAAACGCCCCCAAACCCTTGCTCTCCCTCCCTTAGGTGACCGAGCTGACTGAGCAGCTGCGTGTGCGCGGCGTCATCAACACTGAGCCCGAGGCATGCACCCTCCCTCAAGCCTGTCTAAAGCCCTCAACCCCCTCTCTCACACTCTCTCTCTCTCCTCCTCTTGCTCTCTTCCCCTCTCTCTCTCTCTCTCTCTCCCTCTCTCTCTCTCTCTCTCTCTCTCTCTCTCTCTCTCTCTCTCTCTCCCTCTCGCTCCCTCTCCCTCTCTCTCTCTCTCTCCCTCTCTCTCTCTCTCTCCCCGTCTCTCTCTCCACACACACACACACACACACACACAGGTGACCGAGCTGACTGAGCAGCTGCGTGTGCGCGGCGTCATAAACACTGAGGCCGAGTCCCGCGCGCTCAGTGCGGAAGCTGGGGCGAAGATGGCGTTGGCAGAGGCGCAGGCAATGGCGGTCAAGGAGGGCTCGGGCATGAAGGTGTGTCTGTGTGTATGTGTGTGTGTGTCCCGTGTGTGTGTGTGTGTGTGTGTGGAAGCTGGGGCGAAGATGAACTTGGCAGAGGCGGGTGTCTTGCTCGTCGAGGCACCAAACAACCCTCCCCAACCCCGTCTGTTAACTATGACTTTGCACCACCCACGCAGGCCGACCTGGATGATACGAAGGCTTCCCTTGCGCGCGTGAAGCGGCAGTACGAGGAGGCAGAGGCAAACGCCACAAAGGTGTGTTTGTGTGCTCACGTGCGCGCGCGTGCGTGCATGTTTTTTGTGTGTGTGTGTGTGTGTGTGTGTGTGTGTGTGTGGTTCCGCCCAGACAACCTGCCTAAAGAAATCCCATCACTCCTTGCTTACCATCCACCTACCCATCAAACAAAACATTCCTGGCACTGCACGCACACACACAGGCAGCTGAGAATGCGCTTGCTGGCACGGAGGGCACACGTATGTCTGTGCAGCACTCACCCACCCATCAAGCAACACATTCCTGGCCATACACACATACGCACACAGGCGACCGAGAAGGCTCGTGCTGACACGGAGGACGCTCGCTCACATACGCACGTGTGTGCAGCACCCACCCACCCACCCACCCACCAAACGACACACTGCTCATTCATCATACGTGGTGCCACACAGACTGTAGAATCAATGTTGCTCACGCTGCACACGCAGGCGACCGAGAAGGCGCGTGCTGACACAGAGGACGCCCGTCGCACCGCGGCCGAGGAGATGGCACAGGCACGCGTGTGTGTGTGTCTTGTGTGTGTGTGTGTGAGAGGGAGAGGGGGAGAGGGGGGAGCTTCCGCACGGCGCGTGCGTGGTGATATCGCACCGCAGCCGAGGGGATGGCGCAGGCACGTGTGTGTGTGTGAGAGAGAGAGAGAGGTGGGGGAGGGGGGAGCTTCCACACGGCGTGCATGTGACGATACTGCACCGCAGCCATTTGAGCATCGGGGTGGGTGGGGGGCTGGCTGGGGGCCTGTCCTGTTTGCTACGTGCTCCCAAAACCCTACACCCTCAAGGTTTAAGCAGCCCTTAACCCTCAAGGGTTCAGGGTTTGAAATAGGGTCAAGTGACCATATTTCAAAACCCTGATCCTGAATAAAATCAGCAAAAACCCCTCTCTCTCTCCCTCTCTCTGTCTCCCTTCTCTCTCTCCCTCTCTCTCTCTCTTCCATCACAGGCTCGACTGGTGGCTGTTGAACAGCTGGCTGCAGCTGAGGAACCCTGATGAGACAATCCCACCCTAGACCCTAAAACCCCGAACCCTTGACAACAACCTCTCCCACTCCCACTCCTTCCCGCACTACCACAGGCTGTAGTGCGGGCAGGACTGGTAGACTGGCGGCTGCTGAACAACTGGCAGCTGAGGTACCCTAATAAGACACCCTCCCACCCTGTAAAACCCGTAACCCTCGATAACACCCCTCTCCCTCTCTCCCTCTCCTCCACCACAGGCTCGACTGGCAGCTGTCGAGCAGCTGGCTGCAGCTGAGGCACGCGGCCGGCGCGCGGGCATGATCGAGAAGGAGGTGGGTATCTCCGTCTCTCTCTCTCACTCTCTCTGTCCCTCTCTGTCTCTCTCTGTGTCCCTCTCTGTACCTCTCTCTCTCTCCCTCTCTATCTCCCGCTCTCTCTCTCCCTCTCTGTCTCTCTCGCTCTCTCTCTCTCACTCTCTCTCTCTACGCCTGTGTGGGACAGCGCGAGCATGCTTAGTCCAGAGCCCCCCCTCCCCCCCGTATAAATGGTCACGCTGCACACGCCCTTGTTGCAGGTGGCCGAGGCTCACATTGAGGCTGCGACCAAGAGCCTCAATGAGGAGAAGGAGGTTGTGGCTCGCCACCGCCTCAGTGCAGACCTGCTCGCCAGCCTCTCAGACAAGGTGGGTGTGGCACCGTATTTTCATAATACGAACAGGTGCATCAGCTGTGCATTTATCCGTGCATGTTGGTTGGGCAGACCTGTTGCCAGCTTCTCAGACAAGGTGGGTGGGTGTGGCCGGACCATGCCAGGCGCATTGTTGCGCCCCTGCCGTCCATATTGCTTGCCTTCACGGGGGGGCAACGGGGGGGGGGACTACAATTCTGAAATCTAATTGCGGGGGTCGTTTTGCGTCAATTTTACTCATTTTGACGCCGACCAGTGATTCCCCTGTGAGCCGTATACCGCTCCGGGCCGGATTTCCCATTTCTCATAAAACCACACCACGCTTGGTGGAAGAGGGCTTGGAGGGATGCGTTGGAAAGGTATCGCCAAAAGCAGCACAACGGCACGCGTTGCGTGAACGCCCGCTATGTATTGCGCCTGTTATGAGCGGTCAAAGTTGCTGGAGCCGGGAATTAAATAACTACTAAAATCCTTCCCAGGGGACACTGACGCCGACAATTTATTCCGACGATTTATTTCAGTTTCTCAAGTTTGCGGGGGGTGAAAACAAAAGTTATGCGCAAAGGCAAACCGCATGTCAAGTAATGTTGTTTCTTGTTTTTGTCTCCTTCTTGTCCAAAAACGATGACCACCGCAGTCACACTTTCACACACACACACACACATACACACGCAACAGCTCATATGAGCAGGTTCACGCCGCTGCGCCGACACAAATTCGAGGGAGCGCGTCCCTCATTTTGTTTCGTTTTTTTGTTAATAGTGTTCACGCTAACACAAACACACTTTCGAGCACACACACACACACGCACGCTCTCGCACGCACGCATGCGCAGGTTCGCGTCGTCGCATCGACTGCATTCGAGAGGGAACAACGAGCACTGCACATGATGGAGAGGGTCCTCATTTGTACTCCTCATCTTGCAGTAACAGTAACACGGGGTTTCCAGCTAAGCAGGCTACTCTTCTACTAGAGACACCCGCCGATACTCCAGCACACTTAAGTACTAGAGTACCGCCGGCTCCCGGCCGATAGACTACCGCTCCCGCCGGCTAGACTACCCCAAACAGCGGTCTCTGAGAGACATGTCTGGCAAGGAGCATATAGGAGAGGACCTTCCTCGAGGTCACAGTAGTGGCCTTGTGGCCAGTCAAGCCGGCAGAGCCGACTGGCGCTGACTGGAACGGTCCCCGCCTGGCAGTGCATGGCTGTCCAGCTCTCGTTTGCATGGGGCTCAGCCGGCGCCCCATGCCTCATGCATGGCCAGGTCCCACCCTCCAGGGGTGCATGGACGACAGAGTTGTCATGGAGGCTGCCTGAAGACCTTCCAACGCCAGTCACCGGCAGACGAGCGACCCCGAGGATGAGCGCGGTGACGAACGCTACTATTGGTGAAGCGGATTTACTCTGTGTTGCCTCGGCGGTCGCCACCGCTGAAGCCGTGATGGTAGCCCGCCTCTACGGGCAGCCATCTTGACCAATGTCCAGCATGCATTGAGGGGCGCCAGCTCCTCCGCTCGTCGATCAACTCGTCGAGATCGGTGCCGCATGGCGTCCTGCATGGGGGAGGATAAGGGCCGTCTCCCAGCACGGGCCGCGGCAGCGCCGCGGCTACTCGCCAAGCCATGGCAGCGCCGGGCAAGCCGCTCCTGAAGTGTTCCACCGAGGGGCAGTCTAGCAGGAGCCGGGCCAGTCGTATTTTACCCCGCTCGTCAGCGGCACGGAGATCCTCGTCACCAGCAGCACCGCATTGCTGGGTTCAGGACTCGGCGACGAGAATGCGCCTCCATTAATCGAGCCCTCATCTTGCATTAACAAAAAAC
>VFSX01000028.1:542500-590000 GCA_016618255.1 Chlamydomonas sp. UWO 241 | reverse complement strand
TGTGTGTTTGTGTGTGTGTGTGAGTGTGTGTGTGTGTGGACGAGGGGGGGGGGGAGGTGGCAGCAGGTCGGCTGAGCAGGAGCGTCAGCAGCTGGCGATCGATGAGGCATGCAAGGGGGGGGGTGCGTGTGTGTGTGTGCGTGTGTGTGAGGGGGGGGGAGGGGCAGCAGGTCGGCTGAGCAGGAGCGTCAGCAGCTGGCAATTGATGAGGCATGCAAGGGGTGTGTGGGGGGGGGCTCTTATATGCCAGCATGGGTGTCCAACATACTGCAAACTTGACCACCACACCGCAGGTGATGGACCGTGCCACACATGCCGCACCGTGCCACACATGTCGCACCATGCCACACATACCGCACCGTGCCCCCCATGCAGGTGATGGACCGTGAGCGACTCGTCATTGCTGAAGAGCGTCACACGCTGAGTCAGGAGCGAGTCGAGGCTTCGCGTGCGGCGGACCGGGCGAGGGAGGCCCAGCTGAAGCTGATGGAGGCTGTGAGGCAGTATGTGATGCAGGTACGGTGTGTGTGGGGGGGTGCGGTGTGGTGTGTGTGTGTGCATGTGGATGTGGGTGTGGGTGTGTGCGTGCATGTGTGTGTGTGTGGAGAAAGAGAGCGGGAGGCTCAGCTGAAGCTGATGAACGATGTGAGGCAGGATGTGAGGCAGGTTTGTATGCATTGGGTGTGTGGGGGGGTGCATGCCTTGAGAGAGATGGGCGCTCAAAACACCACATCACGTTTGTTCAAGTTACAAAACAACCAGGGCCCAGCTATCACACACACATACACACATGGATGGCGGGTAGCGACAGCGAGCCGCCGGCCCTGTTGAGCTCAGGGCTGAACAGTGCTGCCCGGATCACGGCTCTAGCTAGGTTCAGGATGGGGCTCCATGAGCTGCAGATAGAGCGGGGGCGCTACGCCGTGGCGGGACAGAGGCAGCGACGCAGCCAGCGGGCGTGCTGCCTATGCGGTGGGCTAGAGGATGAGGCACACATGGTATTTGAGTGCCCTGCCTATGAAGAGGCACGGGTGCGGGCCCACAGCCTGTTTCGGTTCATCCCTCGCCCCGAGGAGGCCGATTTAGATGAGCGGATGCGGGAGTTTATGAATCCTCGGCCAGGCCAGGAGAACCCCAGGTTCTGGCACGAGTTGGCTGACTTCCTTGTCGCCTGTTTTGAGACACGCACCGCGTGCACAGCAATCATGATGGCAGATGGCATGCTAGGGGTCTAATTTTGACAGCTGCCGGCCTCTTTCCTAGGGTCTAATGCGCCATCAAAGGCGTCCGACGGACTGTAAAATCGACCATGCACACACACAGGCACACACACGCACACACACACCAACACGCCAGCAAAGCCATCCAAAGACTGTCAATTGGACCACACACACACAGATACATCACAGGCCGTCGCCATTCCCTTTGCCATCTAGCATCCCTCCTCACACACACATGCCAGCACACACACACACGCACACACACACACACCCTGACACCCACCCACGCCACCCAACCCACTCACAGGGCGTCCCGATTCCCTTTGCCCTCGAGCGCTGCGCCGCCGGAGCCGGCTCCCCCTTCAAGCTTGTTCCTGCTGACAGGGCAGCTCCCCCAGCTGCAATCTTTGCATCGGCCGACCAAGGGGCGGGGGGAGGCGGAGGCAAGCCAGCGGATGGAGTCAAGGTGTGTGTGTTGTGGGTGCGTGTGGGTGCGTGTGGGTGGGTAATTGGATGTGTGTGTGCGTGTGTGGCCGATTTTACAGTCTTTTCGGACGCCTTCGATGGCGTATTCGACTTATGAGTGTGTGTGTGTGTGTGTGTTTGCCCTTCTTGGGTGGTGCCTGAGGGATGGGAGGCGGAGGCAAGCCGGCGGATGGAGTCAAGGTGTGTGTTTTGTATGTGTGCGTGTGTGTGTGTGTGTGTGCGTGTTTGTGTGTGTGTGTGTGTGGTCGATTTCACAGTCTTGTCGGACGCCTTTGATGGCGCGTTAGACTTGTGAGTGTGTGGTGGGAGGCGTGCGTGTGTGTGTGTGTGGTCGATTCTACAGTCTTGTCGGACGCCTTTGGTGGTGCGTTAGAATTGTATGTGTGGTGGGGGGCTTCTTGGGTGGTGCCTGAGAGATGGGATGTGGAGGCAGAGGCATGGTCGGTATTCAAGGTGGGTGCCTGTGTGTGTTTGCCCTTCTAAGGTGGTACCTGGGGGTTGGGAGGCGGAGGTGGAGGCATGGTCTGCTTTGGTGGGATAGTGACGTCTTGTGTGCGAGATGCGATTTTCTCTCCCCCCCCCCCCTTAAGCTTGACTTGTGCTCCCCCCCCCCCGTGCCACCAAAAGTCTGCCGTTCGCCTCGACAACGCGCCGCCGTTCCGTCCTCAACTGGTCGCAGCAGCGCACGCTTTTGTTGGCAGCAGCAGCCCATCGGCAGCAGGTGTGTGTGTGTGTGTGTGTGTGCCTCAAGTGGTCGCAGCAGCGCACGCGTTTGTTGGCAGCAGCAGCCCATTGGCAGCAGGTGCGTGTGTGTGTGCATGCATGTGTGTGTGTTTGTGTGCCGCAAGTGGTTGCAGCAGCGCACGTGTTTCTGGGCAGCATCAATCCATCGGCAGCTGCGCACGCCGCGCATGCACACACACACACACACACACAACAGGCGCGGGTGGTAAGAACGCAAAGCGCAGCGTTCGCGCGCGCGGGCCGCCGTCCACACACATACACACACACACACACAACGGGCGCGGGTGGCAAGAATGCAAAGTGCGGCATGTGTGCGCGCGGGCCGCCGCCGTTCACACGCACAAACACACACACGCACACGCACACAACAGGCGCGGGTGGCGAGAACGCAAAGCGCAGCGTGCACGCGCGTGGGCCGCCGTCCAAGAACTCACTCAAGCGCATGCTGGACAAGCTGGGACTGGGGGACCTTGCTCCGGTGGGCGAGGAAACCAGCGGCGACAAGGCATACATCTCGAGCCAGGTGCGGGTGTGAAGAGGCAGGGAGACGGCCTTTCGGAGTGTATCTCTCTCTCTCTCCCTGCCTCCCTCTCTCCCTCTTTCCTTCTCTTTCTCTCCCTCTCTCGCTGTCTTCTCTCTCTCTGGAGATCTGAGGGGGGGGGGCATTACGTGGGCGAGCAGGGCGGCATTGGTGGTGACAATGCACCCCATCAGAATGACACACACACACACACACACACACACACGCATGTACACGCACACATGCACACGCACACACACACACATTCACACACACACACACACACAACACACGTGCACCCACACAAACGCGCACGCACAGAGGGAGTTCCTCCACGAGATGCGGCTCGCTGCCACTCCCTCCAAGACAAGGACGGCATCCGCAGCGGGTGCCGCGCCGCCGCCACCGCAGCCCGCCGCTGCCGCAGCATCCACGCGCGTGCGCGCGCCCCCCGCGTCCCTGCGTGCGCAGTCGCTCGGAGAGTCTGTCAGCTTTGGGGGCGGAGGTGGGTGGTGGGACTGGCTGCCTGGCTGGTGTGGGGAGGGCAAGAGGCGCCGTACTCGGCGGGAGGGGTGGTCTACTCATAGCAGGTCACCTGTCTGTGTGATACAGGAAGTCCTAGGAAGGCCACGCAGAGTGCCAGCCCACCCGCAGACGCAGCAAGGGAAGGAGAGCCCCCCTCACCCACACCCCACTCCCACCTCGTATGGCGCAGGCGTGGTGGCGGTGGGTGATGCGCAGCGATCGGCGATAGCGGTGCTGTCGTCGTCGTTTGGGGCAGCAATGTCGGGCAGCGGTGGCGGTGGTGGCGGTGCAGCAGCAGCAGCAGCGCCAGACAGCAAGGTGCGGTTTGGAAGGGGAGAGAGAGAGTGAACGGGGTGGATAGACGGATAGGGGGGCAGAGATGGTAGTGTGGGCAGGGGGGGAGAGGGAGGGCGTCGTTGGGGGCAGCAATGCCAGGCAGCTGTGGTTGTGGTGCAGCAGCAGTGCCAGGCAGCAATGTCGGTTTGCAAGGGGAGGGGGGGGGGGGCTCAACAACCATCCAATCTTCCCCATGGTGCATCCGCTGCCTCACCCCCCTCAACGGGGACTCTCCTTCCCATCGATGCGTTCGCTGCCCCCAATCCCCCAACTTCCACCCACCCCAACGACCCCAGCTTCCACCTCCCACCTCCCACCCCACCTACCCCAACTTCCGCACCCCACCCCACGCAGGCGACGTTTGCCACGCTCACCACCATCGACGACTCCTCCAACGGGGACTCTTTCCCCTCGATGCTTCCGCTCTCCAGCTCAAGCGGCTCGAGCGGCGCGGCACGCAACGCTGGCGCGCGCCGCACTGCCCCACAGGGAGAGGAGTCGGAATTCTCGGAGCAGGTAAGGGGGTAACTCATCGTGTGGACTCGTGCGCACACGCTCTGAGGACTCGTGATGTGGACTCCTGCCCTACCATATTCCCAATGCCGAAGGCGGCGCCTCAGGCGGCGCATTTACTTGCGCGGATCAGGCGGCGCCTCAGGCGCGTCAACCACCCACCCCAGCAGGGCCCCATGCTGTCGATGAAAGTTGTGCCGCGCGGCAGCGGCGGTGTCGCTCGTGCGCACCCCCAGCACACACGCGCACACACACACGCACACACACACACACGCGCGCCCGAGCAGGGTCCCATGCTGTCGATGAAAGTTGTGCCGCGCGGCAGCGGCGGTGTCGCTCGTGCGCACCCCCAACACACACGCGCATACACACACACGCACATGCACGCACACACACATACTCCCACATACACGCGCGCGACCCAGCAGGGTCCCATGCCGTCGGTGACAGTCGCGCCGCGCGGCAGCGGCTTTGGCAGCAGCGGCAGCGGTGACGGGGATGAGGTGAGCAGCAGGCGGGCGGCCGGCAGCAGCGGCGATGACGACGGCGGAGGCTGCTTTGGCGGTGGGAGTGGCCGTGGTGTGGCAGAGGAGGGGGCGAGGGAGGCTGTGGCCGAGGCGGCGATGAACGCTGCATGGGAGGAGGCGGTGGAGGACGAGGAGGGTGGCGCGCTGGTGGCGCACTCAGAGGAGGAGGATGACTATGGCGACGGAGAGGGAGAGGAGGAGGTGAGCGCGCATACGCACGTACACGCACACACACACACACACACACTTCTGCCGACACACACACACACACACGCATGCACACACGCGCACACGCATTCACACACATACATCAGGTGCGCGCGGCGCCCGCCAGCGTGCCCCGGGCTCAAGTTGGCGGTCCCAGCAGCGGTCAGTCATGGGGATCGGGTGGGCCGGCAGCGCTCGGGCTCGCTGCTGCACGCGCACATGAGGCTGGGGCGCTGCAGGTGTGTGTGTGTGTGTGCGTGCGTGCGTGCGTGCGTGCTGTGTCGGGGTGTCGCACGTCATTGCCGCATGCACGCACTGCCGTCCCTTTGTTCGTTTGACCCCTTGCCACAGGGCAACACAGGGAGGGAGTGTCCACCACGGGAGAACAACTGTGCCAACTGTGCGGCTTCGCCTGGATCTCCCCGCGCGCAACCTGCCCCTTGACATTCAATCCTGCAACCACGCAGGTGGTGGGCATGCTGGGTGCGGAGCTGAGCGACGAGGCGTCTGACATTTCAGAGTAAGATCTGCCGTGATGGGGTGGCGAGGCAAGCGCGCATGTCGTGCGCCGCACGAGGCTGGCTCTGGCACTGCACGCTTGGTGCGGAGCTTAGCGACGCAGCATCTGACATTTCAGAGGAAGATCTGCCGTGATGGGGTGGCGAGGCAAGCGCGCACATGGCTGGCGCTGTTGCTGCACGTGATGGCAGATGATGGCTCGTCGATGAGACGTTTGGCATCTCACAGGAAGAGCTGCCGCGAGCAGTGCATGCCGAGGGGCCGAGGGAGGCAGACAAGCGGGCGCACGCTGATCAGCGACGTGCTCAGCGATGCCCAAGAGCCAGAGATATCAAGAGGAGGAGCTGCCGTGAGCAGTGCATGCCCCTCGGACCGCGATGGAGGGAGGCGGGCGGGTGCGCTGCAGGGGCGAGGGCGCGCGCTGAGCTCAGCGGTGACCCAGTATCGTCCTAGAGATCTCCGATGCAGGGCTGTCGCGGGGAGCCCAAGGGGCGCGTGGGCGGCCGGAGCGCACACACGCATTATGCACGCAGTGAGAAGGGAGGCGTGCACACGTGGCACTGAGCTGTCCAGTGATGCCGAGGTGGCCGGTGGGGCTGCCGTGTCGTCGGTTGGGGAGTGTTGCAGCTACGTGGCTGATGGAGGGCGACTGCAACAGTGTGCGGTGCATAGGAGCCACACGTTGCTGCTGTGTCCTCTCACTGAGACTCTCCGTCTGGCTTCCCACTCCTCCCAAAGCCCATACCGCCGACGTCGCGCCGCACGGCCCTTTCCCCCATTTTAAGAGCTCGCATGGCCGTTGTGGGTCACATTTAACTCGCAGCCTTGATTTGTGGTCAATCGGTTGAGGAAAATTTCGGCCCCTGACCGCACTACTCAGTGTGACAGGCTGAGCCAGGCCAGTCACCAAGAGCAATGCAGCGCAGCCGGCGGCACACGTGCCCTTCGAAGCTCCTGAGGATGCCTGCCTTGTGAAGAGAGGAGGGGGGGACGGGTGACCTGACCAAGTGACCTGACATTTTTAGGGCCTTGTTTTGATGCGTTCGGACAGACCGCGCTGAGGTGCCCCTGACTGCCGCCGCTGCACAAACCCAAACCAAGATCCTGTTTTTCTTCACAAATGCAAACTGTAATGCCCCAAGGTTCGTCCCGCTGAGTAGCGTCTCTCAGCGCTCTCCAACTGCTGCAGACTCAAGGAGGAGGCGAAAGGGTGGCTACTCCAGCCCCGGACTCCAGGGAGGTCATTTATTGGGCATGCATTGCATGTGCTCTGCTGCAAGGTGTTTCCCTGGTCCCGAGCAGCGCTGCAGCAGCAAAAACCAGTCGTGCCCTACAGCAAGCTGGCAAGGAGTGGTGCTCAACGGTCAGTTTCCCGTGTGTCGACAGATCGACCGGACCCGACCGAATGGCACGCCAAACCAGGCCGACATGACGAGCAGCTGTGGCCGAAGCACGAGCTGGGCGGGAGCGGGCTGATCAGCAGAAGCCGTGGCGGGCAGCGGATGGCTCTTTGCCAGGCGCAGACAGACAGACGAGGAGGCGGAGGGGAAGATGAGGGTGGGGGGCCAGGAACGGCCCAGGGCAGGCTGTCTTTGTTGCAGGACAACCGCGTTTTCTCTGTTGAAGTTGAGCAGCAGCATCAGTGTGTTGAGGGGAGCATGTGCGACCACGCTGTCATCCTCCTGCGGCCTAAGGGGAGGCCGAGCTTGAGGGACACCGGCTGCCAGCTCTACTCCTGACCCCATCTACCTCACCCTGCACCCCTGAACACCCCATATACAAAAGCCCCCCCCCCCCCATTCCTGTTGCCCTCTTGGCATCTGAGTGTGTTGCACGTGTGTGGGATAGTCTTCTTCTTCCCCTGCTTCTTCCTCATCACTGACTGCCGCCACTGGCCACTGCCACCAGTGGACCTCCACTATAGATTCCATCTCCCTTGTACGTGGACGTTGAGTTGAGTTGAGAAAGGCGAGACAAGGTGCCCCGATTGTCGCTCCTCCTCGCCCCCAGCTGTAAACAAGATGCCCCAAGCCATTTCCAAGGTACGAGCTCGAAGGATTGGGGGAGGGGGAGGTCGATGGGGGGGGGAAGGGGGGGCATCCGCGTGCCAAAAGGTGCATCATCGCGATGTCCCAGGAAACCCACGCGGGTTGCCAGGAGCGTGCATGTGAGTGCCGCGGCGTCACGGATGGGTGCAGCCACGGCGCATGATAGCATGCTGATGGCTCAGGCGCATGCGGCAAGCCATGCGTGCGCATGCGTGCGCCCAGGCGTGCATGCGCCATGCGAGCCACCCCCCTGTCACCCCCTGCCACGCACCTGCTCAGGTGTTGGGCGACCCCCGCCGCCCTGACGAGGTCTGCGACTATGCGCTGTTCAAGCGCCCGGTCGTGGATACGAATGAGTCGACGCAGTCGCTGATCCTCATGGCAGCTACGCTGATTGGGCTGGCGGGGCTGTACGTCAAGGTGTGTGTGGGGGGGGGGGGGCAAGCCTGCTTGATGGCAGGATCGCAAGGGTGTTGTGCGTGTGTGTGTGTGTGCTGTGTGTGTTGTGTGCGTGTGTGTTGGCTGGCGGGGCTGTACGTCAAGGTGTGTGTGTGTGTGCATGTGTGTGTGCACCAGGGGTTTCATTGGAGTCTGCCAGGCTATCGTTTTTTTCTTGGAGAGGGCCTCCCGGACTCTCTCCGGGTTTCTGGCAGAGCTCCCGGTGCGCTCTCCAGGCTGACATATTTTCCTGGGGCTGCGCCCCCGGACCCCCGCTTTTTCTCCGGCCTTTCCGAACTCCTCCCTCGCTCCCCATCGGCAAACCGCCCTTTGGAACCCCCGGTGTGCACAGGTCCGCCTCGCGTCATGGGTCACCATCTTCATCACGCTTTCGTACCTCTCGACGACAAGTTGGGACGAGTTGGACGGGAAACAGACGTGCATCACGCTGATGTGAGTGTGTGTGCGAGAGAGAGGGAGAAGGAGGGAGAGATTGGAGGAGGGGGGGATGGAGAGAGATAGAGAGGGGGGGCAGGGAGGGGGGGATGGACAGAGGGAGGCAGAGAGGAGAGGAGGGGGAGAGGGAGACGCCACGTTGGGTTGAGTTGGATGGGAAGCAGACATGCATCACGCTGATGTGAGTGTGCGAGAGAGAAGGAGAGGGAGGGCGGGAGAGAGAGATGGTGGGGGAGGGAAAGGGGAGGGAGAGAAGCAGACGAAAAGTTGGGACGAGTTGGGCGGGAGTGTGTGTGAGGGGATTGTGTATGAGGGGGGAGGGAGAGAGGGAGGGAGGGAGGGAGGGAGGGTGAAAGCGAGGGAGGGAGAGAGAGGGAGGGAGAGGGGTTAGGGGAGGGGGGGAGGCAGACGACAAGTTGGGGCAAGTTGGATGGAAGCAGACATGCATCACGCTGATGTGAGTATGCGAGAGAGAGGGAGAGGGTGAGGGAGAGGGAGATAGAGGGGGGGGGGGAGAGGGAGAGGGAGTCGACAAGTTTGGACGAGGCGGACGGGATGCGATGCAAGTGTGAGAGGGAGAGGGAGAGGGAGGTGCTGCGTCCAGGCACATTGATGCGCATGTGACGAGCATGTGCACGTGCAAGGGAGGGAGGGAGGGGAGGGAGGGAGGGAGGGAGGAGGGAGGGAGGGAGGGAGGGAGGGTGAGGGGGGGTGAGGGGGGAGGGGGACGCAGCATCCAGGCACATAGGTGTGCATGGGCATCATGTGATGAGCATGTGCACGTGTGAGCAAGGGAGGGAGAGAGGGAGTGTGTGTGGTGGGGGAGGGAGGGAGGAGGGGGGTGCAGCGTCCAGGCACATGGGCGCGTGTTGAGCTGGTGAACCCCAGACTCTGCTGAGTGTCTGTCTGTCTGGACAGTTGTCACTGTCTCGCTCCAGTCCGCCGCGCGTGTGGGGGCACTCGTGTGCACGCGAGCGAGTGCGTGCTATGTGCATGCGAGCGCGTGCGTGTGTGTGTGCGCGTGCGTTGGCAGGTGCTGTGCTTGCCAGCGTGGTTTTCAACTTTCCCTGCCCCCCCCCCCCTACACGCACACACACGCACACACACACACACGCTGACGTGCATCGCTGCGCGGGCACAGGGCCGGCGTCATGGGCGTGGTGGCTTTGCTGACTTCGTGTTCAACTAAACCCTGATCCCTGAACCCTACCTTTTTTACATGTATGCGCCCGGAGGACCCCGGGGCGTGAGCTTAGGCCTAGACTACACGTCTAGGGGAGTTCTACTAGTAGAGCCCGCAAGGCCTCGCAGCGCGCCAGCCTACCAGCTGAACCCATCCCACGTGCAGGTTTCGCATCACGGGCGTGGTGCCTTCGCTGACTTCGTTTTCCACTAGCACCTAAGCCCTGATCCCTGAAGCCTACATACCACGCGCAGGTTTGGCATCATGGGCGTCGTGGCTGGCTTCATGTATCCCGGACAGGCGTTCCAGTCGGCCGAGTTGATTAAGAAGGCGCGGCAGGCGATGAAAGAGAGCGCGGCGCGCAGTGAGCCGCAGGTGTTCTAGTGCCGTTTCTGTTTCCCCACATGCGCTCACCTACTTCAACAAGCGTTTGCGCCCACGCTGCATCTCATTAAGGTGCTCGGGCCATACCCGCCGAGCATGGTCTTATACGCCTTTAGAGGTGTCCCTGACTGTAACATCCATTATCATCATCAGCGCCCTGCTGGATTGGCACCTGGGTGCACGTAGTAGGATGCTTGCCACGACCACACTGGGGCCCGCTGCCTCCAGTGGCCAGCGACCCCAGTTAGGTGCTCGGGCACTAGGCGCCAAGCACGGCCTTGTGAACACGATCGTCAGCGCAGCGCGACTGTAGTTCCAGCATCTAGACCCAGCAGGTTGGTCTGACAGCCCTGGGGGTGTCGGCCTACCCTGTAAACGGCATCTCTCTCGCTCTCTCTCTCACTATGCAGCACGAGCGCCACACATCCGGCCACGCCGCAGTCGCAGTTTGGAGGGCGACGGGTGACCCGAGGGGTGCGAGAGCTGAGGAGTCAGGCCAGTCGAGTGGTAGTACTACTTAGGGGTCGGGGTTTATCTGCAGACACGGGTGCACTCGCTCACGCATCAGACTGCTCCCGCAAATCGCCGCCATGGAACAGCCAGAGCACAGCAACTAGGTTGAGATGGCGCGCCAAACAGCAGGGTGGGATAGGGAGAATGTCTGACCGGTCAGATCTGCTGTTTCACAAACACGCGCCGCTCTCGCTTACTGTCTCCACGCGCCGGTGGGGCCCTCCAGAAACCAACTGCAACTCACTTCACAAGACTTGGCTTTGCTCAGTTCAATTCTTCCCTGACTGCTCCAACACCTAGGTCCTATGCAAAAATGTGTCATGGCACCCCCACGCGTCCACCCACAACGCTCAAACTGGCGCACGCAACTCGCAGTGATGCACGCACCAGTATATACATTTCATTCATGCTCTCAACTCTGTTTTCAAAACTGGAGGCCCTAGTTGCAGTGGTGAGGAATTCCGCGCGGCGGACGGCAGTGGGTAGTTGTCACGAGAGGAGGGCGCGCGGCGCGATCTCTGCACATTATTATTGCGAGTGTGTGTGTGTGTGTGTGTGTGTCCAAGGGTCGAGGGTCTGGCGTGTGTGGCAGGGGCAGGGTTCTGTCCACGCAGCGCGCGTTGTGTTGCGGTGTGCCCGCTTTGTACTACCCCGGTGTCCGAAAATAAAGTCTGTGTTGTCGGTATGGATACAGGTCACTCAAGAAGATGGCCGTCAGTGTTTTGGGTGTATGTGGGGCCCAAAGGCCTGTCCAATGCTAGAGGGTAGACGACGAGGGCCACAGCCGCCACGACGTGCGGCCCTTGGTCGGAGGCAGCTGAGCTGGTCACGTCAAAGGGCAAGGGGCGGCGCACGACTGGCCGGCGTCAGCGCAAGTGCATGTGGCAGCACTCAAGTCAGCCGGTCAGTCGAGGTGCACGTGGGAGAGCACCTCGGCGTCAGCGCAAGTGCATGTGGAAGCACTCAAGTCACAGCCTGTCAGCCGAGGTGCTCTCCCACGTGCGCCTCAGCGTCAGCGCAAGTGCACGTGGGAGAGCACTCGAGTCACAGCCTGTCAGTCGAGGTGCGTGTGGGCGAGCGAGGCGTTGGCACTGGCGGAGCCCTGCAGCAGGCAGCCGCCCCCGCCTGCGTCGGCTCAGCGCAAGTGCATGTGGCAGGACTCCAGGCAGCCTGTCAGCCAAGGTGCACGTGGGAGAACACCTCGGCGTCAGCGTAAGTGCATGTGGAAGCACTCAAGTCAGCCTGTCAGCCGAGGTGCGCGTGGGAGAGCACTCGAGTCACAGCCTGTCAGCCGAGGTGCATATGGGAGCACTCGAGCGCGGCGTCGGCGCTGGCGGAGCCCCGCAGCAGGCAGCCACCTCCGTCCGCGTCGGCGTGCGCCGCCCCGCCAAACTCGAGCGCGCGCTTGGCCACAAAATCGCCCCACGCGATGCTCCCGCCCTCAGGCACGCTGTTGTGCAGCCCGCACATGGCGCGCTCGTCGCTCATCCACGCCGGCGGCTCTCCGGGCCCAGGGGTCACGTGCAGGCCGCCGACAAACTGACGGTGCCACAGCGCCTGCGCGCGCAGCGCGCGCTCGGGCGTGCGTTGTGCGCCGTGCTGCTTCTTGGGCTCGGGCGACGTGCGCGCGACGACAGCCACCGCGGTCGCGCAGTCAAAGGGTGACGCCGCTGCCGCCGCCGCGGCTGCGGCGGGCAGGCCGCGGCATCCCCCCCCTGGGCGTCCAGCGGTGTCTGACAGCGTGCCCGGCCGCAGCTGCATCGTGAGGTTGTGTGCGAGCAGGTCGACCGGCAGCGCGTGGCCGGCGCGCGCCGCGCCGCGCGGCTTGACGACCGCGCCGTGCCCGCCGAGCTGCGGCGCCCTGCTGCTGCTGCTGCTCTTGGGCGTGTCGCTCGCGCTTCCGCGGCCGCTGCTGGTGGCCGTGGCCGCCGCGTGCGCGGCCGCGCATGCCGTGCCCAGCTCTGCGCTGGGGCACGTGTGTGCGAGCGGCACGCGGCCGCCGTTGCTGCCGCTCGCGGTGGCGTGCGAGCTTGAGGGCAGCTGCTGCTGCTGCCGCTGCTGCTGGGTCAGGATGGGTGACAGCACCGGCACCGGCACCACTGCCGCAGCGGCGTGCTGCTGCGCCAGTGGCAGCAGCTCCAGGAGCCCCACGGCGACCGCAGGGTGGGCGGCGGCCAGCAGGCTCAGGCTGAGGCTCTCGCTCGCCACCAGCAGGCTCGGCAGGCTCTGCAACTGGTACTGAAGCTTGAAGAAGCGTGGCTCGCAGCTGCGTGCGTGGAGGCGGGCGGGTCGGTGGTCTGAGGTCAGCAGGGCGTGCAATGGTGAATGGCTTGGCCCACCAGCCCCACTTGGTGGTGCAAGAGGGGTTAGTGTGCGTGAAGAGGGCAAACAACATAGATTCCAATCACTTGATGCTCAGTGTGAGTGAAGCGACGAGTCAGCGGGTCCCACATGCCCCACGAGTAGCTGCTGGGACTCTGGCTGGTGGGACCCTTGCCCCCACCCCCCGCCATCCCACGGCACGCCCAACACTCTGATGCTCCCCCCCCAGCAAGCGTATGTCCCATCCTAGGGATGATGGCGGGGGCGTGGGGCTTGCGCTACATGGGTGCCACATGGGTGCCACAGTGCTGAAACCCACCGCTTGCATACGGTAACCTCCGCGCCCACGTCGTTGAGCGTGACGAAGCCTGCGGTCCACGCGCGACACATGCTGCGCGATGCAGCGGGGGGGAGGGGGAGGATGCCTGAGCGGTTGCGCTCCCATGGAGTTTTACACAGTTTGTAACGTGGCATTTTTGCGTCACTGCACTCACCGGCAAGGCTGGAACCAACCACTCGTGGGCATGTTGGTGCCGTGGTAGTAATAGGGCGTGCTCGTTGAGGGCTGCATTGAGAGAGTGTCGCTGGAGGACCCTGAACTGTTCCAACCCCCGCTGTGCTGTCCCTCCTCCCCTGCCATCATCACGCTCGCGCATGGCATTCCCTGGGACGTTGACACGCTGCTGCTGTCCGATCGGTGCTCGAAGAGGGAGCTGTAGCATTGCTGGGTTTGTTCAACTTGCATGGACGCAGTCGCCATGCGCTGATGCTCCAGCATGATATCCATTGTTAAACAAAAATAAGATAGTTGCAGATCCAATGCGTGTAGATCAATGGGGGTGAAGCCATCGGTTCAGCCGTCCGGCGTCCACACAACCCCAGAAAACCGCATGAAAAAACCGCAAGAGAAAGCTGTCCTAGGATACAGCGACCAGTACTTTCTGCGGAACAGGCAATTGGTGTCCACCATGGATGCGGCACGCGCTGCGCGGTCAGGGGCAGTATCCGGAGAAAACGCCCGAAGACCCGTCCCGTGCCATTCCTCGACCTCCTCTGTTCGAAGGCACTGCGCAGTGCGGTCAGTCGTCACCCCTTTGGCACGCGCGGCTGCGCAAAACGCCGAGGACGCAGCTGGCGGCCCCGGTCAATGGAACAACCAAAACCCCTACAACAACAAGCAGGCTTCTATGCGCCAGCTAGACTCAATGGGTGCAAGCAGTCACGTCGAAAACGTGGCCGAGCCGCTCGGGTGGAACGATGCGACGAAGCTGCAGCTGGCGATGCAGGTGGGCATACACATGGGCGCATGGCGTGCTGGGTCCATGCACCATGCACGCACGCAAGCAGATAAGTGGCAAGCAGACACGTGGCGGCCCCTTGACTTCCTGGTGTCCACTTGACTGACCCTCCCCTGCACACTCATACGGCCGACACACGCACGCGTGCAGGACGTGGCCAAGGAGAAGGGCTTGAGTGAGGCGGTGGTGTTTACCAAGTTCCGACTGCTGTGCGCGATGCTGCCAGACCTGCCGAGCAGCAAAGTCGCCGACCTCGTGCGCGCATCGCTGCACGCGGAGGACATCGGCGACGAGCTCATGCTGCTGCGCGGCTGCTTCCCGCACGCAAACGTGTCGCGCCTCGTGGCCGGCAACCCCGGCCTGCTCACTATGGGTGCGTAGCATGAACTCTGTCTTTCTGTGTAGGATGAACTCTCTCTCTCTGTGTAGGATGAACTCTCTCTCTCTCGGTGTGTGTGCCTGTGCGTGTGTGTGGGTGTGGGTGTGTGAGTGCGGTGTGTGTGTGTGTGTGTGTGTGTGTTGACTTGTTGAATGCACAGTTTGTAAGAGGCAGTACGTGTGCGCGCAGCACCTTTGCGTGTGTGTGTCTGTGTGTGTGTGTGTGTGGTGACCACCTCACGTGACCACGCCCTGCCCCATGCTCACCACCTGCATGCGCATGCGCCTCGTGGCTGGGAACCCCGGCCCGCTCACCATGGGTGCGTGGGATGAACTCTCTCTCTGTGTGTAGGATGAACTCTCTCTCTCTCTCGGTGTGTGTGCATGGTGTGTGCGTGTGTGTGTGCGTGTGTCAGTGATGCAGAAAGTGTTTTGGCGTAATGGCGGTCTTAAGACGCGCGGAGGCCCCAGCCGGGCCTGCCGGCCCGGCGCTTCTACGCGGGCTGTGGCGCGATTCTACGCGGCCATTTTCCAGGGGACTGCGCCCGCTCTCCAAAGTGTTCTTGTTGGTGGAACGACAGTAATTGTTTTTACGCTGCTCCCTAATTTGCTTACTTCTCCTACTTTGTCTTTTCCCTGTGCCTCACAAACATCACAACCACAAACCCACACAAAGCGTGTCGATTCTCGGTGTAAATCAGAGGTGCCCCTGATGCAAATCTGCATTTACACTTCACCCCCACGCCTGCACCGCTCTCTGCACATGCGTGAGTGACTTTGCGTGGACCAGCACACACAATCTGCCCCTACATCAGACAAGTAGCTCACTTGGGCGTAGCTACGCATGACGTAGCTATAGCATGACGTGAGGCGCCCCCGCCCCCTCCCCCCTACTGGCTCGCGTGCATGCAAGCAGCGGAAGCCAGTGCCACATTGGAATTCTGAATTTGATGGCATCCTTTATAATGTTGGTTTTCAGGCTATGGAAGCAGTCTGGAGGGGGCAAAACAACTGAGCACGCACGCCCAGACGAGCTGTCGCACGTGGCGTGTTTGCATGGCGCACGCGTGTTTGCATGCATGCATGCAGTGGGCGCCGGGGCGCAGCCCCTGCAGGAGAATAAGAACCAGTGATGCATTGTGTTTAATACTAGAGAATGGCATGACCTGCTGCAGGAGCCAGGGGGGGCTGCAGCCCGGGCTGTTACACTTGAATCAAGCAAAAGTGTGACCAACCACCTCCGCCTCCATCTCCGCCCCCCAGGGTCTAGGCGCTCCCGTTGTGTTATGCAAAAGACGACGATCTCCGCCCCCCTCAACCGATCATTGCGCGAGCTGAGCGCTGAAAGGCGCTCTACGCGCAAGGCGCCTGGGGGCGCCGCGCTACGCGCAAGGCAAAACGCGGCTCAGCCGCGTCCCGCCAAACGACCCGAAATTATGCGAAAGCATGCGCGTATAGCCTTTCTGCATCACTGGTGTGTAGGTGCGTGTGTGTGTGTGTGTGTGTGGTGCCAACGACCACGCGGGTTGTAGGGACTAGGGTTAGGACACGGGTTGTAGTAGTATGGGCCAACTGCTCCTCAATATGTGCGCGCCGTCTGCGGGGTAGCGCGCACACACACAGGATGAACGACGACCACCCCGAGCGACCACGCCATCACGCCCTGCCCCGTGCTCACCACCCTGCATCCGCATTTGCATGGCTGTGCGAGCTCGGCGACAACCTCGCGCGCGTGTGCGAGCCCCGTGCGCACCACCTGCATGCTCATGCGCAGGGCTGTGCAAGCTGGGCGACAACCTTCTGCGCGTGTGCGAGCTGATCGGGGCGACCACCTCAGGCGACCACGCCATCGTGCCCTGCCCCGTGCTCACCACCCTGCACGCGCGTGCGCAGGACTGTGCGAGCTCGGCGACAACCTCGCGCGCGTGTGCGAGCTCATGGAGGCGAGCCGCACGCAGCCGCGCGAGTGGCAGGCGCTGCTGCAGCACGCGCCCCACCTCTGCGACGCGCAGCGGCTGGAGGCCACGCTAGCCGAGGTCTCGCGCGTGTACGGGGAGCGCGCCGACGGCGAGGGCGGCCCGGCCGCGCTGCTCGTGTACCAGCCAGACCTCGCGCTCACGTGTGAGGACCTCTCACAGGTGCGCGGGGAGGTTCTACAGGTTTTACACGCGCCCGGAGGACCCTGGGGCGTGCGTCAAGGCCTAGCTAGACCACATATCTAGGGGGACTTAATTATGAGAGCCCGCACGTGCGAGGACCCCTCAAAGGTGCGCGGGGAGGTGTTTGCACAGGTTTTACGCGTGCGCGCCCGGGGGTGCTAGAACTATGAAGGTAGCCTTCGCTGGTAAGCCGGTGTTGCTGTCTATTTCTGCGCCTGGAGGACCCTGGGGCGTGAGTTAAGGCCTAGACTACATGTCTACGGGGGGGCTCTACTAGGAGAGCCCGCAAGGCCACGCAGCGCGCCAGCCTACCAGAGGTGTGTGGGGGGAGCAGGAGCACGTGACATGGCTCGCAAGTGTGTGCCCCCTCCCGCAGGGATTCCATCATGGGCGGTGGGCGGTGCTGTGCCAACCCCCCACCTTGCAGCGGCGCTCGCGCCATCTCCACCGCTCCCTCCCCCCCTCGCCTCTCCCTCCCCTCTCGCCTCTCCCTCCCCTCTCGCCTCTCCCTCCCCCCTCGCCTCTCCCACCCCCCTCGCCTCTCGCCTCCCTCCCCCCCCTCGCCTCTCACTTCTCCTCCCCCTTCCCTCTCCCCCCCCCTCGCCTCGGACCCGCCTCTGACGCGAACCCGCTTTTCCCTCCCCGCTCGCTCCCTACCTGCAGGTACCGAGCAACGGTCCGGGGCACGCGTACCCTATCGACGAGGCGACAGGGGCGGGGACGCGCGGCGAGGCTGTGCACGGACAGGCCGTGCTGGTGGTCGGCCACAGCGATTTGCGACTCGACGAGATGCGCGCGGTCGAGCGTGTCGTCGCGGAGCTCCGCGCACGAGCCATGGAGCAGGAGGCGGCAGATGCTGCAGCTGAAGAGTAGGCTCTCGGCTCTCAGCGGGGCGCGGCATGTGCGTCTGCCATACCGTCCGTCGGACGCGTCTCATGGCGTACGAGACTTGTGCTTGCGCACCCTGGGGCATGCAGATGGGGGCGTACGCGCGCGTCGCGGCGAGGCTAGCTGACCGCTAGGCGAGGGGGCGGCCGCTACTCTTTGCGAGTCACCCACAGGGGAGGGAAGAAGATGACGGCAGTAGACAGTACGTCGCGGCGAGTCAGGTCCGCGGGTTTGTGAGGTCAGGGCAGATCAGAGTAGGCCACGGTGCGAAGGGGCCAACAGACAGAGGGGAGGGGAGGGCAGACAGTAAGGCACGGTCAGGGAAGAATTCTGGGGCTTGGGTAGGAAGACCAGATTAAGATAGCACACCACACCAGCAAGGCGAGCCCGCCAACCGCGGCTATAGTTAGTTCGCCCCAGTGGCAACCATGTAACATACCAGCTGAAGCTCGCCCGCTCGCTTGTTCCCAATCCCTGGTGGTTCCACCCTTGGGATGGGGCGCCGCCCTCAAGCACGCGCAGCCGACGCAGATGCTGCTCGCCAAAACGTAAGTGTGAAGCGCATGTTCGGTGCCGACAGACCACCAGTCATAGGATAGGGGGCAGGCAACCTGCTTGGGCCTGTCTCCATACAGTGGAATACGAGAAGGTGCCACAGCACAGTGTGCTGTCCCAGTGCCAGCCTCAGCTACAACGAGCAAGTTGAGCCAAAGAGGAGGAGGAGCTGCCAGTGCGGCACATGCGTGCAAGCAAGTGAGGCTGGCTAGCTACGGGGGAGTGGCTGCTTTTGCGCGGGGTTTCCACTTGGGAGGGGAGGGCTGCAGGGCAGAGTAGCTCGCACGGAAGAGTTGAGGTCAGGTCAGGGCGCGTCAGAGTTCGGCAATGTGACTGGCCTTGGCAATGTGACTGGCCGAGCCAAGGCCAGTTACACGCAATGGCAGAGGGAGTGGACGAGCAAGGGCAGGGATCAGTAGGGCAGTCCAGGGAAAGGCAAGGTCGGGGCTCAAAGGTCATCTCGACTGCGAGCGAAATCAGCGGCAAGTTAGTTACCATACGACATCTGGAACGATTACACATACCACATTCACAAAGTCAAGTCATCGTTAAACGCATCCTAACACCAAAACGCCCCTTAAGGGGAGCCGCAAGCATATGCATTGGAGCAGGCCCCTGAATCAAATTTAGTCATGTGAACCCACCCACAGCTTCTGGCGCCCTTGCAATCGACAGGCCTAGGGCGCCAGCGGCCAAGCTCATGCCCAGTACGCGCCGGGCCCGGGGGTGTCGGCTCCGTAGCCTGGCGAGCGCTTGCCGGTGCCAAAGCCCCAGCTGGGGTTTGACTTCTTCACCGAGAGCTGCTGTTTGCCGAAGCACGGGACGATGGGGCCGGTCGCGGGCCCGGGCCCGATCTCCCCAAACGTGCACTTTTCGTGCTCCCGCGACACAAACACCTTCTTGGCCTGGTCGCGGTTCGACGTGCCGATCTTTGCGTGCTGCATCGTCGCTTTGCTGCTCAGCGCCTGCTTCCCAAACGCCTCGGCGCACTTGTACGAGCCCGCCCCCGGCGTGTCCTTGGACAGGTTGACTTTGTCAAAGCGCTGTGCCGTGCCCATTTTCTGCTGCGGCTGCGTCGCGTAGCGTGACTCGAGCTGCGGCCCCAACCCGCTCGGCTTCGCGTACTGGCACGGGCCCGGAGAGTCCTTGCCGCACTGGACCTTCATAAGCTCCGAGTCGAGCCAGACCTTGTCGACCTGCTCGCGCGTCGCGTTCGAAAACATCGTGCGCGGCTCGGTCGAGCGCCGCGAGTCGGTCATCGGGCCGATGCCGCCCTCCTGCTTGTACGTGCCTGCGCGTGCATGTGCGTGCGTGCGTGTGTGTGCGTGCGTACGTGCGTGTGCGTTCGTGTGTGTGTGTGTGTGTGTCTGCGTGCACGGGCGTATGTGTGCGTGTGTATATATATATATAAATGTGTGCGTGCGCGTGCGTGTGTTTGTGCGCTTGCGTACGTATGCGTGTGTGTGTATGTGTGTGTGTGTGCATCATGTGCTGTGTGTGTGTGTGTGTTTTACCCGGTGCATGTAGGCAGGCCTACAGGGCACGCGCCCGAGCGCACGCTGCGTGCTGTATGACATGACATCACGCGCGTGATCACGCGTGCACGCATGCACTCGCTCCTCTCCCCCCACGTGCATGCACTCGCTCCCCCACATGCATGCCCACCCCTCATGCATGCCCACCTGGCCCAGGGTTGCCAGTCTTGTAGTTGATTGAGCGCGTGGAGGTGCCAAAGCCAGATGAGGGGAGTGTTGCATACTTGGACTCTGGCTGTGGCCCAATGGACTCGTACGCCTTGTACACAGGCCCCTGGCTGTTGTTGCCCTGCAAGGTCTTGGTCTGCTCTGGGGAGAGGTAGAGCTGTAGGCGGAGGATGAGGGAGGGCGCGGTTGAGGTGCACGCGCAACAGGGGCAACACCTAAACAAACACCCACGCCGTGCCTCCCTCGGCAAGCCACAATTCACCGCTTTCTGCTGCACTAATTCCTCGACATGCACCTTGCGAGGTGGTCCTGCTGGTGACTGTGCGCGCCACTAATACCATGCTTAGAGCCTGCGGCACTGACACCATGGGCGCGCGTACCCTCCCCCCCCCCCCGCGCATCTGGAAAAGTGTGCCTTATGTGCATGCGCAAATCCTACGCGGAACGGGGCTGCCGCGTAGCACACCTGCACACGCACGCACGCATGCAGGTGTTGCATGCACATGTGCCTCCACAAACCTTAGCGCCATCGTCGCGATGCGCAGTGCCAAAGCCCCATTGGGGATTGGAAGGACTTGCTCCCTTGACCTGAACACCGAAGCCTGACCTCAAATTTCTTAGCGTCGGGTCCTCCCGCCCTGCTTGGCCTGGAGCCATGGCTGCTGTGTAAGTTGAAAAGTCTTAACCCGCTGGTCCTATTGCTTCCTACTGCAGTCCGTGTTGCGCTCTACGGTCGATCTTTGGTGTTGCTGCCTTTCTGCACTTCGAGGCCCTACACTTGTTGCTCCACACTTGCATCCGAAAAAATCACGCGGCCACCAAAGGTAGCTTGTAGCTTGACCAGAGGCCAAGCTACAAAAGTAGCCCACGGTGCCACACGAGGCGGCGGGCGCCAAGCAAGCAGCACCGGAATCCAGGCACCACACTAAGCCCTGAAGCAGCCAGAGGCAGACCCCAGGTATAACCGGCACCGCACCGCACCGCACCGCACCGCACGCGTGTGGCACCACCTCCTCTTCAGCACACCCCCAGGGGTGGGGTGGGTGGGTGGGGGGTGCAACTGGCAAACACTAGCAAACAGGTGCAGCCACCCGCTCACCGTCAACCACGAGGCGGTTCGGTGGCGCCCGCTCCCCCGCAACCTTGGTGCTGCAACTGGTGCTGTGCCTGGTGCTGCGCCCCCTCGTGGTCACTGAGGACGTCGAAAATGGCAGGACGCCAATCCTGTTGCGCAGCACTTTGCGCCAGCGGACGACGGTGTCGACCACGACGTCAGACGTTAAAGTGAAGAGCGCACGCAGCGCGCAGCCCCTGTGCGGCTCCACATCGATGCCCCCCACGGCAGGTGCTGAGGAATGACATTGACACGCCATCAGCCAGCCCCTCCCGGCCAGTGCAGTGCAGCAGCCAGTGCACGACAGACTGCGCCAGTCAGACAGGTAGGCTGGCGCCGTCCTTGGCGCGGGCAGCGCACAAGCCAATCGAGCCAAGCTTCCAACGTAACAGCATGTGCTCACAATGATGATGCGACCACGCCCTATGTACGCAAAGGGGAGCCACGTAAATGAATTCCCTCCTGAATGCCTCCCCCTACAACTCGCACTCTTAAACTCTCAACCGCGCACGCGCCCGGACGATGGTCCGACGATGGATTCACGGCCCGCGAACGATTGGTCCGACAGGCGCACAGACGATTGGCCCGGCGGTGGTGCGACAGGCGCACGGACGATGGTCCGAAAATTCTCTGCTATGGTCCCGACACTAATGCCAAGGCGCGACGACGGTGCTCCGACGGCGCGGTGTCCGGTGGGTGCGTCTCGTCTCGTCACGCCTCGAGCGGCTGCTCGTCTGTCCGCACGTTGCGCACCGACTGCACGTTGCAACGGTGCGCCTGGACCATGGTCCAACGCTGCCTGGACGGCGTCCGAGATGCTCCGCCGCCTCGGTGTCCGATGGGTGCGTCGTGTCTTGTCACGCCTCGAGCGGCTGCTCGTCCGTCCACGCGTCGTGCACCGACTGCACGTTGGTCTGCGCCGTGCTCGACGGGAACGACCCCAGCACGCGCACAAACGGAGCAAACCTGTGTTGTGCAGCGGGGTGGGGTTTGGGGTTGAGAAGGGGCCTCCGCCAGTCTATAGGTTCGGACAGTGAGGGCGCCAGGACCCCAAAGCACCCCAGCACAACGGAGCAAACCTGTGGTGTGCAGCGGGATGGGTTGTTAGGGTTTAAGAAGGGGCCTCCGCCAGTCTTTAGGTTCAGACACTAGGGGGCGCCAGGACCGAGAGCCCCCTCACCCCCAAAGCGCATCCCCACTGCAGCGCCGTTATGGGCGCAGCGGTGACGCTGTGCGGCGCCTGGGGGCGAGTGTGCAGCGGGTTTAGGGTTTAAGCTGTCCGACGAGCCACCCCACGCCCCAATCGACCACCCACAGCTCCCGTGCCGTCAGTCAGCATATTCGGTGTTTGCTGTATTGAAATCAATACAATACGGGTGTCTTAGAAAAGGGCTGACACAAACAACGCCAACCAGTGGAATGGGTTGGCGCGGGAGCGCGCGTCAAAGTGGATTTGTCTGTGCGTGCAGCGGTGACGCTGTGCGGCCACCAGGGGGCGAGTATGTGAAGTGGGGTTGGGGTTTAGGACAAACAACGCAAACCTGTGCAGTGGGCGTGACAGCACGCGCGCATCGAGTGTGGGTACGTCTGCGTGTGCGGGCTGTGCGTGTCGCGCGTGTGCGCCCAGTGTGGGTGTGGGGGGCAGTGTTGTCCTTTTCATGAATTGTAGTTATTTCCTGGAGCTATTTGACTGAAAATCCGGCTCCATGGTGCTCCCAAATCTGGCTCCAGACGCCAAAAAGGAAATCACTGTGTGTACACCGCATGTCGCTGCGAGCCCTCTCGTTGCCCATCTCAAAAGCCAGTCTCGGGACTCACAAGGTGGCGCAGCGCGTTCTGCATCGGCTCGTCGCACAGCCTGGATCGGCCAATCTCAACCCGAAAGTGCACTTTGTCGGGTTGCGGGCTGGCTGACGGAAACACTGCTATCCACCTACCGCAGTCACGCTTTGCCTTTGCGGGGTCCGCTAAAGGCCAATTTATTTAGACTTGTTTCGCCTTTGCGGGAGGGGTTTCGACTTAAATTCGACTTTGCGCTGACGTTGCGGTGGTTTTTTGCAGGCCTGGAGAGTGTTGATCCGGGTTCGAATCCCGCAGGGGACTTTGCTTTTTTACCTTAACGGTGCGTTTTTGGACTTAATTTCACGTTTACGGAGCCTTTGCGGGGCGTTTTCGAACTTAATTAGGCGCAAAGGCAAAGCGTGACTACGGTAGAGGTTCGATGGAAAACGACCAATTCATGTGACTCACTCGGCGAGGTGGCACAGCGCGTTCTGCACCGGCTCGTCGCACAGCCCAGATCGGCCAGTGTCAACCTGAAAGTGCACTTTGTTGGGTTGACGGAAACACTGCTATCCACCTAGGGGTTAAGTAGAAAACGAAGCCCCGGACTCACTCGGCGAGGTGGCGCAGCGCGTTCTGCATCGGCACGTCGCACAGCTTCCCGCTCACGTCGACGTAGAAGAGGTAGTTGAAGCGCTGGCCGCCTGCGGCCTGCGTGGGGTTTAGGGTTTAGGATTTGGGTAAGGATAAGATATTTCGAGGGTTGAGGGCTCAAGGGTAGAAGAGGTAGTTGAAGTGCTGGCCGCCGGCGGCCTGCGTGGGGTCCGGGTTCATGGTCAAGGGTTTGTGCGCGCGCGCGTGTGTGTGTGTGTGTGTGTGTGTGTGTGTGTGTTCGATTCTACAGTCCGTCGGACGCCTTTGCTGGCGCACGTGTGTGCATTGACTACCATATGGTGATGTTTTAGGTTGTAGATTGAAGGGCTAAGACAGGATAAGGGGTTTAGGGATTCCGGCCTTGGCTTTCAGGCTTCGGCCTTGCAGGACAAGGTAGAAGAGGTGGTTGAAGCACTGGCCGCCGGCCGCGTGGGGCCGGGTTTTAGGGTTTAGGATTCGGGTTAAGGATACATAATTTCGAGGGTTGGGGGTTGAAGGGTTGGGAGGTAGTTGAAGCGTTGGCCGCCGGCAGCCTGTGTGGGGTCGGGTCTTAGGGGGTTGTTTCAGCTCAAACCGTGTAGTGTTGTTTCAGGTTTTAGGGTGCTGTTTTGTGTGCTGTTTAGGTGCTGTTTAGGTGATGTTTCAGGTTGTCGGTTGAAGCGCCAAGGGGTTCAGGGATACGGGCCTTAGCTTAGGCTAAGGGCTTACGGTTTAGGGTACGGTAGAAGAGGTAGTTGAAGCGCTGGCCGCCGGCGGCCTGCGTGGGGTCGGGTTTTAGGGTGGTGCTTCAGCTAAAAATCCTATTAAGTGCCGTTATCGGTTGTAGGGTGCTGTTTTAGCTGCTGTTTAGGAGATGTTTAGGTGATATTTGGTTCATGTTTGAGTGGTGTTTAGATGATGTTCAGGTTGCGTTTATGTGATGTTTTAGGTTGAAGGTTGAAGAGCCAAGGGGTTGAGGGTAAAATAGGTGGTTGAAGCGCTGGCCGCCGGGCTGGCGTGCGTGGGGATTCCACGCCCCATCTTTCACGCCCCATCCACACACACCTCTGTCAGCAGCGGCGAGTCCCGCAGCGGCCGCGACTCAATCTTGAGCATGTCAATGTCCCTCAGCGCAAACACAGCGAGCGCACGGAAGAGCTGGCCGGGGCCGTCCCCCAGGCTGAAGACGAGGGACGTCTTGTGGGGGCGCGTGTCGCCAGGGACGCTGATGAGGGGGTCCCTGCGTGTGTGTGTTGCGTGTTGTGTGTGTGTGTGTGTGTGTGTGTGTTTGCGTGAGAAGGGGGGGAGAGAGGGGGGGGCATGAGGAGAGGGAGAGGGAGGGAGAGAGGAACGGGAGAGAGGGAGAGGGAGAGAGGGAGAGAGGGAGAGAGGGAGAGAGAGAGAGAGAGGGGAGAGAGGGGAGAGGGGAGAGAGAGGGGAGAGAGGGGGAGAGGGGGAGAGGGGGAGAGGGAGAAAGGAGAGAGAGAGAGAGAAAGAGAGAGAGAGGGAGAGAGAGGCAGAGAGAGGGAGGGAGAGAGAGAGGGTGTTGTGGGGGGCGCGTGTCGCCAGGGACGCTGATGAGAGGGTCCCTGCGTGTGCATGTGCGTGAGAGGGCGTGAGCGAGAGCGAGAGTGAGAGTGAGAGCGAGAGAGGCAGAGAGTGAAAGAGGGAGAGAGAGAGAGGAACAGAGAGGAAGAGGAAGAGTGAGAGTGAGGGCGAGAGCGAGAGCGAGAGAGGGAGAGAGAGAGAGAGGGAGAAAGGAAGAGAGAGGAAGAGAGAGGAAGAGAGAGAGGGAGAGAGAGAGGGAGAGAGAGAGGGAGAGAGAGAGAGGGAGAGGGAGAGAGAGGGAGACCGAGGGAGAGAGGAAGAGAGAGGGAGAGAGAGAGGGAGATGGAAGGAGAGAGAGGGACGTCTTGTGGGGGCGCGTGTCGCCAGGGACGCTGATAAGCGGGTCCCTGCGTGTGCGTGTGCGTGTGTGTGTGTGTATGCCAGGGCCGTACAGGGGGGTGGTGGTTGACGTCCGGGAAACCGGACGTGGGGTGGCGTCTGCGTCCGGGACCCCGGACGCGGGTCTGGCTGGCCGTCCGGAAGTGTGAAAAGTGTGGACTTTTCACACTTTCAATTTTTTTTCTTTTTTTGCAGTGCTTCTGTCCCAGCAATGCGGCGCTGCTGGTGACGAGGATCTCCGTGCCGCTGACGAGCGGGGTAAAATACGACTGGCCCGGCTCCTGCTAGACTGCCCCTCGGTGGAACACTTCAAGAGCGGCTTGCCCGGCGCTGCCATGGCTTGGCGAGTAGCCGCGGCGCTGCCGCGGCCCGTGCTGGCAGACGGCCCTTATCCTCCCCCCATGCAGGACGCCATGCGGCACCGATCTCGACGAGTTGATCGACGAGCGGAGGAGCTGGCGCCCGTCAATGCATGCTGGACATTGGTCAAGATGGCTGCCCGTGGAGGCGGGCTACCATCACGGCTTCAGCGGTGGCGACCGCCGAGGCAACACAGAGTAAATCCGCTTCACCAATCGCAGCGTTCGTCACCGCGCTCATCCTCGGGGTCGCTCGTCTGCCGGTGACTGGCGTTGGAAGGTCTTCAGGCAGCCTCCATGACAACTCTGTCGTCCATGCACCCCTGGAGGGTGGGACCTGGCCATGCATGAGGCATGGGGCGCCGGCTGAGCCCCATGCAAACGAGAGCTGGACAGCCATGCACTGCCAGGCGGGGACCGTTCCAGTCAGCGCCAGTCGGCTCTGCCGGCTTGACTGGCCACAAGGCCACTACTGTGACCCTGAGGAAGGTCCTCTCCTATATGCTCCTTGCCAGACATGTCTCTCAGAGACCGCTGTTCGGGGTAGTCTAGCCGGCGGGAGCGGTAGTCTATCGGCCGGGAGCCGGCGGTACTCTAGTACTTAAGTGTGCTGGAGTATCAGCGGGTGTCTCTAGTAGAAGAGTGCCTGCTTAGCTGGAAACCCCGTGTTACTGTTACTGCTTCTGTCTCTCCCTGTCTACATGAGCCCTTCGACCATCACAAAGCCTGCTTATTCATGATGCCAATTTATATGTACAAAGCGTGTTGATTCTCAGTGTTTTTCTGTATTCGTATGTACGGACACGTGCGTCTGCGCCCTCTGCGCACGCGTGCGTAGCCCTTCCCAGTCGTTGTCCTCATACGGGATGGCATCGTGCGCAGTCTATGACAGCAGCCTGGGGGAAAAAAGCTGGCTTGAGTCCACGCTCGCCCAGACGCGTTGTTGCGCATGGCGCACGCATGCGCGGCGCATGCGCATGTATGCATGCATGCAGTGGGGGCCGGGGCGCAGCCTGTCTGGAGAACCAGTGATGCATTGTGTGTAAGTCTAGATAGTGGCATGATCTGCTGCAGCAGAGCCAGGCAGGGAGGGATCTTGGCGGTGGTCACACTTGAATCAAGCAACAGTGTGACCAACCACCGCGCCTCTTCCGCATCACGGCACTTAGCGCGCGATGCAAACTGATTTAAAGCTGGTCGCGAGAGGTGCCAGAGGTCAGAGGAGAGGAGAGAAGAGGGGCCGGGGGAGAAAAAAACGGACAGAGGCTAAAATTGGCATCCGGCTTGCCGGACGGGGCCCTGCGTTGACATACGGAAAACCGGACTGAGCCTGCCGCGCGCGTCCGGATGGCCGCCCCTTCGGGGCGTTGGCGTCCGATTCGGACCCGTTTGAACGGCCCTGGTGTATGCGTGTGTGTGTGTGCATGCGTGCGTGTGTGTGTGCGTGTGTGTGTGTGTGCGTGCGTGTGTGTGCATTCAAACACACACACACCTCAAGAGCACCACGAAACACGACAGGTTGTCCTTGTCGTCCTGGATGCCCCTCTACACACCCTTTCGTTAACACCTCTGCACCCCCAGGTGCCCCCCCCCCCGGGGGGAGCCCAAATTATCAATATCTCTTCAGAAGTGCAGTCCATCATTCGAACAAGCGCCCTCTGCGGCGGCAGGCCCTACCACATTCACAACGCCTGAGGCGGCGCCTCAGGCGTCCCATTCCATGGCGCGGATCAGGCGGCGCCTCAGGCGCCCCGCCTGCGGCGCACCCCTGATCGCCTCAGGCGTCGCCTCAGTAACAGTAACATTAACAGTAACACGGGGTTTCCAGCTAAGCAGGCTACTCTTCTACTAGAGACACCTGCCGATACTCCAGCACACTTCAGTACTAGAGTACCGCCGGCTCCCGGCCGATAGACTACCGCTCCCTCCGGCTAGACTACCCCAAACAGCGGTCTCTGAGAGACATGTCTGGCAAGGAGCATATAGGAGAGGACCTTCCTCAAGGTCACAGTAGTGGCCTTGTGGCCAGTCAAGCCGGCAGAGCCGACTGGCGCTGACTGGAACGGTCCCCGCCTGGCAGTGCATGGCTGTCCAGCTCTCGTCTGCATGGGGCTCAGCCGGCGCCCCATGCCTCATGCATGGCCAGGTCCCACCCTCCAGGGGTGCATGGACGACAGAGTTGTCATGGAGGCTGCCTGAAGACCTTCCAACGCCAGTCACCGGCAGACGAGCGACCCCGAGGATGAGCGCGGTGACGAACGCTGCGATTCGTGAAGCGGATTTACTGTGTTGCCTCGGCGGTCGCCACCGCTGAAGCCGTGATGGTAGCCCGCCTCCACGGGCAGCCATCTTGACCAATGTCCAGCATGCATTGACGGGCGCCAGCTCCTCCGCTCGTCGATCAACTCGTCGAGATCGGTGCCGCATGGCGTCCTGCATGGGGGGAGGATAAGGGCCGTCTCCTAGCACGGGCCGCGGCAGCGCCGCGGCTACTCGCCAAGCCATGGCAGCGCCGGGCAAGCCGCTCTTGAGGTGTTCCACCGAGGGGCAGTCTAGCAGGAGCCGGGCCAGTCGTATTTTACCCCGCTTTTCAGCGGCACGGAGATCCTCGTCACCAGCAGCGCCGCTGCTGGGTCCAGGGCTCGGCGACGAGAACGCGCCTCCGTTAATCGAGCCCCGTCTTTGATAACGCCTCCGTTAATCAAGCCCCGTCTTTGATAACGCCTCAGGTGTTATCAAAACCGCCTCAGGTGCCACCCCGACCGCCTCAGGCGCCCCCACCGCCTGAGGCGCACCCCGGACCGTCTCAGGCGTTATGACCGGCGCGGATCAGACGTTGGGATTTTGGTAGGGAGGACCTACCTCGAGAGCACGGAGCACGTGAGGTTGTCCTTGTCGTCCTGGATGCCCCGCTGAAACAGCGCCCGCAAGCCCCTTTTGTCAACAACTCTGCACCCCCAGGCCTCGAGCAGTTGGGTCTCGAGAGCCCGACTAATGCAGGAGTTCAGTCTAGAGAGGATGGCGGCAGGACATACCTCGAGAGCACGACGAAACGCAGGAGGTCATCCTTGTCGTCCTGGATGCCTCTCTGAAACAGAGCCACACACCCTTTCGTCAACAACTCTGCATCCCCCCCCAGGCCTCGAGAGCCCAACTTGTACATCTCTCTTGAGAAGTGCAGTCTACCAAACAAGCGCCTTCTGCGGCGGCAGGCCCTGCCTCGAGAGCAAACCACGAAGCGCGCGAGGTTGCCCTTGTCGTCCTGGATGCCCCTCTGAAACAGCGCCCCCGTACCCTTTCGTCAACAACTCTGCACCCCAGGCCTCGAGCAGTTGGGTCTCGGGAGCCCGACTTATGAATCTCTCTTCAGAAGTGCAGTCTAGAGAGGACGGCGACAGGACCTACCTCGAGAGCACCACGAAGCGCGTGAGGTTGTCCTTATCGTCCTGGATGCCCCTTTTGACACAGCGCAGTCTACAGAAGGGCTTGCAGTCTACAGAAAGGTGCTTGCAATGGGCAAACAGCGCTCTCTGCACCGGCACGACCTACCTCGAGAGCACGACAAAGCGCGTCAGGTTGTCCTGGTCGTCCTGGATGCCCCTCGCTGACACCCTTTCGTCAACAACTCTGCACCCCCAGGCCTCAAGCAGTTGGGTCTCGACAGCCCGCCTTATAAAACTCTTCAGAAGTGCAGTTCAGTCGAGGACCTACCTCGACAGCACCACAAAGCGCGTGAGGTTGTCCTTGTCGTCCTGGATGCCCCTGTCGAGGATCTCCATGCCGTAGAGCTCTGCTCCGCGAGATGAGCAGATCGCGGCGCAGCCAACCATCTGCAAGAGGATAATGGTTTGTGCGTGTGTGTGTGTGCGTGTGTGTGTGTGTGAATGTGTGCGTGTGCATTATGGGGAATAGCAGATCGCGGCGCAGCCGACCATCTGCATAGTGCGTGATTCGTGTGTGTGTGTGTGTGACACTGTGTGTGTATGTGTGTGTGTGTGTGTGTGTGTGAGAATGTGGGCGTGTGCATTAGAGGGACGAGCAGATTGCGGCGCAGCCGACCATCTGCAAGGTGCATGATTCGTGTGTGTGTGTGTGTGTGTGTGTATGTGTGTGAAGGCGTGCGTGTGCATAAGGGGGACAAGCAGATTGCGGCGCAGCCGACCATCTGCGTGGTGCATGGTTCGTATGTGTGTGTGTGTGTGTGAATGTGTCACCTGTTTGTGTGTGTGTGTGTGTCACACTGTGTGTGTGTGTGTGTGTGTGTACTGGGGTGGTGGTGCCGGCCTCCAGGTCCACCGCAGCCGATCACCTACATGGTGTGTGTGTGTGTGTGTGTACTGTGTGTGTGGTGTGCGTGTTGTGTGTGTGTGTGTCTACACACACACACACACACACACAACCACCTGCCTTTCGTTAGCAATCGTCGTTAAACTCTTTATGGTTTAATAACCATAAGCCCTAAAACCGTAAAAACCTGCCTTTCCGTTTGCAATCATCTGCGCCGCGCCCGCAGTGTCGTCGACCGCCTCGCGTGCCCAGCCCATCGCACGGATGTAGCCGTCGCACTGAGCGAGCGCCTGAGAGAGTGTGTGTGTGTGTGCGTGTTGTCCCTAGCTTTCCAACGCAAGTCGAATCGTCAAAATCCACGCAGGGTGCGTGTGCATGTGTGTGTGCAAGTGTGTGTGTGTGTGTGTTTGTGTGTGCTTGTGTGCGTGTGTGTGCGCGCGTGTGCGTGTGTGCGCAGCCAGCGCACGGCTGTAGCCGTCGCACTAAGCGAGCGCGTGAGATTTTGTGTGTGCGTCTGAAGGGGGGCGCATGTCACTAGCCCCCCCCCCCCCACACACACCTGTGGGTGCGGCATGACCGTTTTGATGTCCTCCTTCTTCGTTCCCGGCAGCTTAAGTAGACACACACACACACACACACACACACACACACACGCGCGCGCACACACACACGTGCACACGCACGCACACACACCCGCACAAACCTGTGGGTGCGACATGACCGTCTTGATGTCCTCCTTTTTCGTTCCCGGCAGCGCCACCAGGCAGTGGTTGATCTTGAGGGAGACCTCACCAACCATGTGGAGGCGGTAGCGAAGCATCAGGTCGTATACCTGGGTGTAACGAGAAAGATAGAGTGGGTAGGGTGAGAGAGTGAGCTACAGTGCCGGTGTGTGAAAGCGAGAGTGTGAAAGATGGTGACGGAGAGCGTGCAGAGCGAGAGATGTGAGAGCGAAAGAGTGTGTGAGATAGAGAGAGAGAGAGAGAGAGAGAGAGAGAGGGAGAGGGAGAGAGAGCGAGCGAGCGAGAGAGAGCGAGAGCGAGAGCGAGAGTGAGACCTCGCCGACCATGTGGAGGTGGTGGCGCAGCATGAGGTCGTATACCTGCGTTGTGGGGTTGGCGCAAGAGTGAGAGAGGGAGAAATAGAGACTGCAGTGTGTGTGTGTGTGTGAGAGAGAGAGGTGTAAGAGTGAGGAGGGAGAAAGAGAGACTGCAGTGTGTGTGTGTGTGTGCGTGTGTGCGCGAGAGAGACAGACACAGAGAGAGAGACAGAGAGAGAGAGTGTGAACGTACGCGCCGTCAAGAGCAGGGCACGTCTAGCGAGCGCGTGGGAGAGGTAGCGTCAGTCGGGGTGCATGCAGCAGGGGTTTGATGTGAGGACGAGCTGCTGCAGGTGAAACAGCAGCAGCAGCAGCAGCAGCAGCAGGGGCGGCAGTGGCAGCAGCAGGGGCGGCAGCAGCAGCAGGAGCAGCAGCAACGGCAGCAGCAGCAGCAGGGGCAGAAGGGGCAGCAGCAGCAGCGGCAGCAGCAGCAGGGGCGGTAGTAGCAGCAGCAGAAGCAGAAGCAGCAGCAGGGGCGGCAGTAGCAGCGGCAGCAGCAGCAGGGGCGGCAGTAGCAGCAGCAGCAGCAGGGGCGGCAGTAGCAGCAGCAGCAGCGGGGGCGGCAGCAGCAGGGGCAGCAGTAGCAGTAGCAGCAGCAGCAGCAGGGGCGGCAGCAGCAGCAGCAGCAGCAGCAGCAGCAGCGGCAGGGGCGGCAGTAGCAGCAGCAGCAGCAGCAGCGGGGGCGGCAGCAGCAGGGGCAGCAGTAGCAGCAGCAGCAGCAGGGGCGGCAGCAGCAGCAGCAGGGGCGGCAGTAGCAGCAGCAGCAGCAGCAGCGGGGGCGGCAGCAGCAGGGGCGGCAGTAGCAGCAGCAGCAGCAGCAGCAGGGGTGGCAGTAGCAGCAGCAGCAGCAGCAGGGGCGGCAGTAGCAGCAGCAGCAGCAGCAGCAGCGGGGGCGGCAGCAGCAGGGGCGGCAGTAGCGGCAGCAGCAGCAGCAGGGGCGGCAGTAGCAGCGGCAACAGCAGCAGCAGGGGCGACGGCAGCAGCAGCAGCAGCAGGGGTGGCGGCAGCAGCAGCAGCAGCAGAGGCGGCAGCAGCAGCAGCAGCAGCAGCAGCAGCAGCAGCGGCGGCGGCAGCAGCGTGGCATACCAGCGGCACGTTCCGTTCCGACGCAGCCGCTATTTAGGACTGTGCGCGTAACATAAAGATTCATAAAGACACAAGGAAATCCGCAACGAAGTTGTCAAGGCGGGTTGCCTTTCAACGGACCCACTGCAGCCCACAGCCAAGGTCATCCTTTCTCCTTACCGCGTGGATGGACCCGCCGAGAGAGTTCTCCACTGGGAGCACGGCGCGGTCGCACAGCCACTGGCTGATCGCCTGCACCGCGAATGGTGGGGGCAAGGGGGGTGACGAGTGTGCGTGCGTACGTGCATGCGTGTGCACCGTGCCGGCGTGATGCAGTGTGGCCGTGTCTGGCGACACCATGCAGCCCATGCGTCGCCATGCATGCAACAAATGCCACCCAGCGTTTGTTGCGCGATGTTGCTTGCTTTTCCTGCTTTTCCTACTCAACCACCCACCTGGAACGCCACCTCGAACTGCTCACACGGCAGGGGCTCGTGCTCGGGGCACGCCTTGAGGGCGGCCACCTCGCTGTACGCGCCAGGCACGCCCTGGTATGCCGCCTTCTTATCAGGCCGCCCAGGCTTGGACTGGATCTGCGCATCGTCGCATGCGTAGGGAGATGCATGGAGGAGCTCGCCGATGCATGTGTGCGCATGGGGGGGCCGACACACCGCACGAACGCACGCGCACGTCAACCCCCATGCCGATGGCTGGGTGGGTGCAGCATGCGTGCCATCATGCATGCATGCATGCATGCGGGCAACAGCTCGCGCGAGCCTCATCGCTAGCCTCGGCTTGCCTCGGAATGGTGCCTAGTTTGTCCTCCCAACCCACCTCGTCCACCGTCTTGTTCCGAATCTCCGCAATCTGGCTGCTCGTCAGCGAGCCGCTGGACACTGCCGCCACGACCTGGTCTCGTTGGCGAGACGCGGGTGAGGGGCTGATGTTTGCGCCCCCAACCCGAGCCCCCTGTCCCGACATGGCGCTACAGCTGGTCTGACGCACGTAGGTGGCAGTGGCTGTTCGCAGAGGGAAGGCGGAGGCGATGCAGGGGTGTCTCGACGACGCTGTCGGTGCGGTGCCTCGGAGCATTGCGTACGCGTAAAGACAAGCTACCCAACACACGGGTGCGCGGCAGGGCTGGGACACGCAGACGACTGGGAGGTACACTGTGTGGGGCGACTGCACATGACTAAGTGGCCTATGTGCGAAAAGTGTGGACACACTTTAGAGGAAGCCAGGGGGGCCCTGGAGGAAGGTGGAGGCAATTGTCCTCTAATTGAGAGAGTAGTGTTACACATCCACTGCCGGCGGTCACAATCAGTTCCAAAGTTCCAGCTGGACTATCAGGCACAAGGCCCACCAAAAGGTCGAGCTACAAAAGAAGCCCACAGTAGCGCCACCCACACTAGGTGGTGGGCGCCAAGTAGCAGCACAGGCCACAGGCACCTCACCAAAGCCCCTCCGGTGGGTGGAGGGCAGCCCAAGGTACAAACCATAAGGGATCAGAGGCTGTCCCCCAAACCACCAGAAGCGGGGCTGGTAGCACACTTGCCGCAGCGCTCTACCCAGCGACCACACTGCACCCGCCACCGCGCGCGTGTGGCGCCACCTCCCCTTCAAACACATCCCCAGAGGGGGTGCAACTAGCAAGCAGGTGCAGCCACCCGCTCGCCGTCGACCACGAGGCGTGCGCGGTGGAATTGCGCCCGCTTGCCCGCAGTCTAATGGTGTGTTGGCTGTTGTGTGTGTGCATGTGTGCGTGTGTGTGTGGTGGGTGGGTGGGTTGGATGCGTGCAGTACGACAGCAGTACGAGCAGCGGCTGCAGAAATGGTGCAAGTGCACTTGTGGCATCCCAGGCGCGGGGGGGGGGGGAGGGGGCGTGCAATGCAGGCTGGAGGTCGATGACTCATCAAGGACGGTCGACTGTGCCATTACAACTGCAAAGCCGTGCACGCACATGTGTGCTCTCAAAACCGATCGATGCGAGATAGCGCGCAGATCTATCTTGCATAGGTGCTCCGACGTGCCTCTATGAAGCCTGTAACCCAAGCTAGGTATGGAGGCTCACTCTGACCGCACACTCTTGTTAGCATTCAGTATAGTGAGTCATGATGAGCGTGGTTGGAAGGCAGGCGAAACAGTGTCAGTGTTACTGAGACCAGCACGTGTGTTGAAGCTTCAAGTTCAAGCAGCTGCACCATGACGCCAGCAGACGCGATAGAGGCCTGGTTGCGATCCAGAATGCCAGTGAAGCTGCCGCTGCCGCCTGCACTTCTGCCGAGGAAGTAACAAGGGTAATGCAGTTCGCCAGAGACGCTGTAGAGAGTGGCGCAAGGTCGGCTCCGCTTCCCACGTTGAGCAGGGTGAGGTGGCAGACGGCAGGCCACGCCAACATAGCCATGGCGAGGTCTGCAGCGACAAAGCCCTGCCGTGGGCTGGCCACGCGCGTGATCGACCCATCCACCTGGCTCCGCATGTGCTTGCTCACAGCCCGCAGCGCGGCCTTGCGGTCGGCATCCAGCCAGGGACACAGCGCCGTAAACAGGTCCTCGGACAGGAGCACGGCGTGCGGTGGCATGTGCGGCTGCGGCGCGGCGGGTCTGCATGGTGAACGGTCTGTTTGTGTTGGCCTGATTGGAATACGAGAAGCGTAGAGTGGAAGTCGGGGAGCTATGGTGTGCACTAGTGCAAGTCCCAAGGATGCGTGAGCGGGACAACAGCAGCACTGCAACTGGTGCCAACCACCTCCAAGGGGGGTGGAGAGACGGTGGGGTTGTGAGCAAATGCTGCTTTGACGGAATGCCAGTAATGCCAGTAAACCTGCACGCTTTGAGCGACGTGAGGTGCGCTTGGTGTTGGAACTGGTCGCTCTGTGGGCAAACTGTGTTGAGTACGTGGGACGTGTGAAAGCTGGAAGATGGCTGCGTGGCGTGCGCTGTTGTGCAACATGCGCCCTGTGCGGCACTGCATTCAAATTCTGTGCCCTCCCAACGGTGGCGGCGGTGGCAAGAGAGAGTGCTGGACGGTGGCAATCATTGCCGATGTTACAGCGTTTGTGTGTCGACACAATTTGATTGTGATTGTAGTTGGGGGGCACAACGCGCCTTCACAGTTGCGTGGCGCGAAACAGAAACACCGAGCGTGTTGGCCGTTGTCCCTCTGTATCTAATCTACGCTACTCTAGAGAGGGAAGCCTCGTTTCAGCCTCGTGTCTATGCAAGACATTAATGTGCCAGTCAGTGATGCCGCCGATCAAGGTCAACTTCGAAGTCCCGTTCTACACGGTCTCGGGCATCCATGTGCGTGTTCACCCCGGGACGTGTGGGGCAGGTGCAGGGCAGGTGCAGGGCAGGTACAGGGCAGGTGCAGGGCAGGTGCGGGGCAGGCAGATGCAGGGTAGGTGCATGGCAGGCAGGTGCAGGATAGGTGCAGGTGCGTTTTCGCCCCAGGAGGTGGTGGGGTGCAGACGCAGGGTAGGTGGCAGGGGCAGGAGCAGGGGGCAGGGGCAGGGGCAGGTAGGTGCCATGTGCAGGGCAGATGCACGGCTTCGGGCAGGTGCACTACTGCGGCTAAGACTCTAGTCCCCTCAGATTGGGTCCCCTCGGCTCCCTGGTGCCACACACACATCCTGTGCGGGCGAGCGTTACGATCCAAGCAGTCAATCCTACAAATCGGCACAACAGTGCAGCCAGCCAGCTCGGCTCTTTAAAAAGCGAAAGCTGGTACACAAACACATGCACACGCACACACACACACACACACGCACGCGCGCGCGCGCGTATTGTCGCTTGCTTCCAGGTTTGCTACCTCAAGGTCATCGAGAAGAGCGGGTACCAGGCGCTGCCTTGGGTGCGCTACATCACGACGGCGGGCAACTACGAGATCCGGATGCAGTGATGGACGCAAGCACGCAGCACTCGTTGGACAGGCGCTAGCACAAGCTCTAGTGTAGGTTGCTGCAGGCATGCAGTGCGTGCGGTCGGGTGGTGTTGCGAATCTGAAGGGAGAGCTGCCGAGGGTGCGCTATAGCACAACGGCGGGCATGAGATCCGGATGCATTAACGGACGCAGTATGCGTGCGTGTTAAGCACCAGCAGCTGAGTAGGTGCTCGCTGGGCTGTGGATCGCTGCAGACACGCAGTAAGCGCGGTCGTGTGTCATATTGCTGCGACTCGGAGAGAATCTCAAAGTGTTGTGCTTATTGTAAGGCTCCTGCGTCGCGGCCCGTTCAGTGGTGTGTCGATGCCCCCCCCCCCCAACAACACACACACAACACACACACAGCACACGTCCACAAACGCCCCCACACACACACCCCTGACGCATACACACACACACACACACACCCTGCCTCCCCCCTACGGCCCCCGCACCCCCTACAGCTCCCACCAGGCCCCCCACGCTCCCCATGGGAGACCCCCCCTCCCCCATCTCCCACGGGCACCCACGCCCACGCGTCCATGCATGCACGCATGGACAGTGCTGGGGGAGCCCCGCTGCTCCCCGCTGACCTTATGGGGAGAAGCTCCCAACGGCATGTTTGGTGGGTGTCGGCCTCTTCCCTACGGCGTTGCTCTGGGGCTGCTCGCTCCCACTGCGGCGCCCAACACGCGTGGCCCACCTACCCCGTTTCCGGTACACCCCACCCCCTGGTGCATCGCAAATTACATGCGATGACGTAATGCCGAGGCTGAGGTCGGCGTGGGACGGCGGCGAGAGATGGAGTTCACACATCCCCTCGCTCACTAATCTCCCCCAAATATGAACTGCAGCGATCGCCTGCAAGACACATGCGACGCTATGCATATATAGGATATGTTGGCACGCGCGCGCGGGGCGGACGGCGTGCTCGCATGCTGACGCGCCGAGGCTTACACGACGCACACGTCCTGCTACATATCCTGCTACGCACATGCACACATTGGCTTTGATGTCACGCGCAAGGAGGAGCGCGCGGCGACGCTCGCATGCTGACGCAGTGCTGACAGGGGGGAGGTCCACATTACCTTCCGTCAGCTTCTATCTGACAGGCACCAGCGTCGACAATGACTCCCTGGTTCTGATCGTGATTGACAGCCAGGTCTCCCAGCGCACCTGCCGCTGCGTTTGCTGAGGATTGAGACCCAAGCAGCAGCACCAGAGCAGGAATGGCGCCTGAAGCAGCGATGGTGCCCTTGTTCTGAGCGTGGCTGAAAGCTAGGATCCTCAGCGCACGTGCCGCTGCTGCCTGCACGACTGCCGAGGAAGCAAGGCCCAGTCGCTGCACCAGAGGCGGAATGGCACCAGCATGTGCAATGGCAGTTTGGTTCTGAGCGTGGAACAGGGCCAAAGTAGACAATGCGCTCGCTGCTTGCACCTGCACACCCTCCGATGAATCAGGCCCAAGCAGCCGCACCAGACCCGCAATGGCGCCTGAAGCGGCGATGGTGCCCTGGTTCTGAGCATGGTGGAAAGCCAGGTGGTCCAGTGCATCTGCCGCCTGCACGTCTGCCGATGATTCAGGCCCCAGCAGTCGCACCAGAGTCGGAATGGCGGTAAAGGAGGCAATGTTGTCCTGGTGCTGAGCATGGTTAAAAGCAAGGTTGGCTAGTGCTGCTGATGCTGCCTCGTGCGCGCCTGCCAATGAGGGGCGGTGTGCTGCCAATGGGGGCGGTGTGCTGCGTGTGCTCTTCACCGTGGCGTCTGACGCCGTGGCCGACACTGTCGTGCGCTGGCGCCACGAGCTGCGCCGCTGCGTGGACTCGACTGCAGTCTTCGACGTCCTCAGTGACCGCGAGAAGGCGCAGCACCAGGCGCTGTGGCCCGCTTTCCTCGCCGCCAAGGTTGCGGGGAAGCGGGCGCAGTTCCACCGCGCGCGCCTCGTCGTTGACGGCGAGCGGGTGCCTGCACCTGCTTGCTAGATGGCATTCCCTCTGGGGGTGTTTTTGAAGGGGAGGTGGCGCCACACGCGTGCGGTGGCGGGTGCGGTGTGGTCGCTGAGTAGAGTGCTGCGGCGGGTGTGCTACTAGCCCCGCTTCCGGTGGTCTGGGGGAGGGCTTTTTGGTCCCTTCATGGTTTTATACCTTGGGTCCGCCCTCTGGCCATTTGAGGGGCTGGGTGTGCAGCCTGCACAGTGGTGCTGCTTGCTTGGCGCCCGCCACCAAGTGTGGATGGCGTTACCGTGGGCTACTTGTAGCTTGACCTTTTGTGGGCCTTAAGCCTTGTTTCTCTAAGTCCCACTGGAGCTTTGGAACCGTACGTGTGACCGCCAGACGTGGATTGTAAAACTCTCATCATAAAAAATGAGCCAGGCCCCAGCAGTCGCACCAGAGCTGGAGTGGCACCAGCGGCAGCTATTCCAGCATGATCGGAAGCGAGGTTGGCTAGTGCACATGCTGCTGCCTCCAGCACGCCTGTCGATAAGCCAGGCGCCAGCAGTCGCACCAGACCCGGAATGGCGGCAGCGGCAGCGAGGGCGTCCTGGTTTCGGCTGATTGCGACCTGGTTCTGATCATGAGTGAGAGACAGGCTGTGCAGTGCCCATGCTGCTGCCGCCTGCATGCCGGCTGATGATTCAGGCCCCAGAAGCTGCACCAGATGCGGAATGGTGCCAGAGGCGGCGATGGCATCTTGAATTTCTGGGCCGGCCTCTCGGCTCATTTCTGCCAGAGCGCGTGCCGCACGCTCCTGCATGTCGGGCGGCATGTTGGTCTGCAGCTCGTGCACCAGACCTTCCAGCTCGACTGACTGCGGGGTTCCCAGCTGGGGGCATGTCTGCTGCAGGCCTTTCTCTGCTCTGCAACCAGGTGCGAGGCAGCCACGTAGGTCGAGCTTGCGGAGCCTGGTGCATGCCTTGAGCGGCGCTAGGCTCACGGCACCGCGTGAGCGGGCCATCCACAGCTCCTCGAGCGTCTCGCTGCACGCTGAAAGTGGCGACAGATCCGACACGCCGACACACCAGGGCATCCACAGGCACCTGACCTGCGCACAGCTGCGAACGACCTCGATGGAGCGGATGCGGGCGCAGCCGCTGATGTCGATGATGCGTAGCGTCGCGCCCACGCTGCTGCTGGGCGCCGGGATGACCAAAGCGCCGGCTTGTGGGGCCTGCGGGCGGTGCGTGTGCTCTCACTCTCAGGGTTGCACGGTACGCGAGTACGCGTACGTACGTATTTTTCGTACGTTCGCACGTACGTTCGTGAGGGAGCTTATATACGTACGCCCTGTACGCAGCACTATACGCCTTTTACTTGAAACACAAAACGGCCATAACTCCAGCTTCTGTGCTTGGATCGAAACCATTCCACTTGCATTGGAAAGCTTGTAACAGGGGCTATCCAGATCACTGATCGTATGCAGCTGTGCACTGCAGTAGGGGGGTGGGCCTTAGGTTCTGCTGCAGCACCGCGCGCGCGCGCTTGCAACGATGCACAAAAAACGGACGCAACTCCCTGCCATCTGCCTGAATTTGAACCATTTTACTTGCATTGGAAAGCGTGTAACACGGGGTATCTGCATGACCTCAGTATGCAGCAGTGCACTGCAGGAGGGGGGCGTGCCTGCAGGGGTGCTGCAGCACACCACGCGCGCACGCGCTCGCACCGCACCAAGAACAAAAACGGCAGCAACTCCCTGCTCTCCAGGTCGCCCCCACTATAGCGCACTGGAAAGATCTTACTATCAGCTTTCCAATGAATGTTTAAATGTTGCTATCCAAGCACAGGAGCGTGAGTTATGGCCGTTTTTGTGTTTCAAGTAAAAGGCGTATAGTGCTGCGGCGTCCCGATTTTCGCACGCGTACGGCCAGCGTACGTACTTATTCCCCCCAAAATACGTACGTACGTACGCTCCAGACCCGAAATACGTACGTACCGTGCAACCCTGCTCTCTCTCTCTCTCGCAGGTGGGGAGGCATGAGTGGCACGCTTGCAGTGCGAGAGCTGCATCTCTCTCGTGCGGGGGGTCGACGTGCAACCATGCGCGTGCATGCACAAGCGCGTGATGGAGAGCGTGTGCGCACATGGACGCGCACGTGGACGCCATGCGTGCACGCCCATGTGCATGGCACCTCACATGCCCACCTCGCGCACGGTGAGGCTCGTCAGACCGGCCAGCAACGCCGTGGAGAGCAGAATAAGGTCGGCCGCGCCGCCCACGTTGATCAGGGTGAGGTGGCGGACAGCTGGCCAGGCCAGCAGAGCTATGGTGAGGTCGGCAGCGAGAAAGCCCTGCCTTGGGCTGGCCACGCGCGTAATCGACCCATCCACCAGGCTCCGCATGTGCTTGCTCACACCCCGCAGCGCCGCCTTGCTGTCGACATCCAGCCAGCTCCACAGCGCCTGCGTAAAGATGATGATGATGAGAGTTTTACAATCCACTTCTGGCGGTCACACGTACGGTTCCAAAGCTCCAGTGGGACTTAGAGAAACAAGGCTCAAGGCCCACAAAAGGTCAAGCTACAAGTAGCCCACGGTAACGCCATCCACACTTGGTGGCGGGCGCCAAGCAAGCAGCACCACTGTGCAGGCTGCACACCCAGCCCCTCAAATGGCCAGAGGGCGGACCCAAGGTATAAAACCATGAAGGGACCAAAAAGCCCTCCCCCAGACCACCGGAAGCGGGGCTAGTAGCACACCCGCCGCAGCACTCTACTCAGCGACCACACCGCACCCGCCACCGCACGCGTGTGGCGCCACCTCCCCTTCAAAAACACCCCCAGAGGGAATGCCATCTAGCAAGCAGGTGCAGGCACCCGCTCGCCGTCAACGACGAGGCGCGCGCGGTGGAACTGCGCCCGCTTCCCCGCAACCTTGGCGGCGAGGAAAGCGGGCCACAGCGCCTGGTGCTGCGCCTCCTCGCGGTCACTGAGGACGTCGAAGACTGCAGTCGAGTCCACGCAGCGGCGCAGCTCGTGGCGCCAGCGCACGACAGTGTCGGCCACGGCGTCAGACGCCACGGTGAAGAGCACACGCAGCACACCGCCCCCGCGTGGCTCCACGCCGATGCCCCCGACGGCAGGCTTGGCGTTGAGGAGCGACGCGGACACGACGCCACCATCAGCCGGCGTAAAGAGATCCTCGGACAGCAGCACGGCGTGCGCATTTGCGATGGCATGTGCGGCTGCGGCGCGGCGGGTCTGCATGGTGAGAGAGTAGAAGAGCAGGGTTCCTTGAAGAGTAGAAGACAAGGGGTCCCTGAGGGTAGAAGTTGGGGGGGGCTATGGTGTGGAGCCCTCAAGTGCAAGTCGAGTGCGCGACAGCACCAGCAGCACTGCATTCAAATTTTGAAGGTCCACCTTCAAGGAGGGTGGGGGTGGGAGCAATTCTGCTGTGACGGAATGCCAGTAAACCTGCACGTATTGAACGACGTGGGGTGCGCTTGGTGTTAGAACTGGTCGTCTGGGGGCAAACTGTTTTGTGTACGGGATGTGTGGAGCCTGGCTGGTGTGTACTCTTTTGCCCCCTGCGGCACTCAAATTATGTGCCGCTCTTGGCGGCGGTGGCAAGAGAGGGCTGGACAGTGGCAATCATCGTCGACATAACAGCGTTCGTCAAATTTGATTGTGACTGTGGTTGGGCTGTGGTGGGGGACACAACACACGCCCACGCCTCAACAGTTGCGTGGCGCGCACACGCGTGTGCACACGTTGCACGATGCGCCATGCGCCAATCTGCATAGGCGCGCGCCGTCACTTTGATGCCCTCTGGCCGCCCGCTCCCGCGTCACTGCCGCCAAACCTCACCACCAGGCACGACAGGTGTCCTTGGCTTGACAGTGTGGAGGTGTGAAGTTTGGGGGGGCGTGCACGCGTCAGCAGGGGCGTGAGCTGCAGGATCAGCAGCATCGCATCCATTGTGGGTGGCAGGGTGGCGTGAAGCAGAGCTGCTGAGATACGGTCGGAAGGTGCGCTTTCTGGGCTGGGCTCTCGAACTGAGGGATCTGTTTGATGCGTCGTTGGGACCTGGTAGGCTGGCGCTCCCCCTCTCCACGCACACACACACAAACGCGTGCAGGGCGCACGCCGTGGCGGCTGGCCCCCCCTGCGCACACACACACGCAAGCGCATCCACCTCCTGCTGCCGCCTCCTCCAGGTGCGCACATGTAAAAACTGAAAAAAAAATGCCACCCGCCCCGGCCCGGCCGAGCGTAGCACCCCCTGCTCCCCCCCGATTCGCAGATCAGATGACGAGGAACATGCGGTACACCGCGCGCGCGAGCTCGGGCGCCCCGCTGCCCACGTAGACCATCGCGAGGTTGTGTGCAGCCTCGCGCGAGAGCGGCCGCACAGCGTCGTGCGCGGGGCTGCCGGGCTGCAGATGGCGAGGGAGGGGCGCAGAGCTGGGGTGGGCGCCGCCTGGCGGCGCAGTGGCTGCGCCCGACTGCTGCTTGGGCTGCTGCTGCTGCGCCTGCTGATGCGCGGCTGCGCCAGTCTCCCCTCCCTCCGCCGTCGGAGCGCCGCCCACCTCGTCGTCGCATGCGTCCGCCATCTCTGCGTCCTCCTCGTCACCCACCGCCGCCGCAGCGGCAGCAGCAGCAGCAGCGCCAGCACCACCAGCAGCAGCACCAGCAGCACCAGCGGCAGCGCCGTCAGCAGCACCACCAGAAGCTCCTGCAGCGGCCTCATCGCACCGCCGCTGGCGCCGCAGTCGCCGCCGCCGGCCGCTGCTGCTGGAGACGGCAGCAACTGGGGATGCGCCGAGGGCGGCCAGGTAGTGCTGTGGGGTGGGTGGCCGAGGGGCGTGTGTGTGAGCGTGTGTGTGAGCCTGTGTGAGTGTGAGCGTGTGTGTGTCAAGGCATCAAGGCAGGAACACCAATGCCGCTGTCATCCAACATGACTTCGACAACCACAAACCCCACACCGCCCACCGTGCCCTCCAACGCCTCGTCAACCGCCCCTCCTCCGCCACCGCCCCAGCCATCCGCGGCGACGACGACCGCCTCTGCTTCGGCACGCAGGCCGTGGCCAACGCGTTTGGCAAACACTTCGAAACCCTCCACACCCTCCCTTCCACCGTCGACCCCGCCCGCCTGGCTTCCCACCTGGCCCACACACCCACTGCCCCCCCTGCCCCTCCTGCCATCACGCCTCCCTCCCCCCTGTACCCGCCCCCGCCCCAGCCCCGCCGCCCCAGCCCCTTCCCCCACACTCTCCGCCCCCGTACCCGCCCACGCCCACGCCGCCCCATCCCTTTCCCCCACACCTTCCGAGCCCTCACGAGACGAGATTGAGGCCACCATCAAGGCACTCAAAAACACCTCCCCGGGATCCGACGCCATTACTGCTCCCCTCATCAAGAGCGGCGGCCCCGCCGTCGCCTCCGCCCTCCACGACATCATCCGCTCATGCCGGGACACCAACACCACTCCTACCTCGTGGAGACAAGCGGAGATCTGCCCCCTCTACAAGGGCGCATCCTCAGGCCCGACCACTCTCTGCAAGTCCTACAGTGGCATCTCCCTCCTGCCCGTCCCGGGCAAAGTCCACACCCACATCCTCCTCGGCCGCCTCGGACGGCACCTGGAGCCATCCCTTCACACCTCCCAGTTTGGCTTCCGGCCCGGCCGAGGCACTACTGGCGCCATCTTTGCCCTACGCCGCCTCCAAGAGGAGTCGCACCGCGCTCACGCCCCCCTTCACGTGGCCTACGTTGACCTCTCGAAGGCGTTCGACTGTGTCAACCACCCCGCGCTCTGGGAAACCCTCCGCCACCGCGGAGTACCCCCTGACCTCCTCGACCACATCAAGAGCCTCTACTCTGATGCCACGGCCCGTGCCCGCGTCGGCGACGCACTCTCTGCCCCCTTCCCTCTGGAAACCGGTGTCAAGCAAGGCTGCCCCATCTCCCCCCTTCTCTTCAACGTCTACATCGACACTGTAATCAGATCCCTGATTGCCCAGATCCCCAACGCTGGCATCCAAATCGGCTACGTTGTCGACGGCGTCCTCCAAACCCCTGAGTCCCGCAAAGACTACGACACCACCGTCCTCCCCCTCCTACTCTATGCCGACGACATCGCCCTGCTCTCCCTCTCCGAGAACGCCCTCCACACCGTGCTCACCCTCCTCGACGGCACCTGCTCTGACCTTGCGCTTGCGATCAACTACAGCAAAACCGTTGCACAATCCCTCGGCCACCCGTCTGCCCACACCGCCCCCCCCACCACCCCCATCGCCATCCCCTCCAACTCCTCCCCTACCCCCCACCTGGTCCACCACACCTCCAGCTTCAAATACCTCGGCAGCATCATGGCCTCACCCCCCACCTACCCCCCTTTCGACGACCCTGACCCCCACCGCCCACCAACATCCTCGACGAAGAAATATCACGCCGGATCAGCTCCGCATGGTACGCCTTCACCCGCCTCACCCCACGGTTTTGGAAATCAGATGAGATCACCCTCACCACCAAGATCAACCTGTACAATGCCTTTGTTGTATCCGCCCTCTTGTACGGCTGCCAAACCTGGACGCTAAACAAAACTCACATCCACCGCCTCGAGGTAACCCACAACCGCTTTCTCCGCCGCCTGAAAGCCCCCTCCCGCCACACCTTGGAGCAAATCTCCACTGCCAAGCTACATGCCGCGCACCCTCCCACCACTCCTATCATCGTCACGATCAACAAACACCGATTGTTGTTCATTGGATCCCTCGTCCGCCGCCTCCCCACCTCCACTCCTCCGCCCCCCACCCCTGCCAACCCCCCTCCCTCTCCCCCCTTGCCTCCCACGCCTCCTCCGATCCCTCCCACGCCCCCTCCGATCCCTCCCAACCCCGCTCCCTCTCCCCCTTGCCTCCCACGCCCCCTCCGATCCCTCCCACGCCTCCTCCGATCCCTCCCAACCTCCCTCCCTCTCCCCCCTTGCCCCCCACGCCTCATCCGATCCCTCCCAACCCCGCCCTCTCTCCTCCCTTGCCCCCCACGCCTCCTCCGATCCCTCCCACGCCTCCCCCGATCCCTACCAACCCCCCTCCCTCTCCCCTTTTGCCCACCACGCCTCCTCTGATCCCCCCCATGCCTCCTACGATTCCTCCCAACCTCCATCCTTCTCCCCCTTGCCTTCTCCAACCCCCCCTCCCCTTCCCCGCCCGCCGAACCCATGTTCCCAGCCACCGCCGCCCTCTTCATGCACCGACGACCAGACGTGATACCCTACCAAGGTGGGGTCATCACCTCCTACCGTGAGAATGTCCAAGACATTTTCGACTCCTACGTGTTCAAGACTGCCGTCACAACGCAGTTTGACAAGGCCAAGAAGGAGTACGCCGAGTCCCCACCGGAGTCCCAGATGAAGACCGTCCCCAAGCTTGCTGTGATACTAGCCCGCAGGCGGCCTCCCGGGTGGCTCACCCTCGCGAGGTTCCCACGCCTGTGGAATGGTATTTGCAGAGAGATGGCAGCCAATGCGGGAGCAGCCAGCCAACAAAGTAGATAATGATGATGATGGTGGTCACAGTCAGTCAGCAAGCCTTTAGTTAGATGCCAGTGCCTCAGAGGCAACCCCCGACCCCCCCAAACCAAGGATACTATCCACTCGATTCAGGCGCTGGTCGGTCACCCGCTATTCGAAAGACATCCCAGTGCACGGGTCAGACCTCGTAACAATTGCCGGGGTGTACTGCTGTTAGTAGTACAGGCATTGCCGGTGCATGCGGACGGCCTCATGTAACGCTTGGTTGGTTGGTTGGTTGTCAAGGCATCCACGGCGGGGCACCACCATCAGCGACAAGGCCACCACCAGGCCATGCCTGCCTCGCGTACAGTACAGCTGCAGTTCAAAATCACCCACACTAATGATTTCAAAATTCAAACGCCACCGACCTGCACCGCCAGGTGGTTGAGCGACAGCTGGTGCGCCGCCCGCCCTAGGTTGTAGTCGGCCTCGTGCACGGCGGCCGCAACTGCGTGCGCGTGTGTGTGTGCGGTTGAGTGGGCGCGTGTGTGCATGTGTGTGTGTGCGTGTGAGTGTTTGTGCACGTGTAACACAGTGGAATTGTATGGAATGTGTTTGCGCGTGCGTGTGTGCGATTGAGTGGCGCGTGTGTGCGTGTGCGTGCGTGCGTTTAACAAACTGGAATTGAATAGAATGTGTGTGCGTGTAGTGACTCGTGGTGATGGTGGTGGTGGTGGGCGCTACCTCGGAAGTTGTCCATGAGGAGGCTCCCGTGCAGTCTCAAAAGGAAATCCATACCGGGGGCACGCACACACTCTCTCACACGGGCACACACGCATGCACACACGCACACACACACACTCTCTCTCACACACACACACGCACACGCACCTGCGCACTCGGGGGACGCGTACGGCGCGCACGATGCAGAGCCTGTGCGCGAAAGGTGAACAGAATATGGGTGGAACGTGTGAGCGGACTGTCTTATGATCAGTACATGTAAATGCTCATCGACAAGCACTCGTCGCGATCACATCTCGCCAGGGACCCGACATCTTGCGCACCCGGGGGGCCGGCAGATCCGAGCGGCTGGGAGCCGAAGGGTGTGCCTGCGAGGTGCGCGGATGCGATGCGCCGCCGCATGTATTCCTGCGCAAGTGTCAGCGAAGATGAGCAAAAGACGGTAGTACGCTGGTGTGTGCGGTAGACAGGAGGCATTCGTTTGGCGGGACCTCCGTGTCACGCCGGCGCGCGAAGCGCGAAGAGTTTCCGCGTCCAAGATCGACGAAACTCGCTTGAAAGGCCCTGCGGTTATGATTCAGCGTCACACGACCGCCCTCCCGCCCCAGACTGTTGGCATCTGCCGATAACCACTGGTGCGTGCGTGCGTGTGTACAGGGCTCGTGCGTGCATCCATGGGGCTGTCGCTGTTCATGCGAGCACCCACACAAACAAACCTGCACGAACGCAAATCCGTTGAGCACGGTGCGGTTGCGGTCCGGTGCGCGCCGCACGCACGCCGCGTTGAGGTACGTGGACCCGATGCACAGCAGCAGCAGCGGGTCTGACGGCAGGAACGCATATGCGGAGAAGTAGGACGCGAGGGCGTCGGGGAAAGAGCGCGTGAACGCGTGGACGTGGCCCTGCGAGCGCGTGCACGCGCGCGTGCGTGTGTGTGTGTGTGTGTGTGTGTGTGTCAAAGCAGCAGCAGCAGCAGCAGCAGCAGCAGCAGCGTGCCTGGTGGCAAGAGCGCGTGCGCGGAGGAGTATGACGGGAGGGGGCACCTGGGAAGCACCACCGACGTGTCAGCACTCACACCCTAAATAAACCATTCCACACGTTCACACTTCAGGCTTGAGCCCGACACACTGAAAAAACCTACTCTTGAATGAAATATGACATGAAATTGTGTC
>VFSX01000028.1:292500-537500 GCA_016618255.1 Chlamydomonas sp. UWO 241 | reverse complement strand
GTCCTCCTTGTCGTCGCCCATCGACACGTCTGCGGCGGCGTCGATCGCGTCGTACGGCGGGGCCTCGTCGCGGCCGCTGGCGTCGCTGTCGGCGACGTCCATCGGGGCCGCGCCGCTGGCGCCGGCGGCGGTGCCGGGCGCCTGCACGCAGGGGTGGTGGTGTGTGTGTGGGGTGGGGTGGGGGGGGAACGTGCGTTCGTACAGTTACAGTTACATCGGCTTTCCAGCAAAGACTACCTCTAGTCCTAGTACCACCGCCTAGACCCAAGTCCAGTTCTGGCCCTAACAATTACTTGTGAGGGGCGGTAGCCACCAGCCGGCTGCCTGCCAACGTGTAGTCCCAGAGCAAAAAGGAGAGCTATTGTGCGACGCCTCCAAAATAGGTCCTAACTGCTTCTAGGGGATAGGGGGTCAAGTGGCGCTTGCCAATCTACTTGACCGCCGTGGTGGAGGGGCCGGCGCCTGAGGGGCAGCCGGACCGTACACCACGGCTCTCCACCCGACCCTATCCTGAGCACGCTCAAACGCCGTGTCCGAAAAAGTCTTCCAATCAGAACGAGTGCCACTAGCTTCGCCTAGCTGCTGAATCAGTAGCTTAAGAAAATAGTGTCGGGAGGAGGCTGGAGGCCGGCCTTGCTGCCGAGCCACATCCATTGTGCAGTCAAAAGTCGTACGAGGAAGACGAGAAGCCGGCATGCGCATCACATGGCCTAGCCACTGCATTGATCGCTTTGCCACAAGGCTCTCAATTGCGTTCGTGCGTTTTTGAAATGTTCTGGTGCCTTGCGGCCGCTGGCGTCGCTGTCGGCGACGTCCATCGGGGCCGCGCCGCTGGCGGCGCCGGGCACCTGCACGCGGTGGTGGTGGTGGTGTGTGTCAGCGTGTGTGTGTGTGTGTGTGTGTGTGCGCGTGTGTGAGGGGGGGTGGGGTGCATGCGCGTTCCAGAATGTTTTGGTGCCTCGTCGCGGCCGCTGGCGTCGCTGTCGGCGACGTCCATAGGGGCCGAGCCGCTGGCGCTGGCGGCGCCGGGCGCCTGCATGCGGGTGTGGTGGTGCTGTGTGTGTGTGTGTGTGTGTGTGCGCGTGTGAGGGGAGGTGGGGTACGTGCGCGTTCCGAAATGTTTTGGTGCCTCGTCGCGGCCGCTGCCGGCGCCGTCGGCGACGTCAATCGGGGCCGCGCCGCTGGCGTCGGCGGCGGCCCCGGGCACCTGCACGCGGGGTGGTGGTGGTGGTGATGGTGGCGTGTATGTGGGGGGTGGGAGGTGTATGGGGTGGGAGGTGTGGACGGTTATATTGATCATTATTCTAGAAGCCAAGATACTAAAAATATTTTGGTGCCTCGCAACCGCTGGCGTCGCTGTCGGCGACGTCCATCGAGGCCGCGCCGCTGGCATCGGGCGCCTGCACGCGGGGGTGGTGGTGGTGTGTGTGTGGGTGGGTGGGTGTGTGAGGGGAGGGGGTGCGCGTGCATTCGGCCAGATTCTGGTGCAATGGGGTCAAGCCGCTATCTGCGACGTTCATCGGGACCGCGCCGCTGGCGGGTGTCTGTACGCGTGCGTACAGGAGGGGCAGGGGGGGGGATACACGTTCATTCAGCAAGATTGTGGAGCATCGTGGGGGCGCTGTCGGTGACGTCCATCGGGGCCGCGCCGCTGGCGCTGGCGGCGCCGGGCGCCTGCACCCGTGGCACGTCTATAACCAATGCGCCACCATGAAAAGCGCCCATCAGATCCTCCACGACCAACACTCACCGAGGGTAGAACGTGCGCCGCGCCTGCGCCAGCGCACGTCTAATACCGAGCCATAATCGCCATCTCATCCGCCACGACGACGACTCACCGGGGGTAGACCGTGCGCCGCGCGCGCCTGCGCCGGCACACGTCTGTGACTAATTCGCCACCATATCAAGCGCCCATCCGGCCATCATGACCGCCACACACGCTCCCGCCCACATGGTCCATCCATCCCACTCGAGCCCATCTCATCCGCCACGACCAACACACTCCGGGGCAGAACGTGCGCCGCGCGCGCCTGTGCCAGCACACGACTAGTACCGTGCCAGGATCGCCCAGCGCATCTATCATGACCACCACACACGCTCCCGCCCATATAACCCATCCATTCCACCTGAGCCCGTCAGATCCGCCACGACCACCACGCACCGGGGGGACCACGTGCGCCGCGCGCGCCTGCGCCAGCAGCGCGGCCGCTGCGGCCGTCGCGTGCATCTTGACCTGAGGAGCGTGGTTGGGGGTGGTTGAGGTGTGTGTGTGTGTGGTGTGTGGTGTGTGGTGTGTGTGGGGTGGGGGCTGCGCCAGCAGCGCGGCCGCTGCGGCTGTCGCGTGCATCTCGACATGGGGAATGTGGTTGGGGGTGGTGTGTGTGTGTGTGTGTGTGTGTGGTTAATATGTGTGTGTGGGTGGGGTGGGTGGGGTGGGGTGCTGCGCCAGCAGCGCGGCCGCTGCGGCCGACGCGTGCATCTTGACCTGAGGAGCGTTGTTGCGGGTGGTGTGTGTGTGTGTGTGTGTGTGTGTGTGTGTGCGTGCGTGTGGGCTGCGGCCGCCGCATAAGACTTGACCAGGGGACGTGGTTGGGATAATGCCTCCATCATTGTTGTGTGTGGGGGGGGGGGGGGCTGCGCCAGCAGCGCGGCCGCTGCGGCCGTCGCGGCCGTCGCGTGCGACCTGAGAAATGTGAACGGGGGTGGTGTGTGTGTGTGTGTGTGTGTGGTTGGTGTGTGCGTGTGTGTGTGGGGGAGCTGCGCCAGCAGTGCGGCCGCCGCGGCCGGCGCGTGCGACTTGACGCGGCGGTGTGGTTGGGGGTGGTGTGTGTGTGTGTGTGTGTGTGTGTGTGTGTGTTGGTGTGTGTGTGTGTGGGGGGGGGCTGCGCCAGCAGCGCGGCCGTCGCGTGTGACTTGACCTGAGGAACGTGGTTGGGGGTGGTTGGTGTGTGTGTGTGTGTGTGGTTAGTGTGTGGTGTTTGGTTGTGTGTGTGTGTGTGTGTGGTTGGGGTGTGTGGGGTGGGGGTGGGGTGGGGGCTGCGCCAGCAGCGCCACCGCCGCCGCCGTCGCGTGCGACTTGACTGGGGCATGTTTACGGGGGTGGTTGGGGGTGGTTGGTGTGTGTGTGTGTGGGGGGGGGGGCTGCGCCAGCAGCGCCGCCGCCGCGGCCGTCGCGTGCATCTTACCTGGGGGGTGTGGTTGGGGGTGGTTGGTGTGTGTGGTGTGTGTGTGATGTGTGTGTGTGTGCGTGGTTGGTGTGTGCGTGTGTGTGTGGTGTGTGTGTGTGGTGGGGGGGGACGGGGGGGGGGGGGCTGTGCCAGCAGCGCCGCATGACAGTTACAGTTACAGTTACATGGCATTCCAGCTAAGACAACACTAGTCCTAGTGCCACCACCCTGTCAAGGACGATAGCCACCAGCCGGTTACCTGCCGTCTAGACTACCGCTCCCGCCGGCTAGTTCAGACCCAAACAAGTCCCTGAGGGACATGTCTGGCAAGGAGCGTATAGGAAAGGACCGTCCTCCTCCTGGCCTTTGAGGCCAACCACGCCGGCTGTGCCGACTGGCGGCGCTGAAGCAGAAAAGTCCCCGCCTGGCATGGTGCATGCTTGTCCAACTCCATGCATGGGGCTCTGCCTGTGCCCCATGCGTCATGCATGGCCAGGTCCCACCCTCCAGGGGGGCCTGGGCAAACAGAGTCGTCATGGCAGGCTGCCTGAAGACCAATGCCGACGCCAGTCACCGGCAGACGAGTGCCCCCGAGGGTGAGCGCGGTGACAAACGCTGCGATGGTGAAGCGGATAAACTCTGTTGTTGCCTCGGCGGTCACCACCGCTGAAGCCGCATGACCGGAGGAGTTTATTTTTAGATGACCCTTAAGGGTTTTCCTCCTTCCTTACGGACCCTCACATGAAGCCCCACTCCACGCCCCCACAAAAAAGCTCGCTGACCTCCTCGTCCGCCTCGAGCTGCCTCAGCACCTCGACCGCCTTGCCGCGCATGCAGGGCATGCGCCGACAGGCCTAGAACATCGATGGATTCTTCGTTTCTTCCGGTTTCGTCTGCATTGTTATTTAGAAGACCCTCCAAGACCCCGCGCCCACACCTGCCTCACACCCCACACACAAAAGAGCTTCACTGACCTCCTCGTCCGCCTCCAGCTGCCTCAGCACCTCGACCGCCTTGCCGCGCTGCCCAGTCTCTGTATAGAGCTCAGCCAGGCGCAGCACTGCGTCGGAGTACCTGAAACAGGAACATGGGGGGGGGGGGGGAGACAGGGGGGTGGTTGGGTTGCTGGCTTGGGCACGCTCTGCTCAGAAATAGGAACAGAGCGGATGTTTTCAGGATCCTAGGGAGAAGCAGCGGGCAGTGAATGCAGCGCCTGTTGTGCGTGTGTGCGCGCACGCGCGCACGCACACACACATGGGGTCGTCCCTGCCTAGCGCGCACACATACACACACACACCTGGGGTCGTCCCTGCCACACACACACACACACACGCACACACATGCACACCTGGGGTCGTCCCTGCCACGTGCACACACACACACACACACGCACACACATGAGGTCGTAACTGACACACACACACACACACGCACACACACACCTGGGGTCGTCCCTGCCTAGCGTCGCCACACTTCGCTCAAACATCGTCACGCCCTTCCCCAGCGTCTTGAGCGCGCGGTAGCACGCAAGCAGGCGGCCCCATAGGTCAGGTCCGACCAGGTGGGGGACCTCCTGCTTGTGTGTGTGTGTGTGTGTGTGTGCGTGTGTGTGCGTGTGTGTGTGCGTGTGTGCACGCAAGCAGGCGTCCCCACAGGTCAGGTCCGTGTGTGTGTGTGTGTGTGTGCATGTGCGTCACACCCTGCTATGTGTGTGTGTAGGCATGTGTGCGTGCGTGTGTGTGTGCGTGTGTGTTTTGTGATGCATCAGCCCCTTATCAGCCGTAACTCCCTCCACACAGCATGGATTCGGACGATTCCACTTGACCTGGACAGGCAACATCAAGGGATGGGCAGTAACCACCCAGAGCAGCGCCTGGCTCGCCCGCCCTGCCCCATGCACACCATCGCCCCCCCCCCCCGGTAAGTCCCTCGATACTGCGTGGATTTGGACGATTCCACTTGCATTGGAAAGCCAATAACGATTTTCAAGGCCAAGGGGTTGGTAGGGCGGGGGGGGGGGGGGTCCATAGCAATGCTAAGATCCTTACCCGCACCTGCAGTCGCCCCAGGAACTGCCCGCCCGCCCGTGCCGCCCCCATGCGCGCCATCTGGTCGCCGGCCTCCCTTCCCCTTGCCAGCCGTAACTCCCTCCACACACCCTGAATTCCGACGGTTCAACTTGCATCGGAAAGCGTATATCAAGCGCTATCCACAGCCGCACCTGCAGTCGCCCCAGGAACTGCGCCGCCCGCCCGTGCTGCCCCCATGCGCGCCATCTGGTTGCCGGCCTCCCTTCCCCTTGCCAGCCGCAACTCCCTCCATACACAATGGATTCGGACGGTTGCAATGGCACTGGAAAGCTGACATCAAGGCCTTTCAAGAACCACCATCACCAGGCGCACCTGCAGTCGCCCCAGGAACTGCGCTGCCCGCCCGTGCCGCCCCCGATGCGCGCGCCAGCACACCCCTTCCTCCCCTTGCCACCCGCAACTCCCTCCATACACCATGGATTCGGACGGTTGAAATTGCACTGGAAAGCTCACATCAAGGCCTATCAAAAAGCCACCATCATCGGCCGCACCTGCAGTCGACCCAGGAGCTGCGCCGCGCGTCCGTGCTGCCCCATGCGCGCAAGCGCCCCCCCCCCTTCCCATTGCCAGCCGCAACCCCCTCCATACACCATGGATTCAAACGGTTTAACTTGCACTGGACAGCCAGCATCAAGGCCTATCCAGAACCACCATCATCGGCCGCACCTGCAGGCGCCCCAGGAGCTGCGCCGCCCGTCCATGCTGCCCGATGCGCGCAAGCGCCCCCCCCAGTGCCACCCGTTAATCCCTCCTACACCCCTCCATATCACACGCACCCTCTCATACCCAGCCGTAACTCCCTCCATACATCATAAATTCAGACGGCCCAACTTGCATTGGAAAGCTGACATCAAGGCTTATCAAGAACCACCATCACGAGCCGCACCTGCAGTCGCCCCAGGAACTCCGCCGCCCGTCCGTGCTGCCCCCATGCGCGTGCCAGCTCGCTCCCCCCCTCCTTCCCCTTGCCAGCCACAACTCCCTCCATACACCATGGATTTTGACGGTTGCAATTGCACCGGACAGCCAATATCAAAGGCCATCCACAGCCGCACCTGCAGTCTCCCCAGGAACTGCGCCGCCCGCCCGTGCTGCCCCATGCGCGCCATCTGGTCGCCGGCCTCCGTAAACAGGTCAGCGTACGACTCGGGGTCCTCTTCCAGAAGTGGCGCCAGCGTGGCGTCGGCGAGCGAGAGGCGGCCCAGGTGGGCGAGGCAGAGGCCTGGCGATAGTGTGGAGAGTGCGCGCGCGTGTGTGTGTGTGTGGGGGGGGGGGGCGATTCATGTTTCCCCCTATGGGATCCTTTTCCAGAAGCGGCGCCAGCGTGGCGTTGGCGAGCGAGAGGCGGCCCAGGTGGGCGAGGCAGAGGCCTGGCGATAGTGTGGAGAGTGCGCGCGCGTGTGTGTGTGTGGGGGGGGGGGGGGGGATTCATGTTTCCCCCTATGGGGTCCTCTTCCAGAAGCGGCGCCAGCGTGGCGTTGGCGAGCGAGAGGCGGCCCAGGTGGGTGAGGCAGAGGCTTGGCGATAGTGTGGAGAGTGCACGCGTGTGTGGGTGTGTGGGTGTGTGGGGGGGAGATTCATGTTTTCCCCTATGGGGTCCTCCTCCAGCAGCGGTACCAGGGTGGCATCTGCAGCGGAGACGCGGGGCCCAGGTAGGCAAGGCAGAAGCCTGGTGGTAGTGTGGGAGCGTGTGCGTGTTCGTGTGTGTGTGGAGCGTGTGCGCGTGTGGACGATTCATGTTCTCCCTAGGGGGTCCTCTTCCAGTGGCGGCGCCAGGGTGGCGTCAGCGAGCGAGAGGCGGCCCAGGTGGGCGACGCAGAGGCCTGCAGTGTAGCACACAGGGGTGGTATGGTTGTGGTGGAAAGGGTTACAGTTACATCGGCTTTCCAGCAAAGACTATCTCTAGTCCTAGTACCACCGCCTAGACCCAAGTCCAGTTCTGGCCCTTACAATTACTTGTGAGGGGCGGTAGCCACCAGCCGGCTGCCTGCCAACGTGTAGTCCCAGAGCAAAAAGGAGAGCTATTGTGCGACGCCTCCAAAATAGGTCCTAACTGCTTCTAGGGGATAGGGGGTCAAGTGGCGCTTGCCAATCTACTTGACCGCCGTGGTGGAGGGGCCGGCGCCTGAGGGGCAGCCGGACCGTACACCACGGCTCTCCACCCGACCCTATCCTGAGCACGCTCAAACGCCGTGTCCGAAAAAGTCTTCCAATCAGAACGAGTGCCACTAGTTTCGCCTAGCTGCTGAATCAGTAGCTTAAGAAAATAGTGTCGGGAGGAGGCTGGAGGCCGGCCTTGCTGCCGAGCCACATCCATTGTGCAGTCAAAAGTTGTACGAGGAAACGAGAAGCCGGCATGCGCATCACATGGCCTAGCCACTGCATTGATCGCTTTGCCACAAGGCTCTCAATTGGCCTCAGTGTCGCACGCCTGCCGAATATAAGTTAATCTGTGCCGGTCGACCAGGCGCACACCCAGAATGCGACGAAGGCAGTTAGAGTGGGCAACCTCCAATCGAGTCAGTTGTGTTTTAGTAGGGGCCCATGTTTCGCAGCCGTACAGAAAGTGGGGCAGCACGAAAGTGTTGTAAACCCGCATCTTAGACTGCACTTGCATCTTCTTGCTGGCCCAAATCTGATCAAAAGACGCAAACACGCCCAGCGCGCGACCAACACGCACACCGATCTCCTTTTCCACACCAACACTCTGGGTTATCCAACTCCCTAGATACTTAAATGCAGAGACGGTCTTCACTTCACCACCAGTCAGCGCAAACGTGGGCAGATCCGCGACAAAATCTGCTGGCAAAATCATCACTTCTGTCTTGGCGGCGTTGATTTGCATGCCAAAGCTAGAGGACACTTTGTCAAGGATTTCAGCATAAGCGCCAACTGAGCTGGGTCATGCGAGAACAAACATAAATCGTCGGCATACATCAGCATTACTATGCGCTCAACCGACGACGACAACACAGAGCCGCCGGCTCGGGTCACGACTGACACGCCAGCCCCCTCTGGCATCATGTCTAGCGCCTTTTTCACTATGTGGTCAAAAAAAACATTGAACAACACAGGAGCAATGACGCACCCCTGTCGCACACCAGACGACACGGGGAATTCGTGCCCGATTTTCCCAGCCAGCCGCACGGCAGCTGCGGTGTTGGTTGTGAAGATCCTCCAACAGATCAATAATGTGCGGATGAACACTATATAATCTAAGGACTCTCCACAGTGCCGCACGGTTTATGCAATCGTAAGCTTAGAATAGTCGACAAATGCCACAGCCATGCATTGTTTGTACTCGGCATGTGCCGCGCTCAGCGAGCGCAGAGTAAAAATCGCATCAACAGTGCCTCTGCTTTTTCTGAAACCACACTGAGCCTCATGCAACTGACCATCACCCTGCGTGGAGACGCGGTGCAGAAGTATGGCAGCGTACACTTTCCCGGCAATAGAGAGAAGGCTTATACCGCGGTAGTTACCAGGGAGTCACGCGGACCCTTCCCCTTATATAACGGTGTGATAATAGCAGTTTTCATTCCCTCGGGGCTCTCCCCGACCGCCATACGGCGATGATGACCCGGTGGAGCCATGCGATGGCAGGTGGGCACCGCAACAGCATGGCGTCCAGCTGGTCACCGCCCGGAAGCGGCGGCCGAGCGCAACGCTCGCACACACGCCTCCGTCTCAGCCAGGTCAGGGGGGCGCCCTGTGCGCTTCGTCCACCTCTGTGGCGCGTGTGAGCTCAAACGCCGCTACATGTTCTCCAGCTGGTTCAGGGTCTCGTCGCTGAGCTTGGTCTCCCCGCCATATAGCTTGTCGAATGACTCTGTCATGGCCTTCAGCACCCCGTTCTGGACCGCTGTGCAGCGCGCCCGAGACGTCCCGCATGGCAGGTGGGATCTGATGGCTGCGGCTGCGGCCCGCCAGCCTGTCGCACGCGCGCGCAAACTGGCGCAGATTCTTCTTGCGTAGCATGTCTTGCGCCTCCGCCACCTGCTGGCCGATCCACCTCTCCCTGTCTCTCTGCACAGCTGCGTCGGCCGCGCGGTTGGCGCGGTTGCGCTCTCGTTTGGCAGCAGCAGACTTGCTCCTGAGCCTTGCCGTGTGCGCGCGCTGCCGGGCGTCCATGAGCCGGAGGGTGCGCTGCGACAGAGTGAACTGCCAGCCGCGCCGCCGGCGGCTGCCGCGTGGAGCGAGGTGGTTGGTGGCCACCTCGCGAATGGCAGCAGCCATCGCGTCGTACTCCGCCTGGGCATCAGCGCCCTCGGGCGGCACGGCCTCCAGCAGCCCAAAGCGATCGGACAGCTGGAGGTTGAACTCACGACGGACAGCCGGGCGCCGCAGTTGTGAAGAGTCCCATGCGCGCCGCTGAGAGCCGCCTGCATGGCGGGAGGCTCGCATGCGGAGGCGCATGGACAGTACCACCATGCAGTGATCGCTGTCCCAGGTTGGGCTCCTACGCACCCTACAGTCTGTCACCGCATGCATGCGGCGGCGCGCGACCAGGATGTAGTCCTTGACGCTGTGCAGGCGGCGCACAGAGCATGCATGCCGTCTGCTCTGTGCAACAGCCATGGGGCTGATGTGGGTGTACTGGTGCTCAGGCCTGTGGGGGTAGAGAGTGTTGGCAGCGCGCAGGCTGCAAGCAGTGGCAGTGTCAAGGAGCAGGCGACCGTTCCTGCTGGCCACCGCTGGCTCCGTGAGGGGCAGGTGCTTGCCAACGCATTCGTGGTCGGACACCGAATCCCTCCCCACTGCTGCATTGAAATCACCTGCCACGATGAGCAGATCGCGCTTGTCGTTGGCCTTGTCCGCGAGCGCCGCTACTCGAAGGTAGAAGTCGCCAGCCTCCTCGTCGCTCGCTGCCTCCGTTGGACTGTAGGCGCTGACGATGGTGATCATCTGCCCACGGTCCGCTGCAAAGCGGGCCTGGATGAGGCGGTCGGACACCGCCTCCCAGGAGACGAGTGCCGATGCCCATGCAGGGGACAACAGCAAGCCCACCCCACGCTGCCGGTGCTCCCCACCCGACCATAGCAGCGTCCACGACGTGTCGCCCGTAGCCACTTGCGCCTCCCCGGAGCCGGTCCTGCGCAGCTCCTGAAGCGCTGCAACACCGACGCTAAGCTTGGCGCAATCTTGCACCAGACTCGCCAGTTTGACCAGTCCCTCGTCCTCTGCAGGACATGTCCGCACGTTGAACGTAGCCACTCTGGTGTTCTGATTGACGACTTGGACGCGTCGCCAGGCGTGCCCCGCTACACGCGGGGACTGGGCAGGAAAGGCTGCATGCATGGGGTGCCTTGTTTCCCCTTTGCTCGCATCCGCGGCCAGCCAGCTCAAGTCCGCGAGGCGTCCTTGGCCGTCTGTGATGCCGGGCCGGTATGCCCTCCTTGGGTTGGCTCTACGCTACAGGGTCATCGGACTCGCGTCGTCGACACCTGGATCGCAGCGCGCCCGGGGGGTTGCCACCCCCCCGAGCGCACTAGTAGAACGTAGAAGCGGTGTGTTGGACTGTGTTGGACTGGTGGAAAGGGGCTGCGTTTTTTTCTTCTTCTAGTGAGTGTTCAGGGGTCCTGAACCTCAACAGTGTAGGGGCGTGTTGGCGTGGCGTGGGCGTCGGCGAGCGAGAGGCGGACCAGGTGAGCGAGGCAGAGGCAGAGGCAGCGCAGCGCAGCACACACGCACCCCCACACACGCACCCTAACAGTCAAGCCAAGGTGCATGCCCTCCCCATCCTCCAGCATGCCATACGCGCGTCTGATCTAGCACACAGACACACACACATATACATACATACACACACACACACACGCACGCATGCGCACACGCCGTGTCCTTCAATGTTAGGTCCAGCGGCATCCCCTCCCCGTCCTCCAGCATGCCCTCCACCCGCATGATCAAACACACACACACACACACACACACACACACACACACACGCACCGTCCTTGACAGTCAGGTCGAGCGGCATGCCCTCCCCGTCCTCCATCATGCCCTGCGCGCGCCTGATCAGCGCGTGCGTCTGCTCAAAGTGCTCAAGTTCCTGTATAGGTGTGGATGTGTTGTGTGGATTTTGTGTTGTGTGGATGATGGATGTTGCAGTCTGCCGGACGCCTTTGGTGGCGTATTAGACCAGTGTGCATGTGGGGATGATATATGCTACAGTCGTGTGTGCCGCACGACGGACAGGCTGCTTGTGGTGCCCGAGCACTGCCCGGCAGTACATGTGTGGATGATGGATGTTGAACAAAGATTGAAAAGAATGATGTTTGATGTATCGTTGATGTCGTTGAGCAGTGACCAACCCAATGACCGGTCTGCAGTCCTGATCAGCGCGTGCGCCTGCTCATAGTGCCCGAGATCTTGGTAGACGGGGGCGTCGGCAAGGGCCGGTTTTACAGTCAGTCGGACGCCTTTGATGGCGCCATTAGACCCTAGGAAATAGCCCGGCTGCTGTCAAAATTCTACCCTGGCATGCCATCTGCCATCATGATTGCTATGCACGCGGTGCATGCCTCAAAGCAGGCGACAAGGAAGTCAGCCATCTCGTGCCAAAACCTGGGGTTCTCCTGGCCTGGCCGAGGGTTTATAACCAGCGGGCTGCAAGGCCCTAGTCTGGGCCACGTTGTAGACGACGCACGCCCGCCGCGACGAGCTCATGGCAGACACAGGCAGCCGTGTCGGCCCGAACGCGAATGCCCTCTGCTGCAGAGCATAGCTGACTCTGCCATGACCACAGATGTCCATTTCCGTCAATACCGCGCGTGTACCAGCGCTACGACAGCACAGCCACTTGCGCAAAAAGCCTGTTACACCCCACACAAAAACGACCCCATTCACCACTCCAACACGCACGCAGCGCGACAGAGCCATGCGCAAGCTAACACGCGCCCCCACGACCGCTCGCCAAACAAACGAACTTCTACTTCCACACCTCTTCTATCCTATCTGCGCTGTTACACGTCCCCTCCAACAGCACAATGTGTGTAACAGTACCATCGCCTTCCCAGCAGAGACATCGTATGGTCCCAGTACCACCGCCTAAACCTAGTTACGGACTAAACCACGGGGGGGGGGGGGGGGGGGGGCAGAACAAACAGAAAATACAGGCACGCTGAATATCAATCTCCTTGATGTGTACGTTCCAAATCAAGCGGATTTTTTGAATTCGGTCACCTGGAGGCCGAGATATGAGGGCTCAAAGTGGGAGGGGGGGGGGGGGGGGGCGCAAACAAATAAATACGGATGGCGCAGAACTTTCTTTCCAGCGGGCCGTTTTCGACGGGAAGGCCATCATTGGAATCGCCTTGATGAGAGGAGCACGAATCCACTCTCAGAAAGGAGCCTGGGTTAATAGGGTGGGGGGCCCCACCTTTTCAATGTCCTACCCCCCACGACCGCTCGCCAAACAAACGAACTTCTACTTCCACACCTCTTCTATCCTATCTGCGCTGTTACACGTCCCCTCCAACAGCACAATGTGTGTAACAGTACCATCGCCTTCCCAGCAGAGACATCGTATGGTCCCAGTACCACCGCCTAAACCTAGTTACGGACTAAACCACGGGGGGGGGGGGGGGGGGGGGGGGCAGAACAAACAGAAAATACAGGCACGCTGAATATCAATCTCCTTGATGTGTACGTTCCAAATCAAGCGGATTTTTTGAATTCGGTCACCTGGAGGCCGAGATATGAGGGCTCAAAGTGGGAGGGGTGGTGGGGGGGGGGAGGGCGCAAACAAATAAATACGGGTGGCGCAGAACTTTCTTTCCAGCGGGCCGTTTTCGACGGGAAGGCCATCATTGGAATCGCCTTGATGAGAGGAGCACGAATCCACTCTCAGAAAGGAGCCTGGGTTAATAGGGTGGGGGGCCCCACCTTTTCAATGTCCTACCCCTCCGCGTGCTCCCTGCACCACGTGCCCACCTAGGGATTTGAGCAACCTTCATACATTGACATGGGACCGATGCCATCTGAATTTCCTTGGAGAGCACAGCAAAACACCTCAAGAAAGTCAACTCTGAATCTGCCTGGAAAGTGTGAGGCTCCACACTCCTTGGTGGCGGCCATCGAAGCCATGTTATGGCTGCATTTGGGGGGTTATTTTGCCTATCCTTTGGCGACTTAGACATTGCGATGGACAGCCCTTTCTGTAAGGAAGCCATGCGCCTTGGTCTCGGCTCCATGCATGGAGTATTCAGAGAGTTGGGGGGTGGGGGTGGGGTGGTCAGACCCCCCCCAAAAAAAATTGTACCGTGCCTGCAGGAATAAGTTTCTGGCCCCCCCCCCCGTGGACTCAACAATCGTTTAAATGGATGCCCGTATAGAAAAGGCTGCGAGTGCACGCGTGCAGCAAGCGGCGCTCCCCATAGAGCTCTGACGAGATGTTGACGTGTGCGAGAGGCCGCCCTGAGGTCAACCGCCCTTTTCAAACAAAACATATGCACAAAACATTTCACGGATTTGGCGACAAGCCGATGCGGCTCCGTCCCGTGAACCTCTCAGATGGTCTCATCTGCAGATAATAATAAAATTGGGGCGCAGCGGGCATGCGCGGCGCACCATGTAGAGCTCGGAGAGGATGTTCACGTGCGTGAGGTCGGTCGACGCGGCGTGCTCCTCCATGTACGCCTCGAGCACGGCGATCGACCTGCGTGTGACATTGAATCAGACAGGGTTGGGGTAGATCTTGTTGAGGGCTTTCCACCGTAATGCAGCACGCCTCAGGCGACCACATACTGACGAAGATACGCTGCATTGAGCGTGTGTGTGTGTGTGTGTGTGTGATGATGTGTGTGAGGTCTGTCGACGCGGCGTACTTCTTCATGTACGCCTCTGGCACGGCGATCGACCTGGTGTGTTAATGTGTGTGTGTGCGTGTGTGCGTGTGTGTGTGTGTGTGTGTTTGTTTGCGCATGGTCGATTTGACAGTCCGTCGGACGCCTTTGATGGCGCATTAGATCCTCATGCGTGTGTGTGTGTGTGTGTAAGAGAGAGAGAGAGAGAGAGAGAGAGAGAGAGAGAGAGAGAAAGAGAGAAAGAGAGAGAAAAAGAGAGAGAGAGAGGGGGAGGGAGAGAGAATGTGCGTGAGGTCGGTCAACGCGGCGTGCTCCTCCATGTACACCCTCGAGCACGGCGATGGACCTGTGCACGATTGAAAGTGAGATTGTGAGTGACAGTGCCAGCGACAGAGAGTGAGAGAGGGAGGGAGAGAGAACGATACCGGGTGAGAGAGAGACAGACAGCTGTCGACGCGGCGTGCTCCTCCATGCACGCCTCGAGCACGGCGATGGACCTGTTCAAGATTGAAAGTGCGAGTGCGAGTGCGAGCGACAGTGAGAGAGAGAGAGAGAGAGAGAGAGGGGGGGGAGGGAGGGAGAGAAGAAGAGACGGGGTGAGGGAGAGACAGACAGCTGTCGACGCTGTGTGCTCCTCCATGTATGCCTCGAGCACGGCGATCGACCTGTTCAAGATTGAAAGTGCGAGTGCGAGTGCGAGCGACAGTGAGAGAGAGAGAGGGGGGGGGGGGGGGAGAGAAGAAGAGACGGGGTGAGGGAGAGACAGACAGCTGTCGACGCGGCGTGCTCCTCCATGCACGCCTCGAGCACGGCGATGAACCTGTGCAAGATTGAAAGTACGAGTGCGAGTGCGAGTGCCAGTGACAGTGGAAGAGAGTGTGAGAGGGAGAGAGAGGGAGAGAAAGAGACGGGGTGAGAGAGACAGACAGCGGTCGCCGCAGCGTGCTCCTCCATGAACCGTGTGTGTGTGGGAGGGGGCGTGTGTGTGCGTATGTGTGTGTGCGTGTGTGTGTGTTTCTCCGAGGGGATGACACCATGCTAACGGCAGCCTGTCTGACTTGGCGTGCAACTTGTTACGAGCGCACGTACGCACGCACGCACACACACGCACGCACGCACGCACGCACGCACGCACGCACGCACACACACACACGCACACACACACACGCACGCACGCACGCACGCACATGTGTGGCTGCGACATCTTGTGGTACAGCCGCGACATCATGTTGGGCACCTTGGTGTCACACACACATACACGCACATAGGGCGCGGCAGTATACCGTATACGTGGGCCCGTATACCGTATAATACCGTTTAACGTGTACCGTATACGAGGGTATACGTGTATACCCTTGATTCCTTGATCCGATTGAGACGGGGACGGTGGATTCGGATGCCTGACATGATGGGCATCACAAATCCATTCTTACAAGCTGTCTTTGCTATGTTCGGTTTAGAGTAAACACAAAACTAGGTTTATCTCACTGCATGGCAGCCGGAGCGTCCCTGCGCCCCATGCAAACACCATATTCTTCCTTCCACCCCATGCTGCATCCAATCATTGTTCTCGATAGCCCTTGTAATTTGCTGTCCAATGCAAGTCGAATCGTCAAAATTCATGCAGTTTCAAGGGAGTTGGAGCCTTTACGCCTTTTACTTGCCGTCGGAAAATTGCTGTATACGGTATACATCCCGCCGTATACGGTATTTATACCGTCACGGTATACAAACGGTATACACGGTATACGTATACCGTGCCGCGCCCTACGCACACACACACACGCACATGTACGGCTGCGACATCTTGTGGTAGAGCCGCGACATCATCTTGGGCACCTCGGTGTCGCCCGGGCGCAGTTCCGCGATGCGCCCAAACTGCGAGATGGCCTTGGCAGTCTCGCCCACCTGCGCGTTGAGGGATCAGGGTTTAGGGCGAAAGATTAGGAATGAGGGTATAGGGATAAGGGGCGAAGGGTTTAGGGGGCGAGGGCGAAGCCCCGCGATGCGCCCAAACTGCGAGATGGCCTTGGCGGTCTCGCCAACCTGCAGATGGGGGGGATCGTGGAATGAGAGGACTGTTGGGAAGACGGACGTTACATGCCCGCCTGGCATGAGGGATGCCATGGGAATGGCAGAATCGGGACAGCATCGGGACGTCCTAGACGCTTTTGACGCAGCTCAGGTGTGCACCCAAACTGCGAGATGGCCTTGGCGGTCTCGCCCACCTGCGGTTTGAGGGTTGAGGGTTTAGACTGTGCGGATAAGGCTCTAGGGTAACAGGTTTGAGACGAGGGATTGCAGTGGGCCTTGGGCAGGGTGAGAGAGCAAGAGAGAGAGAGAGAGAGCAAGAGAGAGAGAGAGAGAGAGAGAGAGCAAGAGAGAGAGAGAGAGAGAGAGAGAGAGAGAGAGAGAGAGCAAGAGAGAGAGAGGTACACTGGAAGAGAAAGACACAAAGAAAGAGCAAGAGACAAAGAGGCAACACACACACACACACGCACACACACGTACCTCTGCGTAGAGCACCGCCCGGTCCCAGCGCGCGTCCACGTCGGTCTTTTTGCGGTTGATGACGTGGGAGAGGCAGTAGATGGCCTGGCGGTAGAAGGCGAGCTCGGTCGACAGTGTGGCGAGGCGCTTCCATAGAACCATGTCCTGTGTGTGCGTGAGTGCAGGGTGTGTGTTGTGAGGGAGGAATAAGGGGGGACGAAACAGGACGAGTGGGGAGGGGAAGCGTGAGAGGCAGTAGACGGCCTGGCGGTGGGAGGGGGGCTCAGTCGACAGCGTGGCGAGGTCCATGTCCCGTGTTGTGTGAGGAACAGTGGTCCCTGGGAAGGATTTTAGTAATAGTTTTTTGCCGGCTCCAGCAACTTTGACCGCTCATACCAGGCACAATACACAGCGGGTATTCATGCAACGCATGCCGTTGGGCTGCTCTCGGCACGAGCTTTCCAATGCACCGCTCCACGCCCTCACCCACTAAGTGTGGGATGGTTTTCTGGGAAATGGGAAATCCGGCTCGGAGCGGTATACGGCTCGCAGGGGAATCACTAGTGAGGAACACATGAGAAGAAAACGAAGGAACATCAGTCTGGTGGGTGGGTGGGTGAAGGGGGGGGGTGAGAGGTAATAGATGGCCTGGCAGTGGACGGGGAGCTTGGTTGCGCACAGTGTGACATTTACTGTGGTGGGGACGAGAGAGACAGCGAGAGAGGAGAGAGAGACAGCGAGAGAGCGAGAGAGGGAGAGAGGGAGAGAGGGAGAGAGGGAGAGAGGGAGAGAGGAGAGTGGAGAGTGGAGAGTGGAGAGTGGAGAGTGGAGAGTGGAGAGTGGAGAGTGGAGAGTGGAGAGTGGAGAGTGGAGAGAGGAGAGAGGGAGAGAGAGCGAGAGAGGAGAGGGAGAGGGAGAGAGGGGAGAGGAGAGAGAGGGAGAGAGGGAGAGAGGGAGAGAGGGAGAGAGGGAGAGGAGAGAGACAGAGAGAGAGAGAGAGAGAGAGAGAGTGGCATGTGCTGTGGTGGAGAAGCGGCTGGTGGGCAGTTGAGCGGTGGAGGGCGGCAGAGGTGTGTGCAGAACGGGGCGGGCGGGGGGGGGGGGGCAGCACAATAGGTCAGCTTGATGCGCATCAAGAGGAAGGGGTGGCAGCATTCAGGGAGGGCGGGCAGTGCGCGCTGCACGGAGCACACCAAACTGTCAGTGAGTTGGAGTAAAAGACGGCGAATTGGTAGCGATTGTGTAAGAGGGAGGGGTGGCGACGTGGTTTTCAAACGGGTACGCAGGTTTTAAAACAAGCCCACCTTTGGCGTAAATTGTGCAGCAAATATGTAGAGGTCGAGCGCACGGTTACACCTAGCACCGGTGCATGTAGGTTTTAAAACGGACACATACACAGAAACCGACACATCTCGGTTTACAAAATGTCGATTAAAACAAAATGCAAGCTTTTAAAACCCACCTTTGGCGTGAGGTGCGCAGCAATCATGCAGAAGTCAAGCGCACGACCACAACACGTAGCATCTGAACGTGTAGTTTTAAAACGTAGTATAGGGGGGGTCGGGGTATGAAATATCCGGGGGGTATGAAATATCCCATGATCATTTCCTCAGCCCTAGCCGCTGCTAGGGGCTCTCCTCCCATCCCTCTCTCAGTGGAGGCATGGGTCATACCTATATGACCCCTACGCATTGTATGCATGCGCACACACCGGAACCCGACACATTTCGGTTTTCAAACATGTAGGTTTTGCTGAGGTTACGCAACGTTTTTTAAGCCATCTTTGGCGTGAGGTGCGCAGCAATCATGTACAAGTAGCGTGCACTGCCACAACACCTAACATCTGTAGGGTTTGAAACGTATGCACACACACAGACACCGACACATTTCGGTTTTAAATGCCATTTGTTCATGTAGGCTTTTAAACCCCACCTTTGGCGTGAGGTGCGCGGCAATCATGTAGAAGTCGAGCGCACGGCGCGTGTTGCCGTCTGCCTCCTCCACCAGCCCGAGCGTGTGGAAGGGGTCGGCGATGTTGGGGCACTCCTGCGCGTTTTTTTCGTTTTTTTTCTTCTTCTGCTTTGCCTGTCTTGCCTGTTATGTCTGTGCGTGTATGTGTGTGTGCATGTGTGCGTGTGTATGCTCATCACGCATTATCCCCCCCCCCCCCCATTGATGACCTGCAGCAGCAGGTCCCTTGCCTTTGCACACACACGAACACATGCGCACAAATGCACACACACACACACACACACACACGCACACACACATACACACGCACACACGCACACATACACGCACGCACACACACTCACAGACACACACACACACACCTTGATAACCTGCAGCAGCAGGTCCCTTGCCTCTGCGCACACACACACACACACACACACGCACACACACACACACACCTTGATGACCTGCAGCAGCAGGTCCCTTGCCTCTGCACACACACACACACACACACACACACGCACACGCACACACACACGCACACACACACGCACACGCACACAGCGTGATGACCTGCAGCAGCAGGTCCCTTGCCTCTGCATATACACACACACACACACACACCTTGATGACCTGCAGCAGCAGGTCCCTTGCCTCCGCATACCGGCTCATTGCGTACATCAGGTTGGCCTCGCCCAGCTTCTTGCTGACTTCCTCAGGCAGCGCCCTGCGCCACAATGATTTACGTTGTAAGAGTTGGAGCTCCAACTCCCAACTCCCGACTCTCAACTCCCAGTTCCCACCTCCCACCTCCCCACTCCCGACTCCCGACTCTCAACTCTCAACTCCCGATGCAAAAACTTGACTCAGTGTGAACGTCCTATAAGTAGTGGGGGAGCCGGAACTGACCTGCGCCCTCCACCGCCTCCGCCGCCCTCCTCAGCCGCGACCTAGCGCCGACGCACGTCTCGTGCATAACGCGTGGCGTCACGCGGACTGTGAAATCCACCATAAGTCACATTACGACCCGCCGCCTGAGGCGTGTTGCCTTATAAGAAGGGGAACCAGAACTGACATGCTCCCTCCTTCGCTGCCGTCCTCGGTCCCGCCAGCCTTGCACGACCTAGCGCTGACAAACGGCGCATACACATCGTTAGGAGGCTCCTAGTGGCGTCACGCAGGCTATAACATTCATCGTCATTTTTGGCGTGTCGCCTTACTAGGAGCACTGACCTGACCTGCGCCCTCCGCCGCCCCCCCCAGCCCCGCCAGCCTTGCACAACCTAGCGCCGACACACGTCGCATACACATGACGAGGGGCATATCACACAGATGGCAAAATTCATCGGCATAGGAGGTATGCTGTTAGGAGAAGTAACTGACCTGCGCCCTCCGCCGCCTCCAGCCCCGCCAGCCTGAGTAGTGGTACACATCCACTGCCGGCGGTCACAATCAGTTCCAAAGTTCCAGCGGGACTATCAGGCACAAGGCCCACCAAAAGTTCAAGCTACAAAAGTAGCCCACAGTAGCGCCACCCACACTAGGTGGTGGGCGCCAAGCAGCAGCGCAGGCCACAGGCACCTCACCAAAGACCCTCCGGTGGGTGGAGGGCAGCCCAAGGTATAAACCATCAGGGACCAGAGGCCGTCCCCCAAACCACCAGAAGCGGGGCTGGCACAACCTAGCGCCGACGCACGACTCATGCATAGTGCGTGGCGTCACGCAGACTGTAAAATCCATCACGTCAGTCCAATAACGACCCGCCGCCTGAGGCGTGTTGCCTTCTTCGAAGGGGAACCGGAACTGACCTGCGCCCTCCGCCACCGCCGCCGCCCTCAGCCCCGCCACCCTTGCGCCCCTTGCGCTTGCGCCCCCTGCGAGCGGGTGGAGCGACGGCGGACAGGCAAGCGTGTGTTGGCGTCGAAAGCACTGCATTTCATCGGCGCCCTGGACCCCGGGAAAGAAACGCAGGGTCTTGAGCGACTTGCGCAAGCGCAAGCTTGCGCCCCCATGCACAAACACACAGCCCACCAAGCTCTTTCCGCCCCGCCCGTTTACTATCTCAAGCACACACACACACATGTACACACACACACACACATGCACACACGCGCACACACGCACACACACACACACACACACAAGCGCGCACACACGCACACACCTCCCCCCCCCACACACACACCTCTTTCCGCCCCGCCCGTCCACCATCCCAAGCACACACACACACACACACGCACACACACACACACACACACGCACACATTCCATTCCAAATCGTTACAAAGATAACGGCGATATCGTTCCAGAGGTCGGCGAAAGGGCGTCTGTCAATAGCGGGAGACCACTCGTCGCTATGAGGGGATATAATGCCACTCTGCTGCGGGGGGGCTGCCTCTGAGGCACTGCATCTAAGTACGCTGTGTTGTACGCTGACTAAACTGACTGTGATCACTCTCACTCTCTCTGAGGCTGTGTGGTGGTCGCAACCTCTATCCCGCCTTAATCAGATCGCCGCATATGGACTCCCACAGCTGTGGAAATCTCGCTAGGGTGAGCCATCCGGGTGGGACTCGGTTGTCGAGGATGCGCGTGAGCTCTGGGTACGCGGCGTACTTGGCTCGCTCTCGTTTGAACTGGTCAAAGCGATTCTTGACGGCGTCTCGAAACCGTTGGGATGTGAAAATGTCACCTGCATTTTGCCGGTACGACGTGATGGCCCCTCCCGCGTGGAGGCCATCCGCGTCCGGTCGACGGCACATGAAAAGTGCGGCGGTGGCTGGGAAGATGGGGTGTGGAGGGTGAAGGGGCTGGGGAGGGGGAGGGGAGGGGAAGATGGCGGGGCTGGGGTGGGAGGGTGGAGGGGCTGAGGAGATGGAGAGGGGGGGAGGTGGCGGATGAGGGGACCGATGAACGCAGCTCGGTGTTTGTTGATGGTGTCGATGATGGGCGCTGTGGGTGGGTCCTTGGCGTGCATCTCGATGGTGGAGGTGTGAGGGGAGGAAGGGGAAAGGTTGTGGGGGATCCGCTTAAGGCGGCGTAGGAATCTGTTGTGAGTAACCTCGAGGCGGTGGATGTGGGCTTTGTTCAGTGTCCATGCTTGGCATCCATAAAGGAGTGCGGAAACAACATAGGCATTGTACAGACGGATCTTAGTAGAGTCAGAGATGACTTCAGGGGGGGCGTCCCAGAACCGTAGGGTAAGGCGTTTGTAGGCAAACCAGGCAGAGCCAATGCGGCGTGAGATCTCGGCATCGAGTATCCCGGCGTCTGAGTGGGAGACAGGGTGTGCATCGGAGGGGGAGGGGGCTGCGGGTGTGGAATAAATACTGCCGAGGTATTTGAACTTGTCTGTGGGGTGGACGAGGTGGGTGCACACACGCGCACACACGCGCACACACGCATGCACGCACACACGCACACACACACACACACGCACACACCTCCCCCCACACATCTTTCCGCCCCGCCCGTCCACCAGCCCAAGCACACACACACACACACACACGCACTCGCGCACACACGCGCACACACACACGCACACACACACGCACCTCATTCTGCCCCACCCGTCCACCATCTCAAGGACACACACGCACACACACACACACACACACACACACGCGCGCACACACACACACACACACACACACACACACGCACGCTCACAGCCCCCCCACCTCTTTCCGCCCCGCCCGTCCACCAGGCCAAGCTTCTGAGCTAGCGGATCGGAGGCCAGGTCCATATCTTCGACGCCAGCACCAAACACGCCTGGGGGGGGGGGGGAAGGGTTCGGGGTTTGGGGTTCAGGGTTCAGGACGCAGGGTTAAGGGTTTATGGCAGCAATCCTATCCCATCCCATCCCATCCCATCCATTCCGATCCAATCCAATCTGATCTGATCCGATCCATTCCGATCCATTCCAATATAATGCAATGCTCTTCAAGTCCTAGGAGAGCACCCATACAAGTGACCGCCAGGCGTGGATAAAAAAAATCATCCTCACAAGTCCAATGCTATCGGGGCAATCCCATCATTCTGTCTACACCTACCGCTGCTGCTGCGGCCGCCACTGGGCTTGCGCCTCCGGCCGCGTGGCGCACCCGTCCCGCCGCTCGTGCTGGGACCCGCTCCAGAGCTGCTTGTGTGTGTGTGTGTGTGTGCGTGTGTGTGCGAAGAGTGAGATGAGATGAGAATAGTGGGAGGGGTGGGAGTGGACGTGAGCAGACGTGCTGGGACCCGCGCCAGAGCTGCGCGCGGGGGGGGGGGCATGTGCGAGAAGATTGAGAAGAGTGAGACGAGTTCAGAAGAGTGGGAGGGGTGGGCCCCGCCGCCGGCAGACGTGCCGGGACCCGCGCCAGAGCTGCGCGCGGGGGGGGGGGGGCATGTGCAAGAAGATTGAGAAGAGTGGGACGAGTTCAGAAGAGTGGGAGGGGTGGGCCCCGCCGCCAGCAGACGTGCCGGGACTCGCGCCAGAGCTGCGCGCGGGGGGGGGGGGCATGTGCGAGAAGATTGAGAAGAGTGGGACGAGTTCAGAAGAGTGGGAGGGGTGGGCCCCGCCGCCAGCAGATGTGCTGGGACCCGCGCCAGAGCTGTGTGTGTGTGAGGGCGGGGTAGGGGGTGAAGAATGAGACGAGATGACAAGAGTGGGAGGGGTGGGAGTAAACGTCAGCGGACGAGCTGGCGCCCGCGCCCGCGCCAGCAGCGCCAGGCCAGCGCACGCGCGGGGGGAGGGGGGAGGGGGAAGGGAGGGGAGGGGGGTGAGAAGAGTGAGAAGAGTTGAAAAGAGTGGTAGGAGCGAGAAGAGTGCGAGGGGTAGGCATGGGCGCCAGCAAGTGCTCCCGCCACTCGCGCGAGAGCACATCAGAGGCCATCAGATGCCATATCAGAGGCCATCACAGGCCATATCAGTGTTCATCAGACTCAGTATCAGAGGCCATCAGAGTCCAAATCAGATGCCAAATAAAAGCCCACCAGTGCCCAAATCACAGCCACCTAAGGCCATGGCAGAGGCCATCACAGGCCATACCAGAGCACATCACAGGCAGTGGTCCCTGAGAAGGATTTTAGTAATTAGTTTTTCCACGGCTCGAGCAATTGACCGCTCATACCAGGCGCACTACATAGCAGATGTGCACGCAACACGTGCCGCTGTGCTGCTCTCGGCGAGAGCTTTCCAACACCCCCATCCACGCCCTCTCCCGCCAAGTGTGGGGTGGTTTTCTGGGAAATGGGAGATCCGGCCCCGAGCGGTATACGGCTCGCAGGGGAGTCGCTGATCACAGGCCATCAGATGCCAGATCGTAGGCCATCAGGCCATATCAGAGTACAGCAGAGTCAATATCGCAGGCCATAATATGAGCTCAGAGCTCGACGATTGGGGTTCCAGGGGCCATCCAGGGGCTGGAAGTAAAAAAAAAGCGTACAGAAAACCTACAGCGTGCCCGGTTCCGCCCCGTCGTCGTCGTCGTCATCGTCATCACCCGCCGCCGCGCGCGCACGCCGCCGCGCCTGGCCCTTCTCGCGCCTCAGGATCTGTGGTGTGTGCGTGTGTGTGTGTGTGTGTGAAGGGTGTGTGCCGTTGTGTATGTGTGTGTGTGTGTGTGCGTTTGCCTTTGTGTATGTGCGTGTGCCTTTGTGTATATGTGTGTATGTGCGTGTGCCTTTGTGTATATGTGTGTGTGTGCGTGTGCGTTTGTGCGAGTTTTGGTTCGCGTGTGTGCCCGTCACCGCGCCTCGCCCTTCTCCCGCCTTAGGAGGATATGTAGGAGTCCTAGTGTGTGTGGGGGGGGGGGCGTGTGTATGTGTGTATGTGTGTGTGTGTGTGCGTTTGTGCGAGTTTTGGTTCGCGTGTGTGCCCGTCGCCGCGCCTCGCCCTTCTCCCGCCTCAGGATATGTAGGAGTCCGTGTGTGTGGGGGGGGGGGGGGGGGGGGTATGTGTGCCTTTGTGTATGTGTGTGCGTGTGTGCGTGCGTGTGAGCGTGTGTACGTGCTTACGTGCATGCGTGTGTGCATGAGTGAGGGGGCGCACGCCGCGTGCTCACTGACACTTAAGCCGAAGCGTCACCCAAATTGGCACCAGAGGTTGGAACCTCATGCCTTGTGGTTACTCAAACAACCTCAAGAGCCAGACACGAGACTGCACCGCTACCACCCACCGCCACACACACACACACACACACACACTACATAGCAAATGCACACAAGCAGTACGGGTGCCGCGTGTCACTTCCGTTCACATGCCACTCAAGTCGGCATCAGAGATGCGCCTTACCAGTGGTGTCATTAAGGAATCCGAGAATGTGCTGTTTGCCCCCGCAACACTGGAGGGAACATGCCGACTTGCCCCTGCAGGCGGCGTTTTTTTCGCGAAAAGTGTGGGAATCGTCAAATTTCACACTTTTCGGAGCGAAATTTCAGCGATTCGCCCCAAATTTCCCGGTTTGACCCCGCAGCGGAGGCTGCGGAGGCTGCGGGGGCGCTAATGACACCACTGCGCCTTACGTTTAGCGCGTGAAACAACCCCAGCAAAAATGAGACTGCAGCTGGAGGGTCGCATCGCTGCCCCCGCTAATACACACACATGCACACACACACACATGCACATGCACGCACGCACACACACTCACACACGCTCACACACACACACATTCACACAAACACATGCACACACACGCACACACCTGGCCTGCGGTTACTCTCAGAACTACCGAGACATCAATGAGACTGCAGCTGGAGAGTCGCATCGTTGCCCCCTAAGCACACACACACACACACACACACAACACACCTGGTACGGGTGCAGGCCTGCGGTGGTCGGCTCGTTGCCAGTGAGCGGCCCGTGCATCTGCACAGGGTGAAAAATGGGGGGGTTGGGGTGGGGTGAGGAGGGAGGGGGGGGAGGGGGGGTCAACACACACACACACACACACACACACACGCTCCCTCACGCATATGCACACACGTACACACACACATATGCACACGCACGCATGCACACACACACACACACATGCATGGAGGCTGGCGGCATGTCGGGCGTGCGCCGCATGATGAACGGAGGAGGAGGAGGGTGGCCAGGCTGGCTGCCCGAACTGAGACGCATGGCGCAACTAGATGTACTAGAGCTAGAGGGATGGACACAGTCAATGTGTATCCACTACGTGGACTAGTGCGGGTGATAGTATCTGCCTGCCTCAGGGATTGAGTGCGCAAGCACAAGTCTAATACGCCATTAAAGGCGTCCAACAAGACTGTAAAATCGATCACAGTCTTGCACACGCACATGCCCCCCCTCCCCTACACACACACACGCGCGCGCACCCTACACATGCACGTGCGAACACACTTGGATCTGCCGCAGCAGCACTCCCCACCACCACCCCCACCGCACACACACTGTCGCAGGCTTATTATATTGGGCTGTATTTATGTAGGATCACATGCACGCACGCACGCACACACACACACACACACACACACACACACACACACACGTGCACGCACCTCCATCTGCCGCAGCAGCGCCAGCGGGTCCAGCTGCGAGTCGAAGATCTCGGCCGCATCGTCATCATCGTCGTCGCCTGCATGTCAGCGAGCAGTGCCGTGTGTGCGGGTGTGGGCGTGTGTGTGCCGCGCAGTGGCGCGGCGTGCGCAGCATGCACAGCACAGCACGTGCATGTGCAGCACACGGCGTGCACAGCACAGCACAGCACGCGCGTGCACATCCATGCACCTGTCGTGAAGCCCGTGGTGTAGCCGCACGAGTCAGAGGGGCCGTCGTCGGTTTGGATGCCACCCCCCCGCTGCGACTGATCCTCCTCGTAGTCTGACGACCCAGAGAGCGCGGCCGTCGCCACCTCATGCTGTGACGGCTCGTACAGGTCGTCCTCGTCCTCGGGCGAGTCCACGTCCATGTTGGCGGCAGCTGTGCAGGCCTGTGTGGTGTGTCGAGGAAGGAGTAGAGCGTGCGTGGGTGGTGGCGCCACTTGCATGCGCATGCATGGGCGCATGCATGGGGAGCAAGAGAGCATGGGCCATGATGGGCGAACGATGGGTGCGTGGTGAGCATGCATGGGCCATGATGGGCGAATGAGGAGCATGCATGGCGGGGTGGCGAATGATGGGCGCATGGGAAGCAAGCAAACAAATCGGCTGCGTGTTGGGCGCAGGGGGCTTGTGTCGTATGCCTCTGCGTGTTGATTGTGTGCACTCGCACCTGGGGTCGATCCCCCGTGCCGATAGAAGGCAGCGGCTCTCCGCCAGCCAAGGTTTTTTTCGGTCCCCCCACGCAGGAGTGGGGCTCAAAATGGTGAGACGCGATGCCATTGTTGTGTGCATGGCATTGTCGAGGAAACCCGCGCGGACACCATACACACGCCTCTGCAAGGGTTGTTGGCTGTCGCATCGCGACAGCTGCGCGGTGATCAGAGCTAGGCACGCGCTCGCGGGCTAGCGGGCACCACAATGTCGACGCTGAGCCCTACGGAGAAGGCGGAGCTGATGGCGCTCGCGTCCGCCGCGCAGCCGGGCCTGGACCCCAAGCTGGTGGAGCACCTCGCGGAGCTCGCGGCGCTGGGCTGCCAGGCCAAGGACGTCAAAGACTACCTGAGGTGCCTGGTGGCGAAGTCCGGCGGCAGCGGCGCAGGAGCGGGCGGCCAGAGGGCATCAAAGTGACGGCGCGCGTCCCATGCAGGTTGCCGCATGGCGCAAAGTGACGGCGCGCGTCCCATGCAGGTTGCCGCATGGCGCATGGCGCACCGCGTGTGGTGCCCCCCCCCCCCCCCCCGGACTCACTGACTGACACAATGGCTTGCATGGCTGATATGAGGCTTCCCTCTCTAGGATATCGCATGTTTCGAGAGGGACAACGGCCAACACGCTCGGTGTTGTGTGCGCGCCACGCAACTGTCGAGGCGCGGGCGTGTTGTGCCCCCCAGCCGCAATCACAATCAAATTGTGTCGACGAATGCTGTAACGTCGGCGATGATTGCCACCGTCCAGCCCTCTCTCTTGCCACCGCCGTCCCCGTTGGGGGGCACTGAATTCGAATGCGAGTTGCTAAAAGTGCACACCACACAGCCATCTTCCAGCTTTGACGTACCGCAACACAAAACAGTTTTGCCCCCAGGGCGACCAGTTCCAACACCAAGCGCAACCCTCACCGTTCAAAATGTACACAATCCCGAGTCACTTCGTTCCTCAGGAATGTCTTCTGGCATTCCGTCACAGCAGCACTTGCTCACCCCCACCCCCCTTGGAGGTGGACATAATTTGCAGTGCTGCTGGGGCTCGATTAACGGAGGGGGGCTCGATTAACGGAGGCGCGTTCTCGTCGCCGAGCCCTGGACCCAGCAATGCGGCGCTGCTGGTGACGAGGATCTCCGTGCCGCTGACGAGCGGGGTAAAATACGACTGGCCCGGCTCCTGCTAGACTGCCCCTCGGTGGAACACTTCAGGAGCGGCTTGCCCGGTGCTGCCATGGCGTGGCGAGTAGCCGCGGCGCTGCCGCGGCCCGTGCTGGGAGACGGCCCTTATCCTCCCCCCATGCAGGACGCCATGCAGCACCGATCTCGACGAGTTGATCGACGAGCGGAGGAGCTGGCGCCCGTCAATGCATGCTGGACATTGGTCAAGATGGCTGCCCGTGGAGGCGGGCTACCATCACGGCTTCAGCGGTGGCGACCGCCGAGGCAACACAGAGTAAATCCGCTTCACCAATCGCAGCGTTCGTCACCGCTCATCCTCGGGGTCGCTCGTCTGCCGGTGACTGACGTTGGAAGGTCTTCAGGCAGCCTCCATGACAACTCTGTCGTCCATGCACCCCTGGAGGGTGGGACCTGGCCATGCATGAGGCCGGCTGGTGGCTACCGCCCCTCACAAGTAATTGTTAGGGCCAGAACTGGACTTGGGTCTAGGCGGAGGTACTAGGACTGGAGGTAGTCTTTGCTGGAAAGCCGATGTAACTGTAACTCTCTGAGTTGAGTGTTGCGGCAGGTGTGCTACCAGCGCCGCTTCCACTGGTTTGAGGGAGGGCTTTCTGGTCCCTTCATGGTTTTATACCTTGGGCCTGTCCTCCTGGAGGGTGGGACCTGGCCATGGATGAGGCATGGGGCGCCGGCTGAGCCCCATGCAAACGAGAGCTGGACATCCATGCACTGCCAGGCGGGGACCGTTCCAGTCAGCGCCAGTCGGCTCTGCCGGCTTGACTGGCCACAAGGCCACTACTGTGACCTTGAGGAAGGTCCTCTCCTATATGCTCCTTGCCAGACATGTCTCTCAGAGACCGCTGTTTGGGGTAGTCTAGCCGGCGGGAGCGGTGGTCTATCGGCCGGGAGCCGGCGGTACTCTAGTACTTAAGTGTGCTGGAGTATCGGCGGGTGTCTCTAGTAGAAGAGTAGCCTGCTTAGCTGGAAACCCCGTGTTACTGTTACTACTGTCCTCTGGCCACTGGAGGGTTTGGTTGTGGAGCCTGCACTGTGATGCTGCTTGCTTGGTGCCCGCCACGCCGTGGTTTGGCGCTACCGTGGGCTACCTTTGTAGCTTTACCTTTCTTTGGTGGGCCTCGTGCCTGCTCTCTTAAGTCCGCTGGAGCTTTGGAACCGAACGTGTGACCGCCGGCAGTGGATTGTAAAACTCTCATCATCATAATGGGCAAATCTGAAAGGACAAGGGGTTGGGCTCCACACTATAGCCCCCCCAACTTCAGGGACCCCTTAGCAGTTACAGTTACATCGGCTTTCCAGCAAAGACTACCTCCAGTCCTAGTACCTCCGCCTAGACCCAAGTCCAGTTCTGGCCCTAACAATTACTTGTGAGGGGCGGTAGCCACCAGCCGGCTGCCTGCCAACGTGTAGTCCCAGAGCAAAAAGGAGAGCTATTGTGCGACGCCTCCAAAATAGGTCCTAACTGCTTCTAGGGGATAGGGGGTCAAGTGGCGCTTGCCAATCTACTTGACCGCCGTGGTGGAGGGGCCGGCGCCTGAGGGGCAGCCGGACCGTACACCACGGCTCTCCACCCGACCCTATCCTGAGCACGCTCAAACGCCGTGTCCGAAAAAGTCTTCCAATCAGAACGAGTGCCACTAGTTTCGCCTAGCTGCTGAATCAGTAGCTTAAGAAAATAGTGTCGGGAGGAGGCTGGAGGCCGGCCTTGCTGCCGAGCCACATCCATTGTGCAGTCAAAAGTCGTACGAGGAAGACGAGAAGCCGGCATGCGCATCACATGGCCTAGCCACTGCATTGATCGCTTTGCCACAAGGCTCTCAATTGGCTCAGTGTCGCACGCCTGCCGAATATAAGTTAATCTGTGCCGGTCGACCAGGCGCACACCCAGAATGCGACGAAGGCAGTTAGAGTGGGCAACCTCCAATCGAGTCAGTTGTGTTTTAGTAGGGGCCCATGTTTCGCAGCCGTACAGAAAGTGGGGCAGCACGAAAGTGTTGTAAACCCGCATCTTAGACTGCACTTGCATCTTCTTGCTGGCCCAAATCTTATCAAAAGACGCAAACACGCCCAGCGCGCGACCGACACGCACACCGATCTCCTTTTCCACACCACCACTCTGGGTTATCCAACTCCCTAGATACTTAAATGCAGAGACGGTCTTCACTTCACCACCAGTCAGCGCAAACGTGGGCAGATCCGCGTCAAAATCTGCTGGCAAAATCATCACTTCTGTCTTGGCGGCGTTGATTTGCATGCCAAAGCTAGAGGACACTTTGTCAAGGATTTTCAGCATAAGCGCCAACTGAGCTGGGTCATGCGAGAACAAACATAAATCGTCGGCATACATCAGCATTACTATGCGCTCAACCGACGACGACAACACAGAGCCGCCGGCTCGGGTCACGACTGACACGCCAGCCCCCTCTGGCATCATGTCTAGCGCCTTTTTCACTATGTGGTGAATAAAAACATTGAACAACACAGGAGCAATGACGCACCCCTGTCGCACACCAGACGACACGGGGAATTCGTGCCCGATTTTCCCAGCCAGCCGCACGGCAGCTGCGGTGTTGGTGTGAAGATCCCTTAGCAGCACTAGCAAACCTTGCTTACGACCACTGGAATGGAAGATCTGGAATGGCTTCCGCTGGCGCCATTCCGGCTCTGGTGCGACTACTGGGGCCTGATTCATCGGCAGACGTGCAGGCGGCAGTGGCAGATGCACTGGACCACCTGGCTTTCTACCACGCTCAGAACCAGGGCGCCATCGCCTCTTCAGGCGCCATTGCGGGTCTGGTGTGGCTGCTTGGGCCTGCTTCATCGGAGGGGGTGCAGGTGCAAGCAGCAAGCGCACTGTCTACTTTGGCTATGTTCCACGCTCAGAACCAGGCCGCAATTGCTGATCTCTGGTGGTATTCTGGGTCTGGTGCAGCTGTTGGGATCTGATTCCTCGACAGACGTGCAAGCGGCAGCGGCACGTGCGCTGGGGATCCTAGCTTTCAGCCACGCTCAGAACAAGGGCACCATCGCCGCTTCAGGCGCCATAACTGCTCTGGTGCGGCTGCTTGGGTCTCAATCCTCGGCAAGCGCAGCAGCAGGTGCGCTGGGAGACCTGGCTGTCAATCACGATCAGAACCAAGGAGTCTTTGTCGACGCTGGTGGCATGCCCGCTCTGGTGCACCTGCTGGAGCCCGAGTCCTCAGCAGATGTGCTGGCGGATGCAGCTCGTGCGCTGCGCATCCTTGCTGGCAACAACCTGTCCGCCATCACCGCCGCTGGTGCTGTTCCGGCTCTGGTGCAGCGGCTGGGGCCAGACTTGCTGGCAGTGGTGTCTGCGGCAGCGACATGGGCTCTGCACGTCCTGGCTGCCAGCCCTGCTCAGAACGCAGACGCGATTGCGTCTGCTGGTGATGTTCCGCCTCTGGTGCAGCTGGCGATGCTCCAGGCGGCTGACGACTTGCCACTAGATGTGCAGGAGGCAGCGGTGCGGGCACTGCATGCGCTGGCTGCAAGGACTCCTGAGCGCGACGCAGCCATTGACGTCGCTTGTGCCATCGCAGCTCTGGTGCAGCTGCGAGGGCCTCATACATCGGCAGACGTGAAGGCGGCAGCAGCGCGTGCACTGCGTCATGTAGCCAACAGTGCCCTGTCTGTCGAAAGCAACTAAGAATGAGACACCACGTTGCGCCCCTTCCATGCCATCCCAAGCAGCCTCCCCACTCACGCAGTCTACAAACATGCCGCCAATCACTGTAAGCACAACACATTGAAATTCTCTCCGAGTCGCAGCAATATGACACACGACCGCGCTTACTGCGTGCCTGCAGCGATCCACAGCCCAGCGAGCGCCTACTCAGCTGCTGGTGCTTAGCACGCATACTGCGTCCGTTAATGCATCCAGATCTCATGCCCGCCGTTGTGCCATAGCGCACCCTCGGCAGCTCTCCCTTCAGATTCGCACCACCCGACCGCACGCACTGCATGCCTGCAGCGACCTACACTAGAGCTTGTGCTAGCGCCTGTCCAGCGAGTGCTGCGTGCTTGCGTCCATCACTGCATCCGGATCTCGTAGTTGCCCGCTGTCGTGATGTAGCGTACCCAAGGCAGCGCCTGGTACCCGCTCTTCTCGATGACCTTGAGGTAGCGAACCTGGGAGCGAGCGACAAGACGTGCGTGCATGTGTGTGTGCATGTGTTTGTGTACCAGCTTTCGCTCTTTAAGAAGAGAGATGAGCTGGCTGACTGCACTGCTGTGCTGATTTGTAGGATTGACTGCTTGGATCGCATCGCCCGCACAGGATGTGTGTGTGGCATCGGGGAGCCGAGGGGACCCAATCAGAGGGGACCCGAGTCGTAGCCGCAGTAGTGCACCTGCCCGAAGCCGTGCATCTGCCCTGCACATGGCAACTACCTGCTCCTGCTCCTGCCACCAGCCCCTGCCACCTACCCTGCGTCTGCACCCCACTACCTCCTGGGGCGAAAACACACCTGCACCTGTCCTGCACCTGCCCTGCACATGCCTGCCCAGCACCTGCCCTAACCTGTCCTACACCTGCCCTGCACCTGCACCACACCACCTCCCGGGGCGAACACGCACCTGGATGCCCGAGACCGTGTAGTACGGGACCTCAAAGTTGACCTTGATCGGCGGCATCTTGCCCTGTGCCGCGTCCTCGTTCTGCACAGAAAACATAAGTGAATGGTTTAGAGCCTCTTATCTTAGGATTTGGGGCCTTGAGGCTTGGGGTTAAGGGTTTGAGGCTTCTAGGGGTGACAACTTTATTGGAGTCCGATCTGCGCCGCGTCCTCGGCCTGCGCGGGAAATATAAAAGTGTGGGGTTCAGGGCTCGGCAGCGTGAACTCGCGCCCCCCCAGGGGTAGACTTGGTCGCCCATCCGAGAGCAGACTTCTCCGGCATGCACACACACACACACACACACACCTGCACGCTGGGCAGCTTGAACGACACGCGCAGCGTGTACTCGCGCCCTCCGGGGAGCGAATTGATCGTCCATACGAGAGCAAACTTCTCTGACACGCACACACACGCGCGCACACACACACACCTGCACGCTGGGCAGCTTGAACGACACGCGCAGCGTGTACTCGCGCCCTCCGGGGAGCGAATTGATCGTCCATACGAGAGCAAACTTCTCTGACACGCACACACACGCGCGCACACACACACACCTGCACGCTGGGCAGCTTGAACGACACGCGCAGCGTGAACTCGCGCCCTCCGGGGAACGACTTGATCGTCCATACGAGAGCAGACTTCTCTGGCACGTACACTGCGGTGCCCTGGCTCGCCTTGACGGTGGGCGTGGTCGCGTCCTGTGTGTGTGTGTGTGTGTGCACGCGCGTGTGTGTGTGTGCACGTGTGTGTGTGTGTGTGAGGCGGTGCCCTGGCTCGCCTTGATGGTGGGCGTGGTCGCGTCGTGTGTGTGCGCGTGTGCGTGTGCGCGTGTGTGTGGTCGCGTCATGTGCGTGTGCGCGTGTGTGTGCGCGCGCGTGTGTGTGTGTATGTGTGCCCTGGCTCGCCTTGACGCTGGCCGTGGTTGCGCCGTGTGTGCGTGTGTGTGCGCGCGCGCGCGTGTGTGTGAGTGTGTGTGTGTAGGTGCGTGCGAGGCGGTGCCCTGGCTCGCCTTGACGGTGGGCGTGGTCGCGTCCTGTGTGTGTGTGTGCGCGCGCGCGTGCGTGTGTATGTGTGCCCTGGATCGCATAGACGGTGCGCTTGGTCGCGTCCTGTGTGTGTGCGCGCATGCGCGCGTCGTTTGTGTGTGTGTGTATGTGCGTGTGTGTATGTGTGTGTGCGTGTGTGCGTGGTCGCGTCATGTGCGTGTGCGTGCATGCGGGCGCGCGCGCGTGTGTGTGTGTGTGCCCTGGCTCGCCTTGACGGTGTGCGTGGTCACGTCCTGTGTGTGTGCGTGTGTGTATGTGTATGTGTGCGTGTGTGCGTGGTCGCGCCCTGTGCGTGTGCGTGTGAGCGTGTGTGTGTGTGCCCTGGCTCGCCTTGACGGTGGGCGTGGTCGCGTCCTGTGTGTGTGCGTGTGTGTATGTGTGTGTGCGTGTGTGTGCGTGGTCGCGTCCTGTGCGTGTGAGTGTGAGCGTGTGTGTGTGTGTGTGCCCTGGCTCGCCTTGACAGTGGGCGTGGTCGCGTCCTGTGTGTGTGTATGTGTGTGCGCGCGTGTGTGGTGTGTGAGTGTGTGTGTGTGTGCGTGCTTGAGGCGGTGCCCTGGCTTGCATTGACGGTGTGCGTGGTCGCGTCCTGTGTGTGTGGGGGGGGGGGGGGGTATGTGTGTGTGTGTATGTGTGTGCGTGGTCGCGTCATGTGCGTGTGCGTGTGTGCGCGCGCGCGTGTGTGTGTGTGTGTGTGTGTGCCCTGGCTCTTTTTGACGGTGGGCGTGGTCGTGTCCTGTGTGTGTGTTTGTGTATGTGCGTGCGAGCGTGTGTGTGTGTGTGTGTGTGTTTGCGTGTGTGTGTGTGAGGCACGTACACTGCAGTGCCCTGGCTCGCATCGACGGTGGGCGTGGTCGCGTCGTGTGTGTGTGTGTGTGTGCGTGTGTGTTGCGCGCGCGTGCGTGTGTGTGTGTGTATGTGTGCCCTGGCTTGCCTTGACGGTGTGTGTGGTCGCGTCGTGTGTGTGTGTGTGCGTGTGTGTGCGCGTGTGTGTGTGTGTGTGTGTGTGTGTGTGAGGCGGTGCCCTGGCTCGCCTTGACGGTGGGCGTGGTCGCGTCCTGTGTGTATGTGTGTGTATGTGTGTGTGTGCACGCGCGTGTGTGTGAGGCGGTGCCCTGGCTCGCCTTGACGGTGGGCGTGGTCGCGTCCTGTGTGTGTGTGTGTGTGTGTATGTGTGTGTGTGCGCGCACGTGTGTGTGTGTGTGTACACTGCGGTGCCCTGGCTCGCCTTGACGGTGGCCGTGTTAGCGCCGTGTGTGCGTGTGCGTGTGTGTGTGCATGTGTTCGTCAAGGCGGTGCCCTGGCTCGCATCGACGGTGGCCGTGGCCGTGGCCGCGTCGTGTGTATGTATGTAAGTAAGTATGTGTGTATGTATGTATGTTTGTATGTATGTATGTATGTATGTATGTATGTATGTATGTATGTATGTATGTGTGTGTGTCAGTGCGAGGCGATGCCCTGGCTCGCATTGACGGTGGGCGTGGTCGCGTCGTGTGTGCGTGTGTGTGCACACGTGTGTGCGTGTGTGTCAGGGGCGTCCTTCCCGATCGGGAAACGAAAAAAGGGGCGCCTGGAGGGCGCGCCCCCGATGGTTTGGGGGAGGGTGCGTGCAAAACGACGTGCGGAGGCGATTTTCCAGGGAAAAGTGTGAGAATGGCGATTTTTCATTGTTTCGATTTCCACGTCGTTTTACGTTGACCGCTCCGCTCAGCACGCACACTCTCATGCACATTCTCACGCACTCACGCACACTCTCACGCACACTCTCACACACAAGCATACACACACACACACGCACACGCTGATGCGCACGCTCTCGCACGCACACTCCCACGCATGTCACTTTGTCACTCTTCTCTCTACATATTTCTCTGTCTCTTCCTTCTCCCTTTCTGGTTATATTCTCTCTCTGCCTGTCTCACTGTTGCATATATTTTTGCTATATTTTCTCTCTATATTGTCCCCCCCCAACACACACGCGTGCACACACACACGCACACACACACACACACACACACACCTGCGGCAGCGGCAGGATGATCTCCACGTTGTTCGCCGTCGACCGCTCCTTCAGCTGGCTGCGCGCTTTTACGAGGTACTCCGTTCGGCTGCGCGACGGCTTCTCGACAAAGCACTCGACCCAGATCTGTGTGTGTGCGTGCGCATGTGTGTGTGTGTGTGTGTGTGCGTGTCGGATATGTGCAGGGCAGCCGGGGTGGGGCGCTACATGCGCGCTTTTACGAGGTACTCGGTCCTGCTGCGCGAGGGCTACTCGACAAAGCACTCGACCCAGATCTGTGTGTGTGTGTGTGTGCGTGTGTGCGTGTCGGATATGTGCAGGGCAGCTGGGGTCGGGGGCTGCATGCGCGCGTTTACGAGGTACTCGGTTCGGCTGCGCGACGGCTTCTCGACAAAGCACTCGACCCAGATCTGCGTGTGTGTGTGTACCGTGAACTGTGTGTACCGTGATCCGCGTCGCCTTTTCTCTCACTCTTTCTCTATCTCTCACTGTATCACACACACACACACACGCACACACACACACAAAACGCACAACACAACGCGCGAAACCAACACACAAAAACGCACCAGCGGCTTGACGTTCTGAGAGAGCCGGTACGACATGAGGTCGAAGTTGCCGTCGGGAGGGATGAACGAGATCGTTCGGTCGTTCTCAAATCGCGCGAGCCGCACGCACTGGTGGAACTGTAGGAAGGGGTAGCAGGGGGGGGGAGGGAGATGGCGTGGGTATGGTAAGTAGTGGAGGGCAGGGGGGGGGGGCTCAAACCGCGCGAGCCGCACGCACTGGTGGACCTGGAGGAAGGGGTAGCAGGGGGGGGGGGGGATAGGGGGGGTGTAGTGGAGGAGGGAGGGGGAGTTCTCAGACCGTGTGAGCTGCCCGTACTGGTGGGACTGTAGGGATGGGTAGCAGGGGTGGGGTGGGGGGTGGGGTGGGTAGGTAGTGGAGAGGGGGGGGGGATCTCAAACCGCGCGAGCCGCACGCACTGGTGGGACTGTAGGAGAGGGTCGCAGGGGGAGGGAGGAAGGGGGGCGTCGTATGTAGGAGAGAGGACAGGACCAGCACGGGGGTGGGGTGGAATCCATGCGAGGGGGGGATGGCAGCGGGGGTGGGAGGTGGCAGAGGGGGGGTGGGGGGTGGGGACTCCATGCGTTACTCGGGCATTCCAGCAGCATGGGCCTTGTACTCTTCTCTACCCTTCTACCTTGCTAACAGGTGATGATGGATTTGCAGTCTGTGAGTGATTTCCTTTCAGAAGTTTAAATTAATTATTCCACAGCCGGATTTTGCTTTGACCGCGTTGACCGTTGACCTCACGCTGACCGCTTGTCCTCATATATAGGTCACTTGAAAGCTCTAGACAAGCTCTGTCTGGCGGGCTTGTCAGACTTACACTCCACTGGATGGGTTGAGATGTGTTCAAGGTCAAAGTTCAGCCGGAATACAGCCAAATGGCTGTGGAGAGCCGAAAAAGAAATCACTGCTGTGACACCACTCATGATTGGTGTGAGTGAGAAGGGCAAGCACCAGCCGAAGGCCTGTCGCAGCGCAGACCACACCACTAATGATGCACTGCCGCCTTGAGTAAAAAAACAGGCACCAGCCGAAGGCCTGTCTGTGAAGCGCAGACCAGGAGCAGGCATGGGCCATGAACCAAAACACACAAACCGTGTTAACCTTGATGTCCTCGAGCCCCACGGGATCCCGCTTGCCGGCGATGCCCACACTGCTGCAGTACAGCACAGCACTACAGCGCAGCACAGCACAGCAGCACGGCTTTCTGCTTGCCAGCGCTGCCGACCACCACAGCACAGCACAGCACAGCACAGCACAGCACACAACACAGGCTGCCCGTAACCCTCTCTCTCTGTCTAAAAACAGCACGGTCTTCTGCTTGCCGGCGCTGCCCACACTGCTACAGCACAGCACAGCACAACCTCTAGCCAGCGCTGCCGACCACCACAGCACAGCACAGCACGACCGTGAGGTCGTCTGCTTGCACATATATCACACCACTCAGATGCCCTCTCCCAGTGCGTCTCCTAGATCGTCTCCATAGGAAGTCTCCTAGAACGTCTCCTAGGATCCAAGTACACAGTGTAAGAGTGTAAAATCCATCTTCATCAGTACTTAAGTCTCCCTGTTAGAAGCACACAAACCCTTACCTTGATGTCCTCGAGCTCCACAGTCTTCTGCTTGCCGGCACGACCCTGGTTCGCAAACAGGACCTGTGTGTGTGTGTGTGTGTGTGTGTGTGTGTGTGTGCGCACGTGTGTGTGTGTGGTGGTCAATTTTCAAGTCTTGTGTGTGTGCGCACATGTGTGTGCACGTGTGTGTGTGCGTGCGTGTGTGTGTGTGTGTGTGTGTGCACGTGTGTGTGTGTGTGTGTGTCCTTCTGCTTGACGGTGCGACCCTGGTTTGCAAACATGACCTGGGAGGGGACGGGGGGGGGGGAAGCGTTGTTGCTTGTTGTTGCTGTTGTTGTTTTGTTGTTGCTGTTGCTGGTGCCGGTGCCGGTGCCGTTGTTGTTGTTGCTGTTGTTTCGCTGCTGTTGTTGCCGTCATTTTTTGTTGTCATGACGTTGCAGTGAGAGCGGTCACAGAGCGATCTTCTGCTTGCCAGCACGGCCTTTGGCTTGCAAAAACACACAAACTATGCGCACCTTGTCGTTGAGCCCGAGCTTGCACTCTGGCATGCCCGTCAGGAACACGCGCATGCGCAGCACGCCAGACACCTCGGAATGCACGACGGTGCCGTTGGAGTTGACGAGCAGGTTGACGGACTCGACGGCGTCGAGGAAGACCTGCGTGAAGAGGAAAGAACACGCAGTATGAGCGCGTGAGCATGTGAGAGAGAGGGGGAGAGAGAGAGAGGGAGAGACAGAAAGAGAGAGAGCAAGAAAAGAGAGATGGAGAGAGGGAGAGTGAGAGGGAAAGAGGTGAGAGAAACAGAGAAAGAGAGCGAAAAAGAGAGAGGGAGAGGGAGAGAAAGAAAGACGGAGACAGAGAGAGAGAGAAAGGGAGAAAACAGAGAGAGAGACACGGCGCCCCCTGCCCATGCCCAATCCCCCACACAAACACCACCCCCTCTCGTTACCCACACTCCCCCACACAAACACACCTCGTTATTTGTACTTGATCCCGTCGTTGCGCCAGTGAAAAGCATTGGTGACCGCCATGGGGCGGCTCCACCACCCCTCCCCTTGTGACCGCCGGCAGTGGATGTGTAACACTACTCTGTTCCCTTGACACAAGCAAGTGTGACCCCCACACCAACTCCACACTCTCCACGCCCACTTCGTGGCGTACTTGATCCCGCCGTTGCACCAGTGAACGGCGTTGGTGACTGCCGCCATGGGGCGGCTCCACCGCCCCTCCCCTTAACAAAGCAAGTGTGACCCCCACACTAACTCCACACTCTCCACGCCCACCTCGTGGCGTACTTGATCCCGCCGTTGAGCCAGTGAACGGCGTTGGTCACTGCCGCCATGCGGCGGCTCCACCGCCCCTCCCCTTAACACAAGCAAGTGTGACCCCCACACTAACTCCACACTCTCCACGCCCACCTCGTGGCGTACTTGATCCCGCCGTTGCGCCAGTGAACGGCGTTGGTCACTGCCGCCATGCGGCGGCTCCACCGCCCCTCCCCTTAACACAAGCAAGTGTGACCCCCACACTAACTCCACACTCTCCACGCCCACCTCGTGGCGTACTTGATCCCGCCGTTGCGCCAGTGAACGGCGTTGGTCACTGCCGCCATGCGGCGGCTCCACCGCCCCTCCCCTTAACACAAGCAAGTGTGACCCCCACACTAACTCCACACTCTCCACGCCCACCTCGTGGCGTACTTGATCCCGCCGTTGCGTCAGTGCACGACATTGGTGACTGACGACCAGGCGGCTTTACGACTCCCTCCCCGTCACACAAGCAAGCGTGACCCCCACACTAACCCCACACTAACCCAAAACGAGCGCACCTCGTTCTTGGCGTACTTGATCCCGTCGTTGCGCCAGTGCACGGCGTTGGTGACCGCCATGGGCGGCTTTGCCACCGTCTCCATCTTGTACGCGTCAGTCTTGATGAACTCTTGGAGGACCTTGGCCTCGGTGAACTGAGGGTAGCTGCGGATGATTCAGGTGGTACGGGTGGGAGGTTCAGGATCATCGTCATCGTCAGTTGGCGTGGATTGGTGGCATCACATGGAGAGAGGGAGGGAGGGAGGGTCGGTGTGTCTTGTGTTTATGAACTGTGGGTAGCTGCGGATGGAGAAAGAGGGTAGCACGCGGATGGGGGGGCAGGGGGGGGGAGGGAGGGAGGGAGGGAGGGAGCAAGGGAGCGAGCAAGGGAGGGAGGCAGGCAGGGAGGGAGGGAGCTCGAGTGGACGGGGCGGCTGGGGAGTGGGAGTGAGGGACATGGGAGGTGCAGGTGGAGATGATCTCTCAAGAGGACCTTGGCTGCGGTAAACTGGGGGTTCAGCTGGTATGGGTGGGAGAGGGAGGGATGGTAAAGGATGATCAGTCTTTCCGGCAGCCACCCCGCAAAGTACATAAGCTGGGTGAGATGCTGACCAATTTGTGCCGGTGGTGCGGGGTGAGATTGCGCGAATTTCGACCAAAAAAGTGTGAAATCGACATTTCCACACTGTTTTGCCCAACAATCGTCTCCGGATGAGATTGAGAAAATGAACGCGAGGCGCGGGGCGAGCCGTCATTTTCCCAAGATCCGCAGCGGAACCACTGGGGACAATGGAGACCATCACCGTCTGTTAAAAACAGTCGTATGGCTGGGCAAATGGGCCGGCATCCCTGCCACCACACAACAAATGGGCCAGCACACAACTGCCCAATCTCACCCGTGGTCCATGACCTCATCGAGCAGCTCGTACACGATGACAAAGTTGTCACGCAGGGACTCCTCCTCGACCTCCTGTGCGCGGGTGGGGTGCCGGGATACGTGGTTAGTATAACAGTCTTTGTGAAACAAATTATCATGCAGCTGGAGGTGTGAGGCGATTTGGGGTGTGAGGTGAGGCAAAATTATGAGGGTTGTCGCGCACGGACTCCTCCTCCACCTGCTGTGTAATTGTTGGGCGCGGGATACTACGTGGTTGGTACTGCAGTCTGTGTGACACCACTAGCTAGGAGCACTCCTTGTGATGCAGCTGGCGGTGTGGGGGGTGCGAGGTGCGACACGATGACGATGACGAAGTTGTCGCGCAGGACTCCTCCACCTCGTGTGTAAGTGATGGGCGCGGGATCACGTGGTTGGTTCTACAGTCTGTGTGACATCACCAGGATCACTCGTAATGATGCAGCTGGTGGTGTGAGGCGATTGGGGTGCGAGTTACAGTTACAGTTACAGTTACATCGGCTTTCCAGCAAAGACTACCTCTAGTCCTAGTACCACCGCCTAGACCCAAGTCCAGTTCTGGCCCTAACAATTACTTGTGAGGGGCGGCAGCCACCAGCCGGCTGCCTGCCAACGTGTAGTCATAGAGCAAAAAGGAGAGCTATTGTGCGAGGTGAGGTTGTTACACACGATGATGCGGTTGTTACAAGCGACTCCTCCTCCACCTCCTGCGCATGGGTCGGGTGTGGGATATGCGTGGTTGGTGCTACAGTCTGTGTGACACCAATACTCATGCAGCTGGTCGTGTGAGGCAATTGCTGGTGGTGCGAGGTGGGACACGATGACGAGGTTGTCACGCAGCGACTCCTCCTCCACCTCATACACATGGTTAGTGTGTGTGTGGAGGGGGGGGGGGGATGTATGGGAGCGAGGGGGGGGGGGCGGTGTTCAAGGCGAGCTTGAACACGTCGACCAGGCGGAGCAGGAACACGACCACCGACGCGACGTTGGTGTTTGTGCGCGGGAATAGAATCCCTGCCCTGCTTCATCTTGATCAGAACTGGCCAGCCATTGGTCCACCTCAAAGTAGTGCTTGAACACGTCCAAGTGCAGGAACACGACGACTGACGCGACGTTGGTGTTGGTGCGCGCGGGAATGGAAGCCCTGCTAGCTTGATCAGCACGGACAGACTGAAATCCAATCAGCTCCAATCAACCGATTCCAACCAGGAACGCACCTCATAGTAATGCTTGAACACGTCCACCAGGCGGTGCAGGAACACCACCACCGACGCGACGTTGGTGTTGGTGCGCGTGGGAATGGAAGCCCTGCCGTCCTAACGCTGCTATCTTCATCAGCACTCATCAGACATTGGGCCCACCTCAAAGTAGTGCTTGAACACGTCCACCAGGCGGTGCAGGAACACGACCACAGACGCGACGTTGGTGTTGGTGCGCGTGACGGCGAGCACGATCAGGTTGGAGATGGTCAGGTAGATGTACGAGACGCCGGCGTCGTCGTAGATGATGGGCGCCAGCTGGCTCGTGTCCTCGAGCTACAGGCATGAGAATGAGGAGTGTTACTGTTGTTGTTGTTTTGGCGGGGGGGGGGAGGGGGGGGGGGCATGCAGGAGGGTGGGTGGGTGGCGGGGGGGGCTGGGGTGGAGGGAGTGGGGTGGTGAGGGGGTAGATGTACAAGACGCCGGAGTCGTCGTAGATGATGGGCGCGAGCTGGCTCGTGTCCTCGAGCTGCGTAGCAGTTGTTGTTGTTGTTTTTCTTTGAGGGGGCATGCGGAGATGGTCAGGTAGATGTACGAGACGCCAGCGTCGTTGCAGATGATGGGCGCGAGCTGGCTCGTGTCCTCGAGCTGGTGTTGAGGTGTTGTTGTTGTTGTTGTTGTTATAGTTGTTATTTGGGGGGGAAAGGAGGCATGCAAAAGCGGGAGGGGAGGTGTATTGAAATGCCGGCGTCGTCAAGGTTGCGATCAGTGTTTCCATTAGCCAACCCGCAACCCGACAAAGTGCACTTTCGGGCTGAGATTGGCCGATTCGGCCTGGCGCGGCAAATGATGCTGGACCAATCATTTTTCCAAGATCCTTAACGGAACCACTGGTCGCCATAGTCGCCATGATTGGCGATAGCTGCAGGCATGAGAATGGGGGTGTTTTGAGGGTTGGGGGTAGGGTGGGGGCAAAGGCATGCAGGAGGGTGGTTGAGTGGGAGGCACGATCAGGTTGGAGATGGTCATGCAGATGTACGACGCGCCGGCATTTGCATGCACGCGCACACACACACACGCACCCCCTCAACACCTCGTACAAGCCAGGCATCAGATCCTGCCAACCGCATCGAGCTTTGCCATGACGCACTCGAGGCATTTCGCCGACACGTCCCATGCACGCTCACACACAACACACACACACACACAAATTTGCACGCCCGCACACACAAACGCACACCCTCAACACCTCGTGCAAGCCAGGCCTCAGATCCTGCCCACCTCATTCAGCTTTGCCATGAAGCGCTCAACGCATTTTGCCGACACGTCCCACGCGCACAACACACACACACACACACGCACATTTGCACGCACACACACACACACACACACACGCACGCATGAACACACAAACACATACGCACATTTGCGCACATACACACACACACACATTTGCACGGCCACACACACACTCAACACCTAATGCAAGCCAGGCTTCAGATCCTGCCCACCTCACTCGGCTTTGCCATGAAGCGCTCGATGGATTCTGCCGACACGTCCCAGGCACACACACACACACGAACACACATAAACACACACGCACATTTGCACGCACGCACACACAGACGCAACCCCTCAACACCTCATGCAAGCCAGGCATCAGATCCTGCCCACCTCACTGACCTTAGCCATGAAGCGCTCAACTCATTCTGCCGACACGTCCCATGCACGCACACACACACACACACATTTGCACGCACGCACACACACACACACCCTCAACACCTCGTGCAAGCCAGGCATCAGATCCTGCCCACCTCACTGACCTTTGCCATGAAGCGCTCGACTCATTCTGCCGACACGTCCCATGCACGCACACACACACACACACACATTTGCACGCACGCACACACACACACACCCTCAACACCTCGTGCAAGCCAGGCCTCAGATCCTGCCCACCTCATTCAGCTTTGCCATGAAGCGCTCAACGCATTTCGCCGACACGTCCCCGCGGTAGTCTCTGTGGATGATGACGCGCCCCTTGGTGTCAAGGATGAACAGTGCGGAGATCATGGTGGCTGCGTGGGTGGTTTGGGGGTTTGGGAGTAGGCGTTGGGAGTTGGAGGTTTGGGGTTTTGGGCGTGTTGGAGGTTTGGGGTTTGGGCGTGGGAGGTGTGTTTGTGTGTGTATGTGTGTGTGTGTGTGCATGTGTGTGAGTGTTGAGAAAGTTGGGGCGGGGAGGTGGGTGGGTGACGTGCCCGTCGACAGGGCGGGTAGAGAGGGGGGGGGGAGCAGCGTGGAGACCTGACTGGCGCAGCAGCAAGGCGGCTCAACGTTTCAGAGCGTTGCCACCTCAGGGGAACTACACCAGCCCGGTCAAGGGGCGTGGCCTACGTCTACATCGGGTGGCCCGGCCGGAAGAAGGGGGCGGGACGGCCCATGCATGTCTGACCATGACGTAGCCATGCAAGGCCCATGCGCCATGGACACACGGGCCGGCATGCAGGTGCAGCGCCGTGGCATGCACATACACCCGAGCGCCCTCCAGGTCCCCATGTGCTGAGTGTGGGTGTGCGTCTGTGCAACGGGGTGCAGGTTGGAGCCCCGCGCTGTTTGCATGGCTGGTGCACATGCGGGGTAGGGTAGAGGCCTGGAGCTACCACGCCGCACCCCCATCGTGCAGGACAATGCACCTCACCTCGCTTGCTGTCAGATGACAGTCGCTACCAGCTATTTACGGCACGCCGCTGTTATGCTGTGCAGTGATGGCCGATGCCGAGGAGGGGAGGGCTGGCGCGATGCTGCACACACGCGCTCTGTTCCAAGTGCAGCCAGCGACCAGCGGCGCAGACCACCGCTTCACCGGTTCCACTGGATCACCACCGCCGTGGTGGCGTGAGTGAAGTGGGGCGCCTCTGCTTGGCGCTGGGGCAGATCTAACAGACGCCTGGGCAGGGTGCTGCAACTGGTACCAGAAGAATCTAGCGCATGGATGCGAGTTTTTTTTTATCGTTGTCCCTGGAAGGAGGAGTGATGGGGAATTGTTGTATGTTCACACACACGCAAAAAACATGCAGGCGGTTCGATTCAAGACGCACACCTTGCGGCGTGATACGTGGAGAGGCAGGGAATGATACGTGGGTCTGTTTTTTAGTTGGGGAGTGACCTCGCCTCGCCTTACTTGCATCCATGCGCACCTCCCAACCTCCCATGCTTCCTCTTTCCTTCCCGTGCAGACCACGTGATGTATTTGCGTGTGTGTGTTGTGTGTGTGTGTGTGTGTGTGTGCATTGCGGCGGTGGTCATGCCATGATGGGCGCCAAGAGAGCTTGGCGGCATGAATGCCAGGGGTCAGCACTGCACTGCACTCAAAGCAGCGCGTTCTGCACGTGTGCGTGCGTGCGTATGTGCGTGTGTGTGCGACGGTGGGCGCCATGGCCAAGAGAGCTAGACGGCGTGGTCCTAGGGCAGCACTTCACGGGACCCACAGCAAGCGCTCTCTGGCGGAATCCTCGAGTGACGCGGCTACCTGAGTGGCGCGAGCGCCAGGAGTCGCGCAGCCGGGCGAGCAGGCACTCGTCATCGCGGCGGACGCGCGCCAGCTTCTCGGGGCTTCACTACGGCCAGCTTCTGCCAGTTTCTTCCAGGTTCATTCAGCTTCTGCCAGCTTCTCGGCTTCTCTTCTTCCAGCTTTTGGGCAGCATGGTCAACCTTGCTGCAACTGTCTCGAATTGCATGGATGTGGACGATTCAAATTGGGAAGCTAATAACACGGGCTCTATCCGGAGCATCGCTTGGATACAAGCATGGGGTGGAAGGGGAGGGCGGCAGGGCAGTGTGTGTGTGTGGGGTGCAACTGCCCCCAATTGTACGTCCCCGACGGCGCAGCGTGCCCGTGGCTCCGCCCCCCCCCCCCCCCCAACCCTCGTCGTTGGTGTCACTAGCTAGAAGCCTGTTTTCCGAGCCCCCAAGTTATCGTTACCCCAAAATGAGGTTGCCACTACGGTAGCACTCCCCACGTGTGCGGCAACACGGCAGCGAACAGGGGCTTTACACAGACACACACACACACACGAATAGACCATCATAGACGCGTCGTGGAACCGCGACGATGCTATGTATGTATAGGATTGTATTGGCAAGCAGAAAGAACGGCGCTGCTGAGTGGGCCAATACTGGCCCAGGCTAAATGTGTGCAGCTTCTGATTCCACACTTTGCTTTGCCGAATAAAGCCTTGGGGTCGCGACCCTGGCGACCCTGGCGCAAAGGTGCATCGTACTTGAGGCAAGTCAATTTGCCACCCGCCACCCAGCAACAACGCAGCAGCAGCGAGGGCACCACAGCAGCATGGACACCCAGACCTGCCCCCACCGGGGCAGCGCGCGTTCTGCGCTAACGAGCCCGGACGCGGAGGTGCGGTTTGTGGAGTTTGGTGCCGTGTTCGTGCGGGGGGAGGGAGGAAGGGGAGAGGAGGGCGAAGTGAACTCGGCCTCTCTAAAAAACTTTGTTCTCCGCGCTCGACACCACGCCATCTGTCTGCGCAATGGAGGCGCGATGCGTGGTTTCTCTTCCTCCCTCCACGGAGGGAGGAGAAGGCGAGGGCGAGAGAGGTATGCATGCACGGACGCGGCCCAGCATAATTTCTCGTATCTCGCGGCGCCCTGCCTTACCACCCATGCCCACGCCCGCTACTTGATCGCAGCAAGAGTATGCACATGCTCTGCGTCAGATGACGTGCTCTCTCGTGTTGCACGCACCGAAACAAACCTACTCGCCCTGCCTTGTCTGCGACACACTCTCTCCCTGCGCAGGTTTACAGCGGTGGGGGCGCACCGCACGAGCAGAAGCCGGGCGGCAACATGCAGGACGTGCTGGGGCCGGAGCACAGCAAGGAGGAAGAGTGCCAGGTGGGCGGCGGCCTGGCATGCCTCGTCTGTCCTCGTCTGTCGCCATGTCCTCGTCTTTCACCACGCCCACTAGCGCACACTGACAGCATACGTGAAGCACGGGCTCCCCCCCCTTCGTGTTGCAGGCCGGGCAGCCGGGCGGCGCCACCCAGGCCGTGCTGAAGTGGCGCCCACGGGCGCCGCGCGGAGACGAGGTGCCCGCGGCATGCCTCTCTCCGCGCGTGCCGTGCCCGGCACCACCCCATGTCCGTGCCCACTGCACGCACAGAGAGCAAAAGTTGAAGCACGTGACCCTCCCCGCCCCTTTCATGTTGCAGGCCGGGCAGCCGGGCGGCGCCATCCAGGCCGTGCCGAAGTGGCGCCCAACGAGGCCGTGCGCAGACGAGGTGCCTGGCCTGGCCTCGTCTGCCTCCACGTTTGCCGTGTCCTGTACCACCACCACCCCATGTCCACGCCTCAAATTGGCGATTAGCATTCGATCACGTACGCGTGCTCCCCTACTCATCGCGTTGCAGGCACCAAACAAAACCTGCCTCGGCTGCATCACTCCCCCCCTGCGCAGGTCCGCAACGAGGATGACGGTTTTCTGACTGTCAAGATCAAGAAGAACACGATCAACATCAAGAAGGCGAGTGTTGGTCTGCGAAGCCTCCGTGCATGCCACGGAATGGGCTGCTCGTCTGGCCGCCGGGATATATGCAGGCGCACCCGTCTGCGCCGCCTTATATGCATCCCATGCGCGCCTCCCCACCACCGCATGGATGCGTGCCCCAGACCTTGACGTTCTCCATGTCTACCCCTGCCTGCGTAGCCGCTCTCTGCCTTCTTCTCGCGCAGCACGCACAACCGGGTCACACCCACCAGCTGGGATGCTGGTCCTGCCGTCAACAACAACGCACTCGGCGCAGCAGCGGTGAGTGTCGGTCTGGGGAACCTCCGACCACGCCACTGCAGTGCTGTCAGGAAAATTGCACGCTACACGCCGGACTTGGCAATACGGCATGTCTGTATACCTAGCTCATGCAGTGCCGAGAGGGCAGCAGATAGCCCTGGAAGGGCCCAGGGAGCACCTGCACACCCTGGCTTGTGCCCATGGGTGTTGCACGTGGGTCTAAGACAGCCCTGCGTGTTGCCTCCCATGAAAGCATCACCCGCACTACTCTGTGGTATGCTTATATCCTTGAGCTGGGCACTGCGTTTCCGTGCACGTGTGTGTCTGTGTCTCCGTTGGCTGAGCCGTTGTGTCACTGTTTTGGTTTGCCGTTGGCGTTGGCACCATTGGACATTGGCACTGTCGGCGGTGACCCTGCTGCCTGCCCTTGCAGCACACATCGGCGGGGTACACACACCAGCAGAGAGAGAGTGTCAGATCGCGTGCCCTTCTCCTCCTCGTGTCGCAGGCCGAGGCACCAAACGTAATCTGTCTCGGTCTGCGATTATTCCCGTATGCGCAGGCCTCCAGGGGTGAACACCCAGCGCACAAGACGGGCGACACAGGCGGCAGCGCGCCGGCGGTTTCGTGGCCACGGCAGGAGGAGCAGCACGGAGACGAGCCCACGTCAATCTTCTTCCGGGGCTTTGATCCTTCTAACCGCGAGAAGACGGTGAGCCCGCTGCCCTGCCCACCTGCCACCCTCTTGGTCACCGAGGCGGGCAGGCAGGCACACCCGCTCGCTCCACGCGCACGCGCCTGCACTTCCTGGGCATTCCTCGCGCGCCTGCCCACCACCGCATGGATGCGTGCCCCGGATCCTGACATGCTCCATGCCCACCCCTGCCCCCTGCCAGCCCGCGCAGCTGCCTGTCGGTCCCACAAAATTCCTCAAGAAGAACGGCAAGGCGGCATATTGCTTCCCAGGCGGCGTGCGCTCGGCTGGGATCGCTTCGATCGCTAAAGTTGGCCAGCGTTTTTTACATCCTGTTCCTGTTCGAGTCCCTGCCACTCAAGGGCGGCTGGTTCAAGAACAAGCTTAGCCTGCCCGGTGGCAAGGCGGAGGCGGGCGAGGCTACGGCCAAGCACACCGGCGTGCGTGAGCAGGGTGAAGAGACGGGAGGCGTGGTCGCAAGCTCGCTCGGCAATCTGCAGGGCCCAACCATTTTGGGCGGACAGTACGCTATGTTCGAGGACCGCTGCGAGCTTGCTGTGATCAACCAGGCACCCGCCAAGTATGCCGCCAAGTACAAGGGCAAGACCAGCTACGAAAGCGACAAGCCCGACTACATGCGCCTGACAAAGCGCATCATCGTGGACGAGATGGTGTTCAACGGTGCGGGGTGGGACCTCATCGGCGTCCACTACGATGACTGTGGCGTCAAGCTCGAGCCTGGTTGGGCATTCAAGTCATTCCTGGAGGCGTATCGCCCCCAGGACTTTGACACGCGCCGGGCAAGCCTCGTGCACGCTGGCCCGCCACGCGCCGGCCGCACCGAGCTCCCCTTGGGCACGTGGTCCGCGCCGCTTCCTGGTCACACTCAGTCGCCCGGGCACGAGGCCTCCACTTCCAACCCCTTCGCGGCACTGTCCCTAGAGGACAACTGACCACCCGCACGACTCCGTTGAGGCAAGATCCTCAGGCAACACAGCTCTCTCCACGAGAGGGGGCTGCGGAGCTAGAGGGCTAATGGGGGGGACCTCCAACAAGGCTTAAAGGCCTGAAGTGGTGCCCTTGGACCAGGCCTACATCTTTGTAAGCCTGACTGACACCCCCCATCAAAAATGTGTTGAAAGACCGTTTTCCCCGCCTTTACAACTTCTTTGAGGCTTAATTGTTTTGACATAAGAGAGCTTTGAAGGGGGGCGACACAGTATAATTTATAAATACTGTTGCTCTGAGACGACGCATTGGCAGCCAGCCGGTTGGTTTCTTTTCCCCACGCAAGCGATTTCCAGGGCCAGTCCTTAACTTAACTGGGCCTGCGCGGACTACAGGACTAGAGGACGCCTTTGAAAGATGTTACTGCTGATTGTTCCGGTATGCCATCGCACCCGCACACCGCACTCTCCCCGCCGTGCAGCGCAAGCTTCCCCCACACATCTGCCAGCTGGTAGCTGCAGCTGGCCCTCCTGGCAGAGTGCGGCAGCAGGCACCCCTTGAGAGGCCGAGGAAGCTTCCTCGGCCTCTCACACACGCGTGTGTGCACCTTGCCACGCTGGCCGGCAGCCTCCCCTCGCAAGAGCCGTGTCCGTCTTGCCCCTGTCGTATGCAGCGTGTCGCGCAGTTCGGCGGTCGTCGGTGTTGCGCTTGCGAGCCAACTCTGCACCCACCTGCGGTGCTTCCTCAATTGATTCGGACGTATTACAACCTACCGCCTGGCCACCAGCTAAGAGGCCGGTCACACGGAGGAGATTTTGCTCTGAGTTCGGTCGGATTTGGGCTTTCGCGCCGGCCCTACGAGAGTGTGCGCGTCTTATCCGCGTCTTACCGGCGTCTTAAAAATGAACCGATTATCCGCGGATCAGACGTCGGGAGGCACGGATGATCCGCAGTTGAGACGCCACAATCATCGCCATTTCGTCGTCTCATCCGCGGATGATCCGTGTCTCCCAACGTCTGATCCGCGGATAATCGCTTCATTTTTAAGACGCCAGTAAGACGCGATTCTGATGGGCATCGGATTAGACGCGTCTCAACTCTGTGTGGGATCGATGTGGCTCCAACCGTCTGCTTAAACATTTTCTACAGCTGCAGAGTACTCTCAGCTGCAGCTGCACTTGCTAGTTATAGGCTCATCCTAGGATGACAGGGCTTGTCACATGACATGTGACCAGCTGGCCCGCCACGGCTGCAGCGAGCACGCACGCTTGGGGAGGCGCGCCACAGGCTTCGGCTGCTCCTTGGCCGTCTCCTCTGTCAGCGCACCTAGACGAGGGGCCTTGAACGCTGCCGTGGGATCAGAGCCCGATGTCCCCCGCGGCTCCGCGCTTCAGCGTGCCGTCGCTCTGTGCGCATCGGTGTATGGGCATGAGTGAGCGTGAGATTGGGGCGTGCGTGCTTGCGTGTGTGTGTGTTAGTGAGGGGCGACTGTGTGCGCGTGCGTTTGTGTGCGTTAGTGTGATTGTGTGATTGTGTGTGTGTGTGCGCGCGCGTGTGTGTGTTTGTGTGCGCGCGTGTGCGTGCGTGCATGCGTGTGTGTGTGCGTGTGTTGGAGTGAGGGGCGAATGTGCGCGCGTGCGTTTGTGTGCATTATTGTGTGCATGCGTACTTATGGGGACCATGCTGCACCTTGCTCACCTTGGGCTTCGACATCGGGCACTCGAGGACGCGTTGGGACGCGGGGGCGGGATCGGCGGCGTGCCAGCCAGCCTCAGGCGTGCGCTCCGCTCCCCCTCGAGTGCGATCAGCTCGTGCGCAGCTCAGGTGACGTGCTGTCGACCAGGGCGCGCCGAATGCGCTGGTCGGCGATCAGCTCCTCAGTGGTGCGTGTCGTGAGGTGCATAAACAGCTGCGAGGTGCATTTGGGGCAAGAGGGGCTGGTCAGGGATTTCCAGCCGTAAGTCGTGGGTGGACGTGAGAGGTGTGTGCACACGCATACGCCCCCGCCCCCTCCCCCACGGTCGCGGCCGCGCCCCTTTACTGATCTGCCGCAGCTTCCCCCTTAACCCCCCCAGCACCTAAAACACACTCCCTCCTACCCCTAGCCTCTCAAAAAACCCAGCGCACCCGGAACCTAAAGATCTGATACCCCTGCACGCACGCACGCACAGACGCACGCGCCCCCTGAGATGATGCTACCCCCTCCCCACTGCTCCCCTGCAGCTCAACAGGCACCCGCCTCCCCACGCCACTCTGTTGATCTGCAGCAGCTGCCCCTCAACCCCTCCCAGCAACCAGAACAAACTCCCTCCTACCCCAAGCCTCTCTCTACCCCCCGCGCCCTCGGAACCTAGATGATGCCCTTGCACGCACGCACGCACACAGACACGCACACACCCCGTACAGAGATGATGCGATCCCCTGCCCCCCGCTCCCCTGCAGCTCAAGCCCCTCTACTGATCTGCTGCCCTGCACACACGCGCGCGCACCCTACTGAGAGGATGCCCCCCCCCCCCGCTTCCCTGCAGCTGAAGGAGCTTCCCCTCTTCCCCTCCCCAGCACCCAAAACATACTCCCTCCTAGCCTCCCACTACCCCCAGCGCTCTGATGGGAGAAGGTGGGGGGTGAGCTGAAGGGAGGTGGCAGGGGGAGGAGGGGTGGCAGGGGGAGGAGGGGCGGCAAGGGAGGAGGGGTGGCAGGGGGAGGAGGGGTGGCAGAGGGAGGAGGGGTGGCAAGGGGAGGACGGGTGGCAGAGGAAGGAGGGGTGGCAGGGGGAAGAGGGGTGGCAGGGGAGGAGGGTGGCAGGGGAGGAGGGGTTGTGTGTGTGGGGTGAATTTGCTGCGATCGATCCTAAGACAGCTGCAGGGGATTGTAATTCAAGGCAGCCCACTTAAGCTTACTTGTGAAGGGCCGCCTCTTCGTTGGTGACCTCCAGGAGGCATATACGCAGCGATGTGCAACGGCTGGTACTGGAGGGCATCAGGGGTGACTTGAGGGCTCCATTCCAAAGCTGGACTTGGCGAGCCATTTGTAGACAGCTCCCATTAATGTCCAAGGACAACCTGTACCTGGCAATACATGTGCGGCATCTCTCAAAGTTGAGTGTTGCATGGCGCATGCGCATGCGCGAACAATCCCTATGGAGCATGCATGCAATACTGCTGGATGTGCCTGAGCGAGTCTTGAGCTGACAGAGTCATGCCGCGAGCCTACACCTGGTGCATGGTGGTGCCTACAACCTGTGTGTCAACTTGTCTGTTATGCGCTCTTACCGCCTGCGCAGGCCGGAACCCTCTCCCCTCGCAACATGCGCCCCCCTTCCCCCCCCACACACAACATTGACTGAGTATACTGAGACCATGATTAGCATGTGCATGTGCATGTGCATGGTGCACAGATGGCGCGCACCCCAGCCCCATGCGCCGTGCGCAATTCCCATGCGTACCCCCAATGCACACCCCTGCGCTGGATGCACCTACCGCAAAGCATTTCTAGCGTCATGGAGTTGCTGCAATGAAGGACTTCCACTGTCTCGGATCGCTGCAGCTGCCGAGGATGGCACCAGCCTGCCCGTCCGCCTGGCTACGGATGTCGTGCGCTTCCTCTACGGCGGCACCGGCCGGCGGGAGCCGGCTGATGGTGGCGTCGTGTCCGCGTCGCTCCTCAACGCCAAGCCTGCCGTCGGGGCATCGGCGTGGAGCCACGCGGGGGCGGTGTGCTGCGTGTGCTCTTCACCGTGGCGTATGACGCCGTGGCCGACACTGTCGTGCGCTGGCGCCACGAGCTGCGCCGCTGCGTGGACTCGACTGCAGTCTTCGACGTCCTCAGTGACCGCGAGGAGGCGCAGCACCAGGCGCTGTGGCCCGCTTTCCTCGCCGCCAAGGTTGCGGGGGAGCGGGCGCAGTTCCACCGCGCGCGCCTCGTCGTTGACGGCGAGCGGGTGCCTGCACCTGCTTGCTAGATGGCATGCCCTCTGGGGGTGTTTTTGAAGGGGAGGTGGCGCCACACACGTGCGGTGGCGGGTGCGGTGTGGTCGCTGAGTAGAGTGCTGCGGCGGGTGTGCTACTAGCCCCGCTTTCGGTGGTCTGGGGGAGGGCTTTTTGGTCCCTTCATGGTTTTATACCTTGGGTCCGCCCTCTGGCCATTGGAGGGGCTGGGTGTGCAGCCTGCACAGTGGTGCTGCTTGCTTGGCGCCCGCCACCAAGTGTGGATGGCGTTACCGTGGGCTACTTGTAGCTTGACCTTTTGTGGGCCTTGAGCCTTGTTTCTCTAAGTCCCACTGGAGCTTTGGAACCGTACGTGTGACCGCCAGAAGTGGATTGTAAAACTCTCATCATCATGTCTCTCTCAGCTTGCTCAGGTTGACTTGGTCTGCATGGGCGCGCTGATCACATGCTGCCCTCGTCAAACCAGCGCCCCTCCTCGCGTCCGCCCGCAATCATCGTTTGACCGTGATCATTACTAGCACATGCGCGGGGCCAGATCACATGTTGAGCGTCGCGTTCAGCGAGCTCGACGCGCAATCCGTGGTCAATTCCACGGCAACTGACTCTGGCGATCGCTGATGCATCGCCGCGTAACCATCTCATGAATGTGCATGGAATAATGGCAGGAGACGGACAGCGCTTGGGGCGCGTTGGCTTGCGTGTGACGTCCACACGCCCCCACTCCGCGTCCTTCCGGCGACTTAGTGGCGGCCTACCGGCGTCTCAGCGGCGTCTCACTTCAGGCGAAAAAATCACGCGGCCGTGAGCGCTCCCCGGCCTCCACAAACGGGGCGCAACAGCTGTGGTACGTAACGTATGGTAACGCGCGTTCGCGCGCGGTGTTGCGATGCGTCGCTGCGACAATCCGCTGAGAGGCCTCGCCGCGTCTTAAGCCATCGCGTCCTTCAGGCATCTCAGACGCGTCTGGTCCGCGGATTGGACGCGCATACTCTGGTAGGGCGGTCACACGAAGGCGAAATCCAAATCCAAGCGAACTCAACTCTGAAATCCAACGAGACCCCCCCACACCCTCGTTGAGAGTTGGATTTCACTTCACGCTCCCGCCCCACTGTCGCCCCCGACCAAGGGCGCATCCCTACGAACGAAATAGGCGTGCCTGAGAGCAGGTGCGGCTTGGGCGTGCCGAGGAGCCCCAAGGGCCGACGCGTACGCAACACCATCATGCCCAACACCTTCAGCAGCCCCCCCACAAGCGCCTAACGCATGCAGAGGGGTTGCACGCTCACTGTGACAGCATTGGATGGGGCGTAAGAGGCGAAACATGCAAACGCATGCAAGCGCATGCAAACGCCGTGTGACCGGAATTTCACCCAAATCGACGCGAAATCCAACTCTGGGCGAAATCCAACTCTCAACTCTGGTGCGAACTCAACTCCGTGTGACCGGCCTCTGAACACCTGGATTTGCCTATTTTGGCGATTTCCCCCATTTTTCGGCGAAAAAAATCGAAAGTCGCAAAATTCACACTTCTGCCAAAAATGTCGCAATTCAGACGGTGAGTTAGGAAACTGTTTCTTACCGCCTGTTGACCGCCGCAAGCGGTAGGCCGCCAAGTTGAGGAAGCACTGCACAGCTGCTGCACCTACGGGTTCAAAAGCAGCAAAGCCACTGAATCGACAGCTACAATCGGCAGCCAAGGGCTTTCCCAGCGTGTGCACGGCACGCACGGGTGTTACAGGCTTTACACGTACGCGCCCGGAAGACCCCGGGGCACGGCACACACGATCGCAGCGCCTTCCTCAGTACCAAGGTAAGCTTTCCCAGCTCAGCCCGCTTTGGCAACCCTACTAGGGAACCTCCCAGCATGCGCGCGTGTGCGAGCACTGTCACTCACCAGTCCTGCTCGTGGCAATCTAGGCCTCTGCCAGCACGTGCGCATGCCAGTGATGTCCTTAGCGCCTCCGCAGCCCCCGCAGGCAAAACGCTAAATTTGTGGGGAAACTGAGGGCGAAGTGCGGGAATTTTGCTCCGAAAAGTGTGGAATTCTGCGATTTCCACACTTTTCCGCGGAAAACGCCTCGTACGGGGGGATTCGGCATGTTCCCTCCTGTGTTGCGGGGGCAAACAGGACATTTTTGGGTTCCATGATACCCACCACTGGCACATGCATGTACGAGCACCCTCGCCTCACCTCGCCCCACAGCCTGTCGCGCTCCCGAGCGAGATCGCTCGCCGCTGCCTGATCCCCCCAGTGGAACCTAGGATGACGTGAAGGATTTCTAATCAAGACACAACTCGAGGTTTTGGGCCAGTGGGTGGCTCAAACATGTCGCACGCTTGATGCAAAATCCCAGCTTGCAATGCGCGAGGGGGGCTGTTGGCCGCCACATCAGCGCCCAATGCGCCTTGGCTCCCGCTCTGTCACAGGCTCCTGTGACTTTGCCATCTGCACCCCGAGGTGTGTGTGTGTGTGTGTGTGTGTGTGTGTCAGGGGGAGAGACTCTCACCTGAACCCCGAGCTGCGTGCGTGAGTTTGCGTCTGTGTGAGGGTCCCTGGCCTCTGCACTCAAGCCATCGTTCTCCCGAAATGAGTGTGCCACTATGGTAGTAGCACTCCCAACGTGTACGGCAGCACGCCAGCGAACAGGAGGGGCGTTGACACACACACACGCACACACACACACACACACACACACACACACACACACGCGAATAGACCATCATAGACGCGTCGCAGACACGTATCACACGATGCTATGATATATATGGTATAGGATTGTATTGGCAAGGCCGAATGGCGCTGCTGGGCAGAGTCACCTTCTGGCCACCTTCTCTTCCATAGCCCCACACCCCAGGAAAGCATCGGGGCGCCCCCACCATCCCCTCCCCCACCAGACCCCAGCCCCCAGATCCCCTAGAAGCTGCACGAAGCCGCCGGGCTAGATGTGAGACGCTTCTGATTCCACACTTTGCTCGAATAAAACCAAACCCCTGAATGAAAAACGTAGTAGGAGCGCAAAGTTGCACCGGCTCTCTCAATTCCAGCAGACACGTAGCAGCAGTGGGGCGCCACAGCAGCATGGACACCCAGACCTGCCACCGGAACAGCGCGCGCTCTGCACTGACGAGCCCGGCATCGGAGGTGCGGTGTGTGGCGCTTGGTGCCGTGTTCTTGCGTGGCGGTGCGGGGGGGGGGGGGGGAGGGGGGGAGGAGGGACAGGGCGAGGAGAGGAGAGCCCGCATGGCCCCATGCGCGGCAAAAGGCACATTTCCCGTCTCTCGCCTCACCACTGCTGCTTGATCGCAGCAAGAGTATACACATGCTATGCGTCAGATGACGTGCTCCCTCGTGTTGCAGTGCCGAGCACGCACCAAAACAAACCTTCTCGCCCTCGCCTGCCTCTCTGCAACACCCTCCGCCTGCGCAGGTTGACAGGGGTGAGGTCGCAACGCACGAGCAGAAGCCGAGCGGCAACATCCAGGACTTGCTGGAGCCGGAGCACAGCAAGGAGGAAGAGCGCCAGGTGCGCTGCCTGGCATGTCTCGTCTGTCGCCCACGCCGACGTGGGCATGTGCACTGACGATGATGATGAGAGTTTTACAATCCACTTCTGGCGGTCACACGTACGGTTCCAAAGCTCCAGTGGGACTTAGAGAAACAAGGCTCAAGGCCCACAAAAGGTCAAGCTACAAGTAGCCCACGGTAACGCCATCCACACTTGGTGGCGGGCGCCAAGCAAGCAGCACCACTGTGCAGGCTGCACACCCAGCCCCTCAAATGGCCAGAGGGCGGACCCAAGGTATAAAACCATGAAGGGACCAAAAAGCCCTCCCCCAGACCACCGGAAGCGGGGCTAGTAGCACACCCGCCGCAGCACTCTACTCAGCGACCACACCGCACCCGCCACCGCACGCGTGTGGCGCCACCTCCCCTTCAAAAACACCCCCAGAGGGAATGCCATCTAGCAAGCAGGTGCAGGCACCCGCTCGCCGTCAACGACGAGGCGCGCGCGGTGGAACTGCGCCCGCTTCCCCGCAGCCTTGGCGGCGAGGAAAGCGGGCCACAGCGCCCAGTGCTGCGCCTCCTCGCGGTCACTGAGGACGTCGAAGACAGCAGCCGGCGGGTCCACGTCGCGCAGGTTGCGGCGGGAACTGGCGCTGAGCGGGGTCGGACGCAATGTGCGAGTGTTTCAGACATAATGTGTGAGTGTTTGGAGTTGTACCTGTCGCTGTGCGAGCTGATGCTTGATACCTTGATGCGCGCGGTCTGTGGGCCCGCCCGGTGTCACACCCTCTTCCTCCACTGGTGCATCATCTAGACAACCCTCTCCTCCTCTCACTCCTCCCTTTCCTCCTCTGCATGCAATTCTCCCGCCTCCCCTTCCGACTCCAAGCTAGTGACATGGTGCCGAGGCTACTGGGGAGTTCAGAGGGGGGATTTTCCTCCACAAGTCCACACTCCACACCAAGATTTCGATTAAAATGAGAACAACATGACATGGTGCCATTTTGTTCCTCTTTTTAAGGGCTTTCCAGAGTGCTCAAACCCGTTGAAATCCATTGAATCTATAATTTTTACATTTTCAGTGGATTTGTTTCCCGAATAACATGTCCTCGGCCACTCATAACGTTATTTGTTATGTTATGCAAGGGGGGGGGGGGGGCAGAATTGATTTTTTCAGACCTCATGTTTACTTATTTTCAAAACGGGCCTGGACCCCCCCTCCAAGTACACCCAGACCTTATCTGCTGGAGCTGAAACTTGGTGGGCAGCTGCGTGACGTCGTTCCCATTCCATCACACTATTTGGGAGGCTGCAGGGCCCAGTCCTACTCCCGAAACTGGCCCCAGAAGACGGCCACACGGCCCGGTGCAGCCCCACACACCGAGGCCCCTTCCACACCCTCCCAAATATTGAACCATGTGAATGACAATGGATTTGGCATCCCTGTCGTGACACAAACCTATTGCTTCCTTCCCCATACCAATCGGAGGTCTGCAGAGCATTCTGGCTCCAAGGGGGTGTGAACCAGTGGTTCACACAAATCGCCCGGTGTGGACCCTCTCACCCCCCCACACCACTGCACTTTCTATTGAGTGTGTGTAGGATCCGAGGGTGGATTTAGACTCCCTTCGACGAGAGGAATCCAGCGCACCAACTCTCGTGTCGAACGGAGGTCAGAGTAAAAAGTTACATCACAATTCTGAGAAACGGTCCAGGCCCCCCCTCCCAAATCCCATTTTTTTAAGAGTGGAATTCTCCCTCATCTAGGGAGGGGAAGGGCATGGCGCCGGTCCGGTGTGAAAATTCGAATTCATTCGACATGGGGTCTGTTCCTCACTTTCCTGCCCCCCCCCTGTGTTATGTTATGTTATGTTATCTCATAAATGTTATGCCGACCCTTACACACAGCCCCCCAGCACAGTCCCCCGTTGTGACGAACCGCAAAGAACTACCACACATGGTTCTGAGAGCCAGTGCGGGAACGCAAGCCCATGTCCACACTCGGCAATCACTGAGGCGGCACGCCTCTAACTCATTCCCACCTCAACTCCTCCGCCACCCCGGGGTCCCATACGCCCCGGAGTGCCTCAGCACTATCCCTCCCCCTCTCCCTGACAAAAGCAGTATTGCCCCCCACTGAAGAGTTGCGTCGCGTGAGCGGGTCCTGTTAAGAGGTAAACCAGAAGAAGAGAGGCTTTTCAGCTTCAAGTGGGCTTCACTTCACTCCCCACTTGTTGTTGCATCCTGTTCCGGGCGGTGCACTATGGCATGACCCCAGAGGCGGAGAGGCTGCTCTCCCGGTGGACGGCTGCACTGGTGGACAGGAGCGTTGGGCCGGACCCGCCTGCCGAGCTGCCGCGCTGGGCCTCCTCGGTGCCAGGTGCGCCCGCTGAGCTGCTCATGGGGCGGCCGGCGCACGGTGGGTTTGGGGCACCGGCGTGGGGGGAGATCGTGCATGGACAGTGGGCAGTCCACCTTGCGTGCCTTTTCGGGGCGTGGGCGGCTGACGCCGCCGGGCTCCTGATGCCGGCCCCAAAGGCTGGCGACGGCGGCGGGGCTGGCGGCGGCGGCGGCGGCGGCAGCGGCGGCGGGGGTGCTGGGGGTGCTGGGGGTGGCGGTGGCGGTGGCCGGCCGGCCGAGCAGCCCGCGCCCCCGGCACGCCCGGCTTGGGAGCCGCTCATGGTGGAGGTGGTGCGCCGCCTGTGCCCGGAGGCCCACCCGAGCCTTTTTGTGCTCATGGCTGGCCTCGCGCCGCGGCCCGGCACTCTCCCAGGAGGCCTCATTAGTGAGTGCATGGGCCCGGCTGTGACCGCGGCGCTGATGCCTGGGCCGCTGCAGCGCATGCTAGACGGGGTGCAGGCCCTGGGGCCGGTGGCGCGCATCCCGGGGCGCGTGCTAACTGCTGAGCTGTGGGGGGCGGAGGCGCCGCTCTGGGCCGACCCCCTCCTGCAGCTGGAGCTGCCTGCCGCGCAGCGGACGGTTGACTGGAGGAAGCCCCCTGGTGAGGTGGCTGGGCACGCGCTTTTCAGTGCCGGCGATGCTACCCGCTGGCGTGAGGAGAGCCTCGCGCGCATGCGCAGCGCGCTCCCTGGCATGCGCACGGTTGCGGACGTGTGTGCGCTGTGGGCGTGGCTCGCTGCTGTCGACATGGTGCGCAGCACACGCACGGTCGACCATGCCTGCCTGGTGGCGTACGCCTCCGCGGCTCCGGCGCGCGCGCCGCATGTGCTGGGGCAGCTTCGTGCGGCGCTGGCGTGCGGTGCGTACGAGGGGGGCGGTGCCTGGAGGGGGGTCCTGTGCCGCGCCCTCTTCCCAGGTGCGCCACCGCCAGTGACGTGGGGTGAGCCAGACCTGCTGTGTGTGCGGTGCACGCTCGACCCCCTCTACACCGCAGTGGCGGTCGTGCTCGCGGCGCTGCCCACTGCCTGGGTCGAGGCGGCGGCTGGTGGTGCTGCCCTCACGGTGCTCCGCCCGCTCCGCCAGTTCAGCCCCCTCCCCCAGGAGGGCGAGCGCGCTGCTGTGGTGGAGATCCTCCGCCTGGTCGGCTGGCAGCTGCCGGGTATCATCACGCCGGCTGGCTGGCGGCGTGGGCGGCCTGGCCTGCGCTCCACAGCTGCCCGACCTGCTCCCCAGCCTGCAGCTGCGGGGGGCGGCGCCGCGGGTGAGCCTCGGTGGGTGGGTTTGCGCATGGCCCGGGCGTGGTGGGGAAGCTGACGTGCAAGCTGGCGGTGGCGCTTCAGTTGCGGGCGGTGGTGGACGAGCGGCGGGTGCGGCGGGCGGCCACAGTGGAGGCGGCTCTGGCGCTGGACCACGGGCCGCACGGGGGCCCCCGCGCGTCTGACGTGCAGGTCTGCGCGGGGCTGCGCGGCCTGGAGGCGGCGGTGCCGGCGCTGTGGCGGGTGCCGCTCCTCAATGCCCGCAAGGAGCCCATCTGGCGGCTGTGGGTGAGTGGTTTCCACAAGCAGGCTGCGCTGGGTGTGCCCGAGTGCCCGTGCGGGTGGCGGTGCCGTGAGGAGGACGGGCCGCCGGCGACGGCGTGGCGTGCGCACTGCTTCTGGGGGTGCCCGGTGGCGGAAGCGGTGGTGGTGGCGGTTGCTGCTGCCCTTCCTGCCCCTACCCCGGTTGTCACATGCTGCCAGGTCTGGCTGCTACAGTCACCCCCTGGGGTGCGGCCAGGTGTGTGGGCGGTGGTGGCCGCGCTCGTGGTGGACGCAATGGAACGCGGCCGCTGCCACCTGTGGCGCATCACTCGCCCGCGTGATGGTGTGGTGCCCCCTGCTCGCTCGGTGGCGGTTGGGCGGGCGGGGGCGCTGGCGACGATTGATCTGTGGGACGCGCTGGCGTCTTTTGCTGCGGGCGACGTGGTGCCGCGAGGATGGGCGGGTGTGGTGGGCCCGACCCACCCCTTCGTTGGTGTGGTGGACGGCGGGCTCACTCTGAACAAGACATCCTAGGCCCCTGGGGGGGTCTGTGAGGGGAGGTGACGTCATACGCGTGCGCTGGCGGGTGTGTTGTGGTCGCTGAGTTGAGTGTTGCGGCGGGTGTGCTACCAGCCCCGCTTCCACTGGTTTGGGGGAGGGCTTTCTGGTCCCTTCATGGTTTTATACCTTGGGCCTATCCTCCGGCCACTGGAGGGGTTGGGTGTGGAGCCTGCACCGTGATGCTGCTTGCTTGGTGCCCGCCACGCCGTGGTTTGGCGCTACCGTGGGCTACCTTTGTAGCTTTACCTTTCTTTGGTGGGCCTCGTGCCTGCTCTCTTAAGTCCCGCTGGAGCTTTGGAACCGAACGTGTGACCGCCGGCAGTGGATTGTCAAACTCTCATCTCTCTTGTTGCAAAGCCCCCCACACAAGCCCCCACACCCCATTCGCGGTAGAAAAGGAGTCCCTCGGCTTGCCTCTGTCCTGCACCCAACCCATCCCCCACATCCCCCACATCCACATCCCCCACATCCCCCAACACAGAGAGAGAGAGAGGTGCACCTCTGTATGGTGAGTGCGGGGGGCGAAGTGAACTCGGTCTCGTTTGTTTTTCCGCGCTCGCACCACACACACACACACCGCCCTCTATCTGCGCGCAGAGAGGGAACGCGTGAGCAGGCACGCACGAGCTCTCTCGAAATTTATGTACTAGTACAAGCGGCACGCGCGAGAAGGCGCAAGCTCAACGCAGGAGAGTCGGCGTCAGGGGGTGAGTCTTTACAGGGGCCACAGACGCCCGGTAAAGGCGTCCGGCAGTCTGTGTGTGTGGCAGCAGCTGCTGCAGGGGTATCTGGGTTGGGCTGCAGTGGGACACAACTAGCCTAATACCCACTCTCGGCAGCCTGGCGTGTTCAGGGTGATTTATGACGGTGATGTGCCGCGTTTTGGCGGAGCGGGATTCCCGGCGTCTGGCGATTCTGCCATATCTCCGTAACAGCACGCGCCCCACAGTACGTCCCTTGTAGATATCACTGCCCTTTCCCAGGCGTGGGGGTCCGCGCATTGTCTTGAACAACAACAACAACAACAACAACAGGCGCAGCCCCACACTTCAAGGTCTCATCTTCACCCTCCCCACCAATGAACCATATGAAGGGCCATGCATTTGGCATCTGTGTCATAAAACGAATCCAATGCACCCACTCCCAGCCCAATTGGAGGTTTGCAGAGCATCCTCCCCCTCAGAAGGTGTAAACCAGTGGTCCACAACAGCCGCCCGGCGTGAGACCTCCCAACACCCCCGCACCCGTGCAATATGTATTGGGTGTGTGGATGATCTGAGGGTGGATTTGAGCTCCTCTTGATGAAAGGAATCCAACGAGCCCACTCTCATGTTGAGCGGGGGGCGAGTAGAAAGTTGCAGTTTTTTTGTGGAAAAGTCCCCGCCCCCCCCCCTCCACAACCCATTTTGTTAGGGGTGGACATGGACGTGACTAAGGGAGGGGAAAGGCATGGCGCCGGTCCGGTGTGGAGATTTGAAGCTTTGATCATGGGGTCGAGAATCTGCCTTTCTGACCCCCCCCCTCCTGCCAAAACAACATCATTATGCCGTGCACGCTGCCCGCCTGGCCACCATGGTGGCGCACCTTCACTCCACGCACACCCCACCTGTGCATTCCATGCGTGCCTGCCCACCAACACATGGATGCGTGCCCCGCCTCCACGTGCCCATTCCTGCCTGCGCGCGCAACACACACCAGCAGAGAGATTATGCGAGCACGTGCTCCCCTCCTCCTCGCGTTGCAGAGATAAAAGCAAAATGTGTTTGTCTTGCAACACTGTCCTCCTGCGCAGGTTTGCAGCGGTGGGAGGACATAGCACACGACTGGCGGCACAGGAAGCAGCGTGGCGTCTGGGCACAGGACGCAGGAGAGAGTCAAGGCCTAGGACAAGATAGTGATGGTGAGTCCACGCCGTCAACATCACATGCATGCGCTGACTTCCTTTTGTTTGTTTCCCTGGTAGGCTGGCGCACTGCGTGGCCTTGCGGGCTCTCTGAGTAGAGCTCCCCTAGACATGTAGTCTAGGCCTTAACTCACGCCCCGGGGTCCTCCAGGCGCGTACGTGTAACACATGTAAAACATGCGCTGCTCTCCTCCCACCCGCATGGCCACCGGGTCAGACAGACAGGCGCACATGCTCGCACCACGGCAGGTGCAACCGCTCGCACCCGCCTGCACAGCTTGCACCGCATGAGCGTTTCTTGCGCGCCTGCCCACCGCCGTGTGGATGCGTGCCCCGACTCTTTACGTGCCCCATCCCCGCCCCTTGTCTGCACGCACAGGTCCTCTATAGCGGGTCAAGTGGCACAGCCCCGCGGGGCACACCCGACGGCAGGGCTGTTGGTCGCGCCGGCAATGACCCCAAGTCGATCGTCGCAACAGTGGTGCCGGTGAGTGTCGGTCTGGGACGCCTCCGTCCACGCTACTGCATGCGCTATCCACCTGCCATCAAGGCAGGCAGGCAGGCAGGCAGGCACATCCGCTCGCTCCACGCGCACACGCTTGCACCGCATGAGCATTCCTTGCGCGCCTGCCCACCGCCATATTGATGCGTGCCCCGGCTCCTCACGTGGCCCATGCCCACCCCCGCCCCTGCCTGCCCACGCAGCCAACCCCTCTCGTTCTACCGGTGATCCACACCGCTGACAGCAGGGCTGCTGGTCGCGCCGTCAACAGCAGCGCGCTCGTCGCGACAGCGGTAAGTGTCGGTCTGGGAAGCCTCCGACCCCGCTATTGCATGCGCTGCCTGCCCGCACAACAACAACAAGCTGCGCCATATACCAGCAGGGATGTCTTACGTCAGATCACGTGCTCCCATTCCTTTCGTGTTGAAGGCCAAGGCACCAAAGCAAAACTGCCTTGGCCTGCAATACTTCCCTCGTGTGCAGGCAGGCTCGTGGCACGAGAGGGAGCACAAAGGCAAACCCAATTCGTTACTTATCAAGGACGGGAAGAAATGATCGACAACAAAACAACAACAAAACAACACCAAAACCAGCACCACCACCAGCACCTCCACCACCACCACACACAAAATGGTGCGTCCATGCCGTGCACACTGCCAGCCTGGCCGCCAGGGCAGGCGCGCCAGATCACTCCACGCTCACTCATCTGCACCACCTGTGCATCCCATGCGCATGCCCACCACTGCATGGATGCCATCCCAGGCTCCACGTGCTCACCCGTGTCAGCCCGTGCAACACACGCCAGAAGAGAGATTATAGGTAGAGCATGTGCTCCCCGACTTGCATGCCGGGCAGGCGGACACCATCCAGGATGTGCCTGCCAAGGCGGCGCCCAAGGACGCCGCGTGCAGACAAGACCTCACCTCCAGGCTCGCCGTGTCCTGCACCACCACCTCAGCCCACGCCCCCCTTCGATCACGTCCTTCCATGGTCACCGTGTTGCAGGCACCGAACAAAACGTGCCTCGGCTGCATCACTCTCCCCCTGCGCAGGTCTGCAACGATGGGGACGCTTCGCACATGAAGCAGCAGACAGACGGCGACATCCAGACTGTGCCGCTGGAGCACAGGAAGCAAGAAGAGGAGTGGCAAACAGTGCCTGTCAAGACCAAGGCCAAGGCGACAGTTTTGCGTTTCGGTCTGGTAGGCTTCCGTCGACGCCACTGCATGCGCTGCCTGCCTGGCCACCGGGGCAGGCGAGCAGGCACACTGCTTGCTCCACACACACCTCCTGCACCGCCTGTGCATCATGTGCATGCCTGTCCACCATCGCGCGGATGCATGCCCCGTGCCCCATGCTCACCCCTACCCGCTGCCTGTCCGCGCAGCTGCCCCCCAGCACACACGCCAGCGGGGCTGCTGGTCCCGCCATCAAAAAGGCACCCGCTGCGGCAGTGGTGAGTGCCTGGGAAGCCTCCTGCCAGAAACACCAGAAGGGACATCATACACGTCAGAGACCGCGCTCCCAACATCCTCGTGTTGAAGGCCAAGGCCAAGCACCAAAGCAAAACTGCCTTGCCCTGCAACACTCTCCTCCTGCGCAGGCAGGCTCACGGCACGTGGAGCAGCCCGATCCCACGGCCGGGTTCTTCAAGCTCTACAGGCGCAACAACAGCAACAACAGCAACACGACGGTGGGTCCATGCCGTGCCCGTTGCCCGCCTGGCCACCACGCACACACGCCTGTGCATCCGCCTGCCGCCTGCCGCCCGCCGCCCGCCGCCCGCCGCCGCCGCCGCCGCCCGCCGCCGCCGCCCCGCCCGCCGCCCGCCGCCGCGCCCGCCGCCCGCCGCCCGCCGCCCGCCGCCGGCCGCCGGCCGCCGGCCGCCCGCTGCCGCCGGCCTGCCCTGCCTCATCTCTCTCGCTCCGTGTCCGTCCCTGCCCTCTGCCTGCCCGTGCAGCCGTTCTTTGGTCCTGCGCAAGTCATCAAGCACAACAGGGAGACCGGCGGAGCCTACTCACAGTATTACTTCCAATCCAACAACGGCCGCGTGCATGCGGCCGGCATCGCTCCGATGGCTTGCAACAGTGCTGGCGAGGTCGTCATTCTCGTCCAGGCCGAGCAATGGGTTGATGAACCGTGCCGCGCAGACGACCTCGCCCTGCTCGGCGGCAAGGTGGAGGAATGTGATGCCACGACCATGGAGGCCGCCTGGCGTGAGTTCCTTGAAGAGACAGGAGGCAACAAGAGCAAAGCCATTTGGGGCGTGGTTGCAAGCTGGCGCTCAAAGCTGCAAGGCCCGGCATATGTGGGCGGATCAGAGTACGACGCCTTCATCTACCCTGCTCGCGAGCTTGCTGAGCTGTACTGGCTGTGCGACATGTATGCCGCCGTGTTCAAGGGCGTGCCCAGCCACGCCATCAACGCAGGTGACAAAACGCGCATGGCGACCAGCCTCGTCATGATGAAGCTCGTGTCCAAGGGTGCAGGGTGTGAGATCGTCGGCGACCACTTTGACGAGTGTAACAACAAGTGTGTGGTTCACCCAATGCTCAAGCTGTTCCTGGAGACGTTCCGGCCTCAGGACTTTGCCACGCCCCCGGCAGGGCCACCGCCGATGCGTGCACCACGCGCCGGCGTCACCCAGCCACGCGCGAGCACCGCTCCGCTCCTGCGGCACAAGCAGTCCGGCCTTTTCCCAGCAGTGTCCTCCATTGAGGACTGATTTGGCCGTCCCTGAGGCACCAGCTGTTGGATTACATAATATATATGTTGTGGTTGAGTAGATGATGTCCCCTCTTCAAGTGTGGACAAACGGCTCTCCAAACGATTGATTTGAGCAGCGTTTTTGTTTGCAGGATTTTGAATAAATTGTCTACAGTCGGAAAGTGTGAAAGTTCATGTTCTTCACACTTGTGAGGTTTGGGTCTGCACGGGCGTTGCTGCTGCTACTGCTGCTGCTGTGGCTGCTGTGGCTGCTGTGGCTGCTGGCACCTACTTCTACTCTCTTCCTCCTCCCACGAACACGGGGTTCCCAGCTAAGCAGGCCTCTTTTCTGCTAGAGACACCCGCCGATACTCCAGCACACTTAAGTACTAGAGTACAGCCGGCTCCCGGCCGATAGACTACTGCTCCCGCCGGCTAGACTACCCCAAACAGCGGTCTCTGAGAGACATGTCTGGCAAGGAGCATATAGGAGAGGACCTTCCTCAAGGTCACAGTAGTGGCCTTGTGGCCAGTCAAGCCGGCAGAGCCGACTGGCGCTGACTGGAACGGTCCCCGCCTGGCAGTGCATGGCTGTCCAGCTCTCGTTTGCATGGGGCTCAGCCGGCGCCCCATGCCTCATGCATGGCCAGGTCCCACCCTCCAGGGGTGCATGGACGACAGAGTTGTCATGGAGGCTGCCTGAAGACCTTCCAACGCCAGTCACCGGCAGACGAGCGACCCGAGGATGAGCGCGGTGACGAACGCTGCGATTGGTGAAGCGGATTTACTCTGTGTTGCCTCAGCCGTCGCCACCGCTGAAGCCGTGATGGAAGCCCGCCTCCACGAGCAGCCATCTTGACCAATGTCCAGCATGCATTGACGGGCGCCAGCTCCTCTGCTCGTCGATCAACTCGTCGAGATCGGTGCCGCATGGCGTCCTGCATGGGGGGAGGATAAGGGCCGTCTCCCAGCACGGGCCGCGGCAGCGCCGCGGCTACTCGCCAAGCCATGGCAGCGCCGGGCAAGCCGCTCTTGAAGTGTTCCACCGAGGGGCAGTCTAGCAGGAGCCGGGCCAGTCGTATTTTACCCCGCTCGTCAGCGGCACGGAGATCCTCGTCACCAGCAGCGCCGCATTGCCGGGTCCAGGGCTTGGCGACGAGAACGCGCCTCCGTTAATCGAGCCCCAGTGTTCTGCAAGGCAATTGTATTTACAAATACGTCTGGTGATCGTCCGAGTTACTCGTTGTTGAGGATGATGACTGAGTCCTGGATTCCCCATAAATGATGATGATGTTTGTTTACAATCCACTTCTGGCGGTCACACGTACGGTTCCAAAGCTCCAGTGGGACTTAGAGAAACAAGGCTCAAGGCCCACAAAAGGTCAAGCTACAAGTAGCCCGCGGTAACGCCATCCACACTTGGTGGCGGGCGCCAAGCAAGCAGCACCACTGTGCAGGCTGCACACCCGGCCCCTCCAATGGCCAGAGGGCGGACCCAAGGTATAAAACCATGAAGGGACCAAAAGCCCTCCCCCAGACCACCGGAAGCGGGGCTAGTAGCACACCCGCCGCAGCACTCTACTCAGCGACCACACCGCACCCGCCACCGCACGTGTGTGGCGCCACCTCCCCTTCAAAAACACCCCCAGAGGGCATGCCATCTAGCAAGCAGGTGCAGCCACCCGCGCGCCGTTAACCACGAGGCGCGCGCGGTGGAACTGCACCCGCTTCCCCGCAGCCTTGGCGGCGAGGAACGCGGGCCACAGCGCCTGGTGCCGCGCCTCCTCACGGTCACTGAGGACATCGAAGACCGCAACCGACGGGCCCAAGCCGCACAGGCAGCAGCGGTTGCGCACGACGGCGTCGGCCACGGCGTCAGACTCCACGGCGAAGAGCACACGCAGCATGTCGCCCCGGCGCGGCTCGACACCGATGCCCCCGACGGCATGCTTGGCGTTGAGGAACGACGCGGACACGACGCCACCACCAACCGGCGCATACACCGAGCCACGGATTTGGTGCAAGTAGCGCACGAGACCCGAAGCCAGGCAGACAGGCAGGCTGACGCCGCTCTTGACGGCCGCAGTGACCTGCTCCGCCGCCTTCGCCGCCTCCTCCTCCCCAGGGTAGCAACCTACCATCCCTGGGTAGCCATCGCACGCGACGAGGTCGTTTGCGGCTGCCACCGGGATGGACAACACGAAACTGCGGCGCAGCAACGCGTCGCCCACACGCGCGGGCATCCCCCCCCGGCGGGAGGGGCCGCGCGCAGATGCGGCACGCGCGGCGCCCGCCGCCGCAGGCCGCCCCGTCGTCGGCTCCCCCCCCCCCGACGCCACCGGGGCGGCAGCAGCAGCTGGCCGGGCAGGCTGAGCAGCCTTGGCAGCAGGCGCAGCGCGGGCTCCAGGGGGTGATGATACAGTCCTCTCTACCAGAGGGGGGGAACTGTATCTGAAGCCAACAAAAAGAGGGCTAAGGGGGGGACCTCCAACAAGGCTAACAGGCCTGAAGTGTTGCCCTTGGACCAGACTTGCATCTTTGCAAGCCTGACAGACACCCCTGATCAAAACGTACTGTTGAAAAAACTTCGTGTTTCCTCAATTCAAATAACAGGGCAAGCCTTCAGCCTCAACTATTGTTCCAGCAGCACACATAATTGGCGGCGCTCTTTCTGGTTTGAAGGCTTGTTCGGACACGACATTTGTGCGCTCAGGATATGTGAGATCTGGCTGCCGCTCGGTCCGCTGGCCCCTCGGATAGGCGGGAGGGTAGGTCTTCCCTGCAGTGGCCCTCTTTCTCCTGGGAGAAGTTAAGAAACTATTTTGGGGTGTCGCAGATTTGTTTTTCTTCGGGCTTTGGTGTGGGGCTCGATTAACGGAGGCGCGTTCTCGTCGCCGAGCCCTGGACCCAGCAATGCGGCGCTGCTGGTGACTAGGATCTCCGTGCCGCTGACGAGCGGGGTAAAATACGACTGGCCTGGCTCCTGCTAGACTGCCCCTCGGTGGAACACTACAGGAGCGGCTTGCCCGGCGCTGCCATGGCTTGGCGAGTAGCCGCGGCGCTGCCGCGGCCCGTGCTGGGAGACGGCCCTTATCCTCCCCCCATGCAGGACGCCATGCGGCACCGATCTCGACGAGTTGATCGACGAGCGGAGGAGCTGGCGCCCGTCAATGCATGCTGGACATCGGTCAAGATGGCTGCTCGTGGGGGCGAGCTACCATCAGGGCTTCAGCGGTGGTGACCGCCGAGGCAACAACAGAGTTTATCCGCTTCACCATCGCAGCGTTTGTCACCGCGCTCACCCTCGGGGCACTCGTCTGCCGGTGACTGGCGTCGGCATTGGTCTTCAGGCAGCCTGCCATGACGACTCTGTTTGCCCAGGCCCCCCTGGAGGGTGGGACCTGGCCATGCATGACGCATGGGGCGCAGGCAGAGCCCCATGCATGGAGTTGGACAACCATGCACCATGCCAGGCGGGGACTTTTCTGCTTCAGCGCCGCCAGTCGGCACAGCCGGCGTGGTTGGCCTCAAAGGCCAGGAGGAGGACGGTCCTTTCCTATACGCTCCTTGCCAGACATGTCCCTCAGGGACTTGTTTGGGTCTAAACTAGCCGGCGGGAGCGGTAGTCTAGACGGCAGGTAACCGGCTGGTGGCTATCGTCCTTCACAGGGCGGTGGCACTAGGACTAGTGTTGTCTTAGCTGGAATGCCATGTAACTGTAACTGTGACTGTTTGGTGTGGGCAGGCAGCCGGCTTGTGGCTACCGCCCCTCACACGCGATTGTTAGGGACAGAACTGGACTTGGTTATAGTTGTGACAGGTGGGTGCCCTGTCCAACTTCGACACTAGGCGGTGGCACTAGGACGAGAAGGCATCTCGGCTTGATAGCCGATGTTACTGTTGAGCCGCGCCTCCTGCAGGCCTCACGCCAACCCGCCCGCCCACCCCATGCGGGCGTCTCACCGGCCGCACACGCCGACGTGTCACCGAGCCCCTTTCGGGCACGACGTCCTCTCCGCTCCCAATGGTTTTACAATTTTTGCATGTAGGGGGGCTCGATTAACGGAGGCGCGTTCTCGTCGCCGAGCCCTGGACCCAGCAATGCGGCGCTGCTGGTGACTAGGATCTCCGTGCCGCTGACGAGCGGGATAAAATACGACTGGCCCGGCTCCTGCTAGACTGCCCCTCGGTGGAACACTTCAGGAGCGGCTTGCCCGGCGCTGCCATGGCTTGGCGAGTAGCCGCGGCGCTGCCGCGGCCCGTGCTGGGAGACGGCCCTTATCCTTCCCCCATGCAGGACGCCATGCGGCACCGATCTCGACGAGTTGATCGACGAGCGGAGGAGCTGGCGCCGTCAATGCATGCTGGACATCGGTCAAGATGGCTGCTCGTGGGGGCGAGCTACCATCAGGGCTTCAGCGGTGGTGACCGCCGAGGCAACAACAGAGTTTATCCGCTTCACCATCGCAGCGTTTGTCACCGCGCTCACCCTCGGGGGCACTCGTCTGCCGGTGACTGGCGTCGGCATTGGTCTTCAGGCAGCCTGCCATGACGACTCTTTTGCCCAGGCCCCCCTGGAGGGTGGGACCTGGCCATGCATGACGCATGGGGCGCAGGCAGAGCCCCATGCATGGAGTTGGACAACCATGCACCATGCCAGGCGGGGACTTTTCTGCTTCAGCGCCGCCAGTCGGCACAGCCGGCGTGGTTGGCCTCAAAGGCCAGGAGGAGGACGGTCCTTTCCTATACGCGCCGTGCCAGACATGTCCCTCAGGGACTTGTTTGGGTCTAAACTAGCCGGCGGGAGCGGTAGTCTAGACGGCAGGTAACCGGCTGGTGGCTATCGTCCTTCACAGGGCGGTGGCACTAGGACTAGTGTTGTCTTAGCTGGAATGCCATGTAACTGTAACTGTAACTGTAACTGCATGTAGGACCCCGGGGCATGAGATAAGGCATAGACTGCACGTCTAGGGGGGCTCTACTTGTAGAGCCCGCAAGGCCACGCAGCGCACCAGCCTACCAAAAGTTCTGCGCTCCCAATGGGTGCCTTCAGTCGCCTGTGCACCTGGCCTCCACCTCCCATGCTTACTTCTTAGCAGCGCTGTCCTCCCTTGCTAATAATTCATCTGACGCCCGTACAAATCCTGAGAGGCTTTGCCAGCTTGAAGGAGGGCACACAGTTGTTGTTGACACATAAACAGTTTTGCTGCGAGACAAAGCGTCGGCAGGCAGCCGGTTTGCGGCCAATGCCCCACACAAGTTCCTGTTAGGGCCAGAACTAGACTTGGGCTTAAGACTAGAAGAAAGCCGATGTGACTGTTACTGTTCCGGCAGTCTGCCATTGTACCTAGACACACCGCACTCTTCCCGCTGCGCAGTGCAGACGCGAGCTTCCCGCACGTCTGGCAGCTGGCCATCGTACTTGGCAGTGGCTTGCATGTAGCTGGTCCGGGGGAGGGGGGGGGTCAGCTGGCTGGGGCAGGCAGAGTACAAGTGCGGCAGCTGCCTGCAGGCACGATTGCCTTGACCTCACACTTGCGTACGTGCGTGCACCTTGCCAGACCGGCGGGCAGCCTCCCATCGCACGAGCCAATGCAGGCAGGCAGGCAGCCACCCCACCTGCTGTGTCATCCTCAGAGATGCCTCTGTCTCCGAGCTTCACGCGCGTGTGTGTGTGCGGTGGGTGCCAAGAGCTAGGCGGCGTGCATGCCACCGGGTGCGGCACTGCAATGGACCCACAGCAGGTGCTCTCTGTGGCGATATGCTCGAATGACGCGGCCAGCTGGGCAGCGCAAGTGTTGGGAGTCGCGCAGCCGGGCGAGCAGGTGCTCATTCTCGGTCGCGGTCGCGTGCCAGTTTCTCGGCCTCTCTTCAGCTAGCTTCTTCCGGCTTCTGCCAGCTTCTCAGCTTCTCTTCTGCCAGCTTCTACCAGTTTCTGTCGGCTTCCGCCAGCTTCTCGACAGCATCGTGATCCTCCATCCCCGATACCACAAGCTGGATGGGGTGTGGGGAGGGTGAGAGGGGTGGTGAGTGGTGGTGGTGGGGGCAGGGTCGCACGTACGCTAGCTCTGCAGTGCATCGTCGTGTTGTGTCATGTGACAGCCAGCTGCAGGATGTGGCGAGTTTGAGAGCGCAGGACGCACGCAGTGTGGCGTGCGTGTGCATGCGTTTATCTAGCTATTCGGCGGTTCACTAGTCCACGGAGAGGGAGTGGACACACGCACACACACACACACACACACACGCGCGCACACACTGGCGAGGTTAACACACCAACCATCATCACAGTCCCACGTTGAGAGGGACGACGGAGCTTTTACACGACTGTGTGGACTTCACACTCACGCTGTTGATGGGGGGGCGAGGGGAAGTCACAGCCAAGCGCAAAAAACAGTGCCAACACACACTGCGAAGCTCTAGACGCTCTAGCATCACCGCCAATCGTCGCCGGTCGGAGTCCTAAAGACAAAGTCGCAAATCACGATGGCGTCCGTCCGCGTCTGCATGGGGCTCGGTGCGCTCCTGGTTGCAATGGCCGTGGCGCACGCTCAGAACGTCTACCAGGTGCGAGAGGTCCAACACGGACGATGTGTGATGGTGCTGTGGGTGGGCGGGTGCGGGGCCAACGCCTTGCTCCCGCGGTTGTCCCTGCACACGCCCTGTAGCACACACGCCTCACACGCACACACAAGCACACACATGCACACACACACACACACACCTAGGTGGATCTGAGTACCGGCCAGGCGTACAAGGTGTCTGGAGGGCAGGCGCCCCCTGAGCCGGTGCAGACCGAGCAGAACATGGCGGACCGCGTCGCCTCCAGCGTGCAACAGGCCCGCCTCGACGCAGGACTTAGGACGCAAGCCATGCTGGATTCCATGCAGGGAGCAGGACTCGACGACCGCGGCAACATGGAGCCTATTCGTGCTGATGTGAGATGCTCACCACCCGGTCTGGGAGGGTTGGGAGGGTCTGGGAGGATCTGGGAGGGAGGGTGCGCACGCCCTCACGCAACATCCCCACGCACACGCACGCAACGCCGCGCGCACTCGCGCAGATGTCTCGGAGCTACGACACGGTGCAGCAGGGGATCGACACCGTGTTTCAGGGTACGATGGACATGGTGCAGAGCTCGTTCCGTTCGGTACGTTCAGGCTGACGTCAGTGCTTCTTCGATTGGGCGGGTTACCGCCCACGGCGGTTTCTGGGCGGAAATAATTAATTTTTTGAGTGTTTACTGCCAGTTTACCGCCCGATTGTTTTTGCCGATTTTGGTCGTTTTTGCCGTTTTTGTCGTTTTTGGCCGACTCTGGCCGATTTTGGTTCTGGCCACCAGTGGCCGGGCTGAAAGAATTAATTAATTGGAATCATTTAAAGAAGCACTGGCTGACGTGCTGCTTGATTGGTGCCCGCTGCCACGTGTGGGTGGCCCTGCCGTGGGGTTCCCCCCAGGGTTGCACGGTACGTACGTATTTCGGGTCCGGAGCGTACGTACGTACGTATTTCCAAAAAAATACGTACGTACGCTGGCCGTACGTGTGCGAAAATCGGGACGCGGCAGCATTATACGCCTTTTACCTGAAATACAAAAACGTCCATAACTCACGCTCCTGTGATTGGATCGCAACCGTTAAACATGCATTGGAAAGGTGATAGACAGGGCTATCCAGTGCACTCTAGTAGGGGGCGACCTGGAGGGCAGGGAGTTGCTGCCGTTTTTGTTTGTGGTGCGGTGCGAGCGCGTGCGCGCGTGGTGTGTTGCAGCACCCCGCAGGCACTCCCCCCGACTGCAGCGCACTGCTGAACACTGAGGTCATACAGATAGCCAGTGTTACAAGCTTTCGAATTCAAGTCGAATGATTACAATCCAGGCCGAGGGTAGGGAGTTACGTCCGTTGTTGTGTGCATCGTTGCAAGCGCGCGCGCGCATGGTGCTGCAGCAGAACCCAAGGACCACCCCCCTACTGCAGTGCACTGCTGAATAAAAGCGGCGATCTGGTTAGCTTCTGTTACAAGCTTTCCAATGCAAGTGAAATGGTTTCGATCCAAGCACAGGAGCGTGAGTTGTGGCCGTTTGTGTGTTTCAAGTAAAAGGCGTATAGTGCTGTGTACAGGGGCGTACGTATATACGCTCCCTCACGTACGTACGTACGTACGTACGCACGCAAAATACGTACGTACGCGTACTCACGTACCGTGCAACCCTGGTTCCCCCTCTTTTGGACTGTTGGCAGGGCTCCTGCTTTGATTGATCCTGCTGGAGCTCTGGAACTGATCGTGACCGCCGGCCTGTGATTGGAACACCCTCTTGTTGTGACGTGGTGGGGAGACGCGCAGCCTTTCAAACGCCTGCCTGCTCTCGATCTGGCACAGACGCGGCGCATTTGCGCACGGTGATGCATCAGCCAGATTCAGAAACCACCCCCTCTTCAAATGCGCATGGGATGGTCCTGTCGACACGCTGGCCACAACAACAATCTCGATGTGTGCTTTGACCCCGCACGCGCACAGGTGACGGACATTGTCGACCGCCTCCGCTCTTCGTTCAGCGGAGACCAGGGCGGTGACGGCACGGTGCAGGTCGAGAAGACGCCGGAGGGCAGCGTGACCATGGTGCCGCTGACGCCTGTGCTGGCGCCGCCCGAGGTCGGGCCTCGGGACCCTGCGCCTGCTCCAGTGCCCAAGCCTGCTCCCGCTCCTGCGCCCAAGCCTGCACCTGCGCCCGAGGTGGAGCCTGTCGCCCGCCCCTCCGAGCCCGCAACGCCTGCCCCCACGCCCGCCCCTTTCGAGGCCACGCCCGCCCCACCCCCTGCTGCTGCTGCTGCCCCACCCCCTGCTGCTGCTGCTGCCCCGCCTCCTGCGGCTGCCGCTGCCCCGCCCCCTGCTGCTGCTGCTGCCCCGCCCCCTGCTGCTGGTGTGGGTAGTGGCGCAGCCGGGCAGCACACCGTGTGGCGCCGCTCCCCGTCGGGGAGCGGCCCCCAGCCTTCTTCTTCTGGCAGCAAGGACGACAACCCGGTCATCCCCGTGGTCGAGGCCCCCACCCGGGATCCCCGGGTCGAGGTCATGGACGGTCCGGCACCGTGACCGGTGGACGGCGACGGTTGTGTTGCATGTGAGGGCTGTTGCAGGCTGTTGCGCATAGATTTTGCGGATGCTGCATGTGCGGCAGCGGCGGCAGTGATGTTTTTACGTGGGATGAATCACGCCGTGCGCGTTGGATATATGGGCCGTGTGCGCGGAATTCTGTGCTTAAGTGAGTAGTGCCTGACGCGTGTACGAGTAACTACGACTGTCAGAGCCTCTCATCAACTGGCAGCACAGTGTACCCCCTCAGGCTATTGTGCATCATGCAAGCAAACACCGACTGCCCACTCCTGGAGATGATGATTCCTCTCGCTGCCCAGATGTTGGAGTCAAACATAAATCCACCACTGTGTTGTTCGAATCTGTATGGGCTGCTGTGGCTGGCTGCTTATGAGATGGTGTACGAAGTGGATATGACCACTGGGCGGCAGGAGGGGGGGGGGGGGGCAGACCGACCAGTACACGGCGGACCGCGCGTTCTCCAGCGTGCCGGCCAGGCTGGACGTGCGTATGCGTGCTGAGGTGAGATGCCCACCCGGTCTGCGCCAGAGGTCGCGCACCACTGCACACTTGCGTTGATGTCTCAGCGATACGACACTGTGCAGCAGGGGGGGTCAACACTGTGCTGGAGTGCACTGTGGACATGGTGGCGAGCTTGTGGGGAGACGAACAGCCAGCCACACGCGCGCAGCGACCTCACCGGATGCAGGCTGATTAGAAACCACCCCCTCCTTTTCACACACACGTGGGGTGAATGAATTGCTGTGGATGGGTGAGCCCCAGCACTGGTGTTGTAGTGCTTGGTGGGAGTTACTAGTGACTCACCCCCACATTAACTCGCAGCGTGTGCCGCATAGGCGACGCGATGCAGTGTCGCGGCGCGTGTCAGCGCACAGACGCCCCCAGCACCAGTGGACGGGGCTGCGCGATGTCTTGTGCTCACAGGCGTGTCGCCGCCAGCGTCCCGCCATGCCCCGGCGTCGCAGCAGCTCAGCTGCGCACCCGTCGGAGAGAGTTCTACTGCGTGGGCGCCAGCGCGGGCGTTAACCACGTACATGCAGGCATGGCGGGCAGGTAGGTCATACCAGCTGCATGGCGTGCATGCAGGCCAGCAGTGCACGCCTTGAGTCCCCCCACCCGCGGGCACACATTATGTGCACGGGCACGGCAGTGCAGCACGCACCCCTCCACACACACACACACGCATACACACGCATACGCACGCACACACACACACACACACACGCACACACACACACACACACACACACACACGCAAACATGCACACACACACACACACACACACACGCGCACACACGCACCGCCACTTGCGCAGGGGCGACAGGTGGCGGCCCCCGCCGCCGCCCCCGCCGCCCCGCATCCCCATCGACTACGTGGGGCGCATGCGCACGGCAGCGGCTGACCCCTCTCGCGCCACGCCCCCGCTGCTGCTGCTCGCTCCGATGGAGGGCCTCGGTGACCGCCGCTTCCGGCAGGCGATCGCGGAGACGGCGGGGGGGTTCGATGAGGCATGCACGGGTGGGTGCGTGGGTGTGGGTGTGCGTGGGTGTGTGCATGTGTGTGTGCTTGCGTGTGCGTGTGCATGCCTGCGGTGTGTGTGTCTGCGGTGTGTGCGTGTGTGCGTGCATGTGTGTGCATGTGTAGCGCACGACAGGCGATCGCGGAGACGGCGAGGGGGTTCGATGAGGCATGCACGGGTGGGTGCGTGTGTGTGTGTGTGCGTGTGTGTGTGCATGTGTGTGTGTGCTTGCGTGTGTGTGTGCATGCCTGCAGTGTGTGTGTGTCTGCGGTGTGTGCGTGTGTGTGTGCATGTGTCTGCATGCGTAGCGCACGGCGGGCGATCGCGGAGACAGCAGGGGGGGTTGATGAGGCATGCACGGGTGGGTGCGTGGGTGTGGATGTGCGTGGGTGTGTGCATGTGTGTGTGCTTACGTGTGTGCATGTATGTTTAGCGCACGGCGGGCGATTGCCGAGACAGCAGGGGGGGGGGGCGGTGAGGCCTGCACACGTGTGTGTGTGTGTGTGCGTGTGCGTGTGTGTGTGTGTGTGTGTGTGCGTGTGTGTGGGTGTGGGTGCGTGGATGCGTGCTGGGATGCCATCGATGTCAGAGCTGCTGCTCGAGTGTGTGAGGTGCGATTGCGTGGTTGCGTGTGTTTGTGTGTGTGTGTGCACGTGTGGGTGTATGTATGCGTGTTTGTGCGTGTGTGTGCATGCGGTGCGTGTGTGTGTGGGTGTGTGTGTGTGTCACCCCCCGCTATGTGCGTGCGTGTTTGTGCGTGCATTGATGTGCGTTTTGCTTCATGCTTTCCCGCTGCCCCGCCCCTGTGCCGCGCAGAGTTCATGCGCATCCCCAACCGTGCCGACCACCCGTGGCCTGCCGTCAAGGGCGTGGTGTCTGTGTACAATGCTCATGAGTTGGGAAACGTGCCGATCGGGGTGAGTGAGAGCCGTGTGTGTTTTACAGAGAGGGTGTGTGCTTGGCCTGCCGTCAAGGGAGTGGTTCTTTGTGTACGACGCACAAGAGCTGGGAAGCGTGCCGCTATGGGTGAGAACGGTCGCTGTGCGCGGCCTATACAGGGGTGTTGACTATCTTTGGATGAGGCCTATAGTAGGTAGTAGAGGTCGCGGTGCGCGATGTGGGTGGCGTCTGTGTACGATGCTCACGATCTGGAAAGCGTACTGATCGGGGTGAGAACGGTCTTTTCGTGAGGGGTGTTGACTATCTTCGTCTGCGTCCCAGCGGAGGCCGCAGTGCGCAATGTGAGTGGTGTCTGTGTGTACGATGCACACATGCTGGGAAGCTTGCCGACAGGGGTGAGTGAGAGAAGAGCTGCTTATAAAGAGAAGGAGTGTTCTACAGAGAGGGTGCGAGCTTGGCCTGCCATCCAGGGTGTGGTGTCTGTGAACGATGCTCATGAGTTGGGAAGCGTGCCGCTATGGGTGAGAACGGTCGCTGTGCGCGGCCCATAAGGATGTTGACGATCTTTGGCTGAAGCCCATACCACCTAGGTAGTAGAGGCCGCAGCGCGCAATGTGGGTGGTGTCTGTGTGTGCGATGCACACGCGCTGGGAAGCGTGCCGGTAGGGGTGGGTGAGAGCTGTGTGTGTTAGAGAGAGGGTGTGTGCGCCTGGCCTGCCATCCAGGGAGGGGTGTCTTGTGTTCGCTGCACACGAGCTGGGAGACGTGCCGAAAGGGTGAGAATGGTCGTCGTGTGAGGCCCATAAGAGTGTTCACTGTCGGCTTCGGCTAGTTTGAAGGTTTAAACCTTCAAACCCCATGCACCGCAGGCGCAGCTCATGTCGCCACCCACCCACCTACCCACCCACCCACACCCAGTTACATACAGTTACATCGGCTTTCCAGCAAAGACTACCTCTAGTCCTAGTACCACCGCCTAGACCCAAGTCCAGTTCTGGCCCTAACAATTACTTGTGAGGGGCGGTAGCCACCAGCCGGCTGCCTGCCAACGTGTAGTCCCAGAGCAAAAAGGAGAGCTATTGTGCGACGCCTCCAAAATAGGTCCTAACTGCTTCTAGGGGATAGGGGGTCAAGTGGCGCTTGCCAATCTACTTGACCGCCGTGGTGGAGGGGCCGGCGCCTGAGGGGCAGCCGGACCGTACACCACGGCTCTCCACCCGACCCTATCCTGAGCACGCTCAAACGCCGTGTCCGAAAAAGTCTTCCAATCAGAACGAGTGCCACTAGTTTCGCCTAGCTGCTGAATCAGTAGCTTAAGAAAATAGTGTCGGGAGGAGGCTGGAGGCCGGCCTTGCTGCCGAGCCACATCCATTGTGCAGTCAAAAGTCGTACGAGGAAGACGAGAAGCCGGCATGCGCATCACATGGCCTAGCCACTGCATTGATCGCTTTGCCACAAGGCTCTCAATTGGCTCAGTGTCCGCACGCCTGCCGAATATAAGTTAATCTGTGCCGGTCGACCAGGCGCACACCCAGAATGCGACGAAGGCAGTTAGAGTGGGCAACCTCCAATCGAGTCAGTTGTGTTTTAGTAGGGGCCCATGTTTCGCAGCCGTACAGAAAGTGGGGCAGCACGAAAGTGTTGTAAACCCGCATCTTAGACTGCACTTGCATCTTCTTGCTGGCCCAAATCTTATCAAAAGACGCAAACACGCCCAGCGCGCGACCGACACGCACACCGATCTCCTTTTCCACACCACCACTCTGGGTTATCCAACTCCCTAGATACTTAAATGCAGAGACGGTCTTCACTTCACCACCAGTCAGCGCAAACGTGGGCAGATCCGCGACAAAACCCACACCCATCCACCCTTAACCTCAAACCCCAAACCTTCAAACCCCATGCACCGCAGGCGCAGCTCATGTCGGCACCCACCCACCCACCCACACCCATCCACCCTTAACCTCAAACCCCAAACCTTCAAACCCCATGCACCGCAGGCGCAGCTCATGTCGGCACCCACCCACCCGCTTAACCGCCCACACCCTGAACCCTACACCTCTAAACCCCATGCACCGCACGTCATCACCCACCCACCCACCCACGCCCACACCCTCAACCCTCAACCCTCAACCTCAACACCCCATGCACCGCACGCGCAGCTCAAGTCATCAAACGCTGAGCTGCTTGGCATGGCGACCCAGCCTTGGCCACCACCACCCCCAGACCCCACCCGCCCACCCACCCACCCACGCCCACACCCTCAACCCTCAACCCTCAACCTCCAAAGCCCATGCACCGCAGGCGCAGCTCATGTCGTCAAACGCCGAGCTGCTCGGCATGGCGACACAGCTTCTGGTCACCCGCAAGGGTGCGCCGCGGGTGGACCTCAACTGTGGGTGCCCTGCCAACACGGTCACCGGAAATGGGGCGGGCAGCAGGTGTGTGTGTGTGTGTGTGTGCGCGTGTGTGCCTGTGCGTGCGAGTGTGTTCCACAATCCACGTCTGGCATTAGCGTCCCAGGTGCTGGTCAGCCGCTAAGGGTGCGCCGCGGGTGGACCTCAAATGCGGGTGCCCTGCGAACACGGTCACCGGAAACGGGGCGGGCAGCAGGTGCGCGCGTGTGTGTGCGCGCGCGCGTGTGCGTGTGCATGCAAGTGTGTTCCACAATCCACGTCTAGCATTGGCGACCCAGCTGCTGGTCAGCCGCTTAGGGTGCGCCGCGAGTGCGGGTGCCCTGCCAATACGGTCACTGGAAACGGGGCGGGCAGCAGGTGCGTGTGTGTGTGCACGTGCGTGTGCGTGCGCGTGCGTGTGCGTGCACGTGTGTTTCACAGTCCACGTCTGGCGTGAGCGACCCAGCTGCTGATCAGCCGCTTAGGGTGCGCCGCGAGTGCGGGTGCCCCGCCAACACGGTCACCGGAAACGGGGCGGGCAGCAGGTTCGCACGTGTGTGTGTGCTCATGCGTGTGTGTGCAAGTGTGTGTCACAGTCCACGACTAGCGTTAGCGACCCAGGTGCTGGTCAGCCGCCAAGGGTGCGCTGCGAGTGTGGGTGCCCTGCCAACACGGTCACCGGAAACGGGGCGGGCAGCAGGTGCGCGTGTGTGTGCGCGCGCGCGTGTGCGTGTGCATGCAAGTGTGTTCCACAGTCCACGTTTGGCGTCTGCGACCCAGCTGCTGGTCAGCTGCTAAGGGTGCGCCGCGGCTGAGCCTCAACTGTGGGTGCCCTGCCAACACGGTCACCGGAAACGGGGCGGGCAGCAGGTGCGTGTGAGAAGGTGTGGACAATGTCACAGTAACAGCAACAGTAACGTCGGCTTTCCAGCACAGACAGCAGCGAACGATGGACATGAGAGCTTTCAGGCAGAATGGTCACCGGACATGAGGCGGGAGCCCGGTGCGTGCGTGTGAGCGTGCACGTACGAACGATGCCAGTGCTTTCCACAATCCACGTCTGGTGTTAGCGACCCAGCTGCTTGTCACCCGCCGGAAAGGGGGCGGGCAGCGGGTGCGCGCGTGCGTGTGTGAACACGGGTTTCCTAGCCGGTCGGATTTCGATGAGGAGACTGGCCGCAGGGAAGTTTGATGGGGACGGGGAGCGAGGGGGGGGGGGTTCTGAAAAGCCAGAGAAATAGCGGGACTTCGGGGGCGAAGCCGGAAAAAAAGACACAGCCTGGAGAGGGAGCTATCAAGGAAAAAAGCGGAGAGTCCGGGAGGCCCTCTCCAGGAAAATAAAACGTCAGCCTGGCTTGCGGTGCTGCTTGCTTGGCGCCCACCACCTAGTGTGGGTGGCGCTACTGTGGGCTACTTGTGTAGCTTGACCTTTTTGGTGGGCCTTGTGCCTGCTGTCTGATTGATCCTGCTGGAACTCTGGAACTGATTGTGACCGCCGGCCTGTGATTATAAAACCCTCTTGTTGTTGGCAGCCCCCAAGGAAACCCCTGATGTGAGCGATGCAACAGTTACATAAACGGTAACAGAAACATCGGCTTTTCAGTAGACAGCAGGGACGATGACGGTGTGCTTTACAGAATACGGTCACTTGGCAACGGGGTGGCAGGTGCGTGTGTGCATGTGTGTGTCAAGGTACGTGTGCACGCGAGCACGTGTGAATGTGTGGAGGTGTGTGTGAATGTGTTTGAATGCGTGCAGGTGTGTGTGTCAAGGTGTGTGTGCACGTTCACACGTGCGAATCGTGGCGATGAGTTTGTGAAGGTATGAGCAGGTGAACCCCAAACCCGCCCCCCCCCCCCACACACACACACATGTATCCACATCTGCACAGCCTGCTACGCATGCCTGAGCGCCCCCACGAGTGCGTCAAGGCAATTGCATCCGCCCCCCCCCACACACACACACACACTCACAAACACATCGCTGCCTGCTGCCACACACACACACTCACACACACACACACACACGTGTATCCACTGAGTGTATCCACTGAGTGGACTAGTGCGGGTGATAGTATCTGCCTGCATCAGGGATTGAGTGCGCAAGCACAAGTCTAATACGCCATTAAAGGCGTCCAACAAGACTGTAAAATCGACCACCACACACACACACACACACCACAGCATGCTCCGCACGCCCGAGCGCCTTCACGCGTGCGTCAAAGAACTGGCATCCACCCCACACCTCCACACACACAAACACACACAAACACACCACAGCCTGCTGCCACACACACACTCACACACACACACACACGCACACACACCACAGCCTGCTACGCACGCCCGAGCGCCTCCACGCATGCGTCAAGGCCATGGCAGCCGCAGCGGCAGGCAGCGGTGTCCCTGTGTCGGTGCGTTGCCCCTGTGCCAGTGCGTGCATGCGCGTGGTGGGGGTGTAGTGGCATTCCTTGCATGTGTGGGGGCTTGTGGGGGTGCAGTAGCATCCCTTGCATGTGTGCGCGTGTGTCTCAGTGCGTGCATGCGTGTGGTGGGGGTGCTGTGGCATCCCTTTCATGTGTGCGTGTGTGTGCCAGTGCGTCGTGCCGTGTCAGTGGGGCTTCAGTGGCGTCCCTTGCGAGGTTGCGTGTGTCGGTGCGTGTGTCGGTGTGTCAGCAGCGGCCGGCAGTGGTGTCCCCGGTTCGGTGCGTGCATGCGTGCTGCAACGTGTTGTGCTGTGCTGCGCTGTGCTGCGCTGTGCTGTGCTGCGCTGTGCTGTTCTGTGCTGTGATGCGCTGTGATGCGCTGTGATGCGCTGTGCTGCACCGCGCTGCGCCGCGCTGTGCCGCGCTGTGCTGTGATGTACTGCGCTGTGCTGTGATGTGCAGTGCTGTGCTGTGCTGTGCTGTGCTGCGCTGCGCTGTGCCGCGCTGCGCCGTGCCGTGCTGCGCTGCACTGCGCTGTGCCGTGCTGTGCTGTGCTGTGTGCTGTGCTTGCAAGACACATTTTTGTACAAGCGCCCAGCCCCTCCACCTGCCCTCCACTCCACCCCCGACCCCACCCCACTCCACCCCACCCGACCCCACGCCCCCACCCCACCCCACCCCACCCCACCCCTCCCCACTCCTCCCCCACACACAAAAAACGAACAGGTTAAGATGCGCAGCGGCTTCCTGGACACTTCGCTGTTCGAGGAGAACCTTCTGGCTGCTCAGGAGGGCGGCGCGGCGTTTGTGACGATCCACCCGAGGACAAAGACGCAGACGTGGGTGATGTTTGTGTGGCACTGTATGTGTGTGTGTGTGTGTGTGTGTGTGTGTGTGTGTGCGGGTGTGCTGAAGAGCGCGGCGCGGCGTTTGTGACGATCCAACCACGGACGAAGACGCAAATGTGGGTGCTCTTTTAAGTGCTGCACTGGTGTGGGGAAGGGCCGGGGGGGGGCATGCGTGGCGGTCGGGAGCCTCAGGAGGGATGGCTGTGTGTGCGTGTGCTGTGTTGTGTGCTCAGGAGGGCGGCGCGGCGTGACGATCCACCCGAGGACAAAACGCAGACGTATGTGATGTTTGTGACGATACACCTAATTAATTAATAATAAAGAAGCAGACGTGGGTTTGTTTGTGTGTGTGTGTGTGTGTGACTGGGTGGTTGGGGGGTTGTTGTGTTCAGGAGGACGGCGCGGCGTTTGACAATTGACGATCCACCCAAGGACAAAGACGCAGACTTGGGTGATGTTTGTGTGGCATTGTTGTGGGTGGGTGGGTGGGGGTGGGTGCGTGTTTGTGCGTGTGTTTTGTGTGCGTACATGTGTGTGTGTGTGTGTGCGTGGTGGGGGGGGGGCACACACACACACACACACACACACACAGTTACGACGGCAGCGCAGACTGGTCACTCATCGCGCGTGCCGTGCAGCTGCTGTCCACTCTCCATCGCATAAGATGCCTCGACTGCTGACCACAACCACCCCCAACACAGATACGATGGCAAAGCCGACGCACACTTCTGGTTGCTCATTGCACGCAGCTCCTGTCCATCCTCATCTGGTATACGTACATGCACACGACCGCAACATCCATCATCATTATCATTGTCACGAGCCGCTGTGTCCTCCTGTGCATAGAGTAGAGATGGTGCCTATCCCCATCTACTCCCCATCTGCTCTCCATTTACTTTCCCCATCTAATACACAAAGGAGCCGCTGTGTCCTCCTCTGCACAAAGGAGTAGAGAAGATTCTTATGATGGCAAACAACTACTACGGTGCACACACACGCACGCATAAACACACATACACACACACACACACGTGCACACAGTTATCATGGCAGCGTGGACTGGTCTCTCATCGCGCGTGCCGTGCAGCTGCTGTCCATCCCATCCACTCTCCATCACATACCTAAGATGGAACACACACACACACACAACACACACACACACACACAGTTATGATGGCAGCGCGGACTAGTCGGTCATCGCATGTGCCGCACAGCTACTGTCCATCCCTGTCTAGTACACGTAGGAGCCACTATGATGGCAACCATCATGGCACACGCGTGCGCACACACACACACACACACACACGTGCAACACACATACACACACACACACGCACGCACACAAACATACACACACACACACACACAGGTATGATGGCAGCGCAGACTGGTCGCTCATCGCACGCGCCATGCAGCTGCTGTCCATCCCTGTCGTCGGAAATGGCGACGTCGTGTCGGCAGACGCGGCGCGGCGGCTGGTGGCGCAGACGGGGTGCGGCGCGGTCATGGTGGGTGTTTGTGTGTGGGGGGGTGCGTGTGTGGGGGTGCTTCCTCAAGAAGGCGGTATGTGATCAATTGAGGAAGCACTGTGTGGGTGGGTGGGGAGGGGCGTGGTGGTTGTGGGGGGCAGATGCGGCGCGGCGGCTGGTGGCGCAGACGGGGTGCGGCGCAGTGATGGTGTGTGTTGGTGTGTGTGTGTGGTGTGTGTGTGCGTGTGTGTGTGTGTGTGTGTGCTTCCTCAAAAGAAGGCGGCATGTGATCAATTGAGGAATCACTGTGTGGGGGGGGGGGGCGTGGTGGTTTTGGTGGGCACACGCGGCGCGACGGCTGGTGGCGCTTGCGGGGTGCGGCGCTGTGACGGTGCGTGGGTTCTCAATTGTCAATTTCACTGTCCGTTGGGTGTCTAGTGGCGTGTTTAGACTTCTTTGGGGGGGGGTCGTGCATGGTGGACGCATCGGCAGACGCGGCGCGGCGGCTGGTGGCGCAGACTGGGTGTGGCGCAGTGATGGTGGATGTTGGTGTGCGTGTGTGTGCGTGTGTGTGTGTGTGTTTGTGTGTGTGTGTGTGTGTGTGCGTGCGTGTGTGATGGGGGGGTGCTTCCTCAAGAAGGCGGTATGTGATCAATTGAGGAAGCATTGTGTGTGGGGGGGGGGGAGGGGGCAGACGCGGCAAGGCGGCTGGTGGCGCAGACGAGGTGCGGCGCTGTGGTGGTGGGTGTGGGTGATTGGTGGTCGATTGTGCAGACCTTTGGACGCCTATTACGCCTATGATTCGGCGTGTTTGACTCCTTGGGGGGGGGGGGAGGGGGGGAAGCTGCATGGTGGTTATCATGGTGTTTGCTGAAGGTTCTTGGCAACCCGCTGCCCCTCCCTCCCTCCCTCTCCATCAACCTCACCACCAAACAAACTAACCAACCACTGCATGCGTCAGATCGGGCGTGGTGCAGCGGCAGACCCGCTCGTCTTCCACCGAATCCGACAACTAACCACCCAACCATCCAACCACTCACTGCCTGCCCACTCCCTACCTGTCTCCATCACGTTCAGATCGGGCGCGGCGCGGTGGCAGACCCGCTCATCTTCCACCGAATCCGTGCATCGTACGAGGCACCAGACGTGCCGTGGGAGCTGGACGAGCCCGAGGTGGTGCAGGTGTGTGTGTGTGTGTGTGTGCGTGTGTGTGTGGAGCGCACACTGTGGGCATGCCGCGCGAGCCGGACGAGCCTGAGGTGGTGTAGGTGTGTGTGTGTGTGTGTGTGTGTGTATTGTCGATTTCACAGTCCGACAGGCGCCTTTGATGGCGTTTTAGACCCTGTGTATGCGGTGCAGGTGTGTGGGTGTGGTCGATTTTACTGTCTGTCGGACGCCTACATTGGCGTATTACACCTGTGCATGTGCACCTCAGAGAAGAGGCCAGCAGCTGCCAAATCGGTGTGTTGGGGGGTCGGGAGGGGGGGCGGGGGGCTTGCAAGCACACCGAGTGTGTGGCGTGTGTGTGCTTGCACGCATGCGGGATTTCCCCTGTGTCGACCTTCAATGCACACACACTGCTGCATGACAGCATCCCCCGTGAGCTCCACAACTTCTCGCGTGTCGACCTTTGATGCACCCCCGCTGCTGCATCACATCAGCCCCCGTGGGCCCCAATGTTTCCCCTGTGTTGACCTTTGATGCACACACGCTGCTGCTGCTGCATCACAGCAGCCCCTGTGAGCTCTGATGCACAGCACTGCTGCCCCTGTGAGAGCTCCCACTGCTGCATCTGCTGCTGCATCACAGCATCCCCCGTGAGCTCTGATACATCCACCATGTTGAGCTCCAATACACACACCCCACTGCTGCATCACAGCAGCCCTCGCGAGCTCTGATACTCCCCTTGTGTTGACCTTTGATGCACACACGCTGCTGCTGCTGCTGCTGGGGCTGCTGGTGCATCACAGCAGCCCCCGTGAGCTCTATTGCACAGCACCGCTGCCCCCGTGACAGCTCCCACTGCTGCATCTGCTGCTGCATCATAGCAGCCCCCATCAGCTCCACAACTTCCCACGTCTGGACCTTTGATGCACACCCGCTGCTGCTGCTGGTGCTGCTGGTGCATCACAGCAGCCCCCGTGAGCTCGTATGCACAGCACCGCTGCCCCGTGACAGCTCCCACTGCTGCATCCTGTGCTGCATCACAGCAGCCCTTGTGAGCTCCACAACTTCCCGCGTGTTGACCTTTGATGCACAACCGCTGCTGCTGCTGCTGCATCACAGCAGCCCCCGTGAGCTCTGATGCACAGCACCGCTGCCCCCGTGAGAGCTCCCACTGCTGCCCCCCGGTGCTGCATGACAGCATCCCCCGTGAGCTCCCCAACTTCCTGCGTGTCGACCTTCGATGCACCCCCGCTGCTGCATCACATCAGCCCCCGTGGGCCCCAACGCTTCCCCCGTGATGACCTTTGATGCACACACGCTGCTGCTGCTGCATCACAGCAGCCCCCGTGAGCTCTGATGCACAGCACTTCTGCCCCCGTGCGAGCTCCCACTGCAGCATCCTCTGCTGCATCACAGCAGCCCCCGCGAGCTCTGATTTTCCCCTTGTGCTGACCTTTGATGCACACACGCCGCTGCTGCTGCTGCTGCTGCTGCTGCATCACAGCAGCCCCCGTGAGACCTCCCACTGCTGCCCCCCGGTGCTGCATCATAGCAGCCCCCATGAGCTCCACAACTTCCCACGTGTTGACCTTTGATGCACACCCGCTGCTGCTGCTGGTGCTGCTGCTGCTCCTGCTGCATCACAGCAGCCCCCGTGAGCTCGTATGCACAGCACCGCTGCCCCGGGACAGCTTCCACTGCTGCATCCTCTGCTGCATCACAGCAGCCCTTGTGAGCTCCACAACTTCCCGCGTGTTGACCTTTGATGCACCCCCGCTGCTGCATCACATCAGCACCCGTGGGCTCCAATGTTTCCCCCGTGTTGACCTTTGATGCACACACGCTGCTGCTGCTGCATCACAGCAGCCCCTGTGAGCTCTGATGCACGGCACTGCTGCCCCGTGACAGCTACACGTAGCTGTGCACCGCTGCGTCACACAAATGGCCCTTGCCTGCGGGCGTTGACACAAACGCACGCACAGACACGCACACACACACACACACATTCCTACGTCGCTGTGCGGCCACTTGCCTGCGGATACACGCAGCTGCAGCGGAGGCGAGCGAGGGTGGTGGCGCACGCACACACACACACACACACACACACGTGCGCACACACACGCACACACACACGCACACATGCACACACACACACACACACACACACACACACACACGCGCACACACAGGCATTCCTGCGCCGCTACGCGGCTACCTGCCTGCGGCCAGACGCAGCTGCGACGGAGGCGAGCGAGGGTGGCGACGCAGATGAGGGAGAAGTGCAGCCTGGAAGCAGCGACCGTGTGCGATTGGCTGGCCAGATCGGCATGGTGCGTGTGTGTGTGTCTGTGTGTGTGTGTGTGTGTGGAGGAGCAGCAGTCTGGCAGCAACAGCAGCAGCAGCAGCAGCGCGTGCGATTGGCCAGCCAGATTGGCATGGTATGTGTGTGTGTGTGTGTGTGTGTGTGTGTGTATGGAGTTGAAGTTGGTTGGCCAGAGTGGCAACCCCACCCGCGACGTGATGTACCCCTCTTAGCGCTGATTGGTCACCCGCTGTAGACCGACACACATGTGCCATTTGACCTCTGGAACATTGCTTGTACTTTAGTACGGGTAGTGCTGTTGCAGTCATGTAACATTTTGGAATAGAATGGAATGTGTGTATGGAGGAGCAGCAGTCTGGCAGCTGCAGCAGCAGCGCATGCGATTGGCCGGCCAGATGGGCATGGTGTGTGTGTGTGTGTGTGTGTGTGTGTATGCGTATGTTGTGTGTGTTGTGTCTGTGTGTGTGCGTGTGTCTGTGTGTGCATGTGTGTGTGTGTGTGTGTATGTGTGCGTGTGTGTAACTTCACCTCCTCCCATGAATGCACGCAGTCGCGCGCTGCGTTCTTCGGTCGAATGAAGAAAATCATGCGCTACATCTTCGGTGGCGAGCCAGAGCTGTGGAAGGCGTGTGACGAGCTACTGCGTGCGCAACCAGGCAAGCGGACAAGCACACACCTACATATGTGCCTGGTTGTAGCGGCCAGGCTGTGACGTGTCTTGTCAGCTTGTCGCCTCTCTCTCTCTGGCCTGGTCTTATTTGCACTGCCGGCTGCCCACCCTTGAACTCTCCGTTGACAACGACACTGCTGTGAAGTAACGTTTGCTTGCAGTAATTGTGCAGTTGGGACTCAACTCTCTCTGATGCTGCCCACCTCCCACTTCTTGGCCCAGGCGCGATGACCGAGGATGAGCTCGTGGAGACCATGTGCGGACAGGTGGCGCGTCACTGGGCGGGAAGCGGCCCGTCACAGCGTATGCTCTTCAACCACATGAGCAAGGAGGCACGCGTGGTGGAGAGCACATGTAATAGCACTGTGGCCGCGGGCGGCTCGTTGTGGCTTTCGGGGCTGCGCGATCAGGAACAGGCACACGGCATCGTGTAGCGTGTGCGCGGCTGTCGGGGGCTGCGCTATCAGTGTTGCGAGCAGGCGGAGCAGACAGACCCAGTGATACACAAGGCCGATCTCAATTTATCTTCTACTCTGGTTGATTTAGCGAGGTCGTGGCACCTCCGCCCAACAAGGGTGTGGTGCAAAGTGGTGTAGAGACACTTGACAGAAACATGCGAAGAAAGCTACCTGACTGAGATGTGATCGGGATGGCGGGGCGTTCGTCACTGCGTGGGTGCGGCCTGACTGGTCACGGCCCCTGTGGGCTCATGATCGCGCTGATAATGACAGGATCGGTCACAGCTACCGTGCGCCCTGCGTGCGCGTGTGTGAGCGCGCGGACGCTCAATGCGAGCGATCACTGCTCACTGAGCACGCAGGCGCGGCGAATACGCGCGTGCGCGCCTATTCCGCCTTGTTGCACTGCTCCCAGCACTTGATCCAGTTGACCATGCCGTCGGCCAGCTTGATGAAGTAGGGGTCGATGTGGCCGAGCCCGGTGCGGCACTTCTCGGAGAGCTCGAGGTAGCACGCGGCGGCGGTCGTGTTCTCCTTGGAGAGCGTCACGGCCTGGAAGAAGGGGATGATCTCCTCCTGCCAGAAGATGCCCTTGTACTCCTTGCGCAGGTTGACGAAGGGGTTGGACGCCTTGGAGTGCCACAGGTACGGGAGTCCGGTCTTGACACCGAGGCCGAGGTGGTCGCAGATGACCTTCATGCACCAGCCGGCCCACATGTCGTCGTAGCGGCCAATCGGCTGCCCCTCGCCCATGAGGCCAAAGTACATCGCTGGGCCGATCAGGTTGCGCTCGAACGCGAGGTTCATGCCGCACATGGGGAAGAGCGTGCCCTTGGGCACGGTCATCACCGCGTCGACGTAGCGCGTGTTGCGCTCGCGAGGCTTGACCATCTGCGTGGGCGCGTCGTAGTCGGGGATGTTGAGCCACAGGCCGTGCGACACTGCCGTCGTGACGCCCTCGCGCAGCGAGAACGGGTAGCCGCGCACGAAGTCGGCGCCCTCTCGGTAGGGGTCGTACAGCGTGTTGAAGAAGTACGGCGTCGACGGCGTGAGCAGGTTGCGGATGTGCTGCTGCATCACGTTGATGTCCTCGCCCTGGGGGTTCTTCGCGACGAAGCAGTCGTCATCTGAGAGGGTAGGTGGTCAGGGGTGAGGGACCGCAGCAGGACCATGCGCGCAGCATGGCGCGCATGGCTTGAATGCGCCGCGACAGGTGGACCCCATGCGTGCGCCCCCATGCAGTCAGCTGCAACTCCCCCCACCCACCCACCCCCGGCCCCCCATGCATGCATGCGCGCCTCGTTGCCTCACCGATGGTGAAGATGTACTGCTTCTTGGACACGAGGAAGCCAAAGCAACGGCACGCGGAGTCCTTGAACGAGATGCACGACGCCTTCTCGCCCAGGATGCGCTCGATGTCGGTGCGTGTGTACATCTCGTAGCTGAAGCCCTTGGGGACCTCGACGACCTTGGAGGGGTCGCCATCCTTGATGATGATGAGGTGGTACGGCTCGAAGAATGGGCGCCACTGCTCCAGGAAACCAAGGTCCCGGATCGTGGGGATGACAATGTCCTGCGGGGGAGAGGGGCGCGGCACGGGGGACGTGAGCGGTGGTGGGGAGAGCTGCTCAACCGCGACCACGATCGGGAAGCCTTCAAACGCGGCAACAGCGCCTCGTGCGCTGCGCCACAGGTACGCGCCCCCGCTAACGCCACATGGGGTCTGTGCCTGCCACTTCCACGGCCAGGGACACTACCGCACGGCCCAGATCTGACGATGTAACATCATCCAAGGCATTTGCGAGGCATTTGTGTTCAATGCCGCGCGCCCGCTCCTCCCCACGCTGCCACCCGCCCGATGGGCTCGTCATGGCTAGCTGGCTGGGCTGTGGTGGCGTCGCAGCAGGGTCCGAGGCAGTCGTCGGTCAGCCCCAGTAAACGGACACCGCACATCCTCCTATGGTGCCAAGTCGCCGAAACTCACCAGCTTGTCAGCTAGCTCGGCCATGTTGTGCAGCTGTTGAGGAGAGGGTGAAGGGGCTACTTCACTGCACGGGGGACTTGCGGTCCTCGCTACCTGCCTCGGCGCACACTCCCCACACCCTACGAGTTATAACCGCACTGCAGCCAGGCTGCCAAAGCACGACGTCACCAATGAGCTGGAAGCTGGCGGGTGATGTCGCAGCAGCCTGATTGTAAGGGTTGGTTGACGGCGGGCGGGTTCGTCATCGAGTGGAAGGTGATGGGCAGCTGTATAACAATCCCATAACAATCCGAGCGCACACATGATGATGTTTGGTTACAATCCACTTCTGGCGGTCACACGTACGGTTCCAAAGCTCCAGTGGGACTTAGAGAAACAAGGCTCAAGGCCCACAAAAGGTCAAGCTACAAGTAGCCCACGGTAACGCCATCCACACTTGGTGGCGGGCGCCAAGCAAGCTGATGATGATGGATCTTACAGTCTGTGTGACACCAGTAGCAAGCAGCACCACTGTGCAGGCTGCACACCCAGCCCCTCAAATGGCCAGAGGGCGGGCCCAAGGTATAAAACCATGAAGGGACCAGAAAGCCCTCCCCCAAACCACTGGAAGCGGGGCTGGTAGCACACCCGCCGCAGCACTCTACTCAGCGACCACACCGCACCCGCCACTGCGCGCGTGTGGCGCCACCTTCCCTTCAACACACCCCCAGAGGAGATGCCAACTAGCAAACAGGTGCAGCCACCCGCTCGCCGTCAACCACGAGGCGCGCGCGGTGGAACTGCGCCCGCTTGCCCGCAGCCTTGGCGGCGAGGAAAGCACACACATACACACACACACACGCACACACACACACACACACACACCCTCCATCCATCCATCATGTTGAAGCATGTGCGTGTGCCTGGTGCAGCAGCAGCTGGGGGCGAGCACGCACGGCCCAACGCCGCCACGCAACGGCACCTCGCCTGATGCGCATAGCAGCAACCACTCGCCCTGATGCTTTGTCTATGGGTGGTGTTCCAAGACTTCCACTCTTCCCTGCATAGGTAGTACTGCCCGCCCAGCCGTAACACGCGTGGGGTGCACGGACTGTGCAAATCACTTGACACGCGTGAGGGTCACCGAGGGAGGAAGGGAGACAATCGTCTGTCGTGACAGCACACGCGCGAGGGTCACACTGCGAGTGAGTTACAGGGGCGGGCCACTAGCCCTGGGCAATGTCTACGGCTACTGTCTGCATTCAGGGAGGTTCGAGGGGCGCCAGTCACCAGAGCGTTAACAATGCGAGTTGCGGGCGGGCAGAGCACGCGCGCATTGGCGACAGACCGCACTGGTCTTTGGTCATCGCATGGACCACCGTACCGATCCGATTCATGTAGTCACCGGAAGAACGCGAGGTGCTTGGACGACATAATAGGCGTGCGGTTTGGGCGCACGCTCGCCTCGAGCGACTTTGGCCCGTGCTCCGCCTCGCGCTTGACCTCCCTTGCCGTCCGGTTCTCGAGCTCCACCCGCAGCCACGCCTCGACCACGTGGAGCAGCTTGCGTCCGGGTTGTGCCCGCATCGCGGCGACCTGGAATGGAGGCAGGGTGGCGCACGTGTGAGTGTCGTGTGCCGAGGTGTGGGCACCCTGCACACACACACCCATCCCTTCCGCCCTTCACTCCCCCTCACTCCCCCGCCCCACCCCCAACCCCATCCAGCGCATCCGATGAGGCACCCCCCGACAAGGGTCCCACACAAAGCCTCGCGTGCCTGGACATTCGGACTCCGTATTCAAGTGCAGGCGTGCATGCGGGCCACTCAGAGCAGAGCCACTCATCCGCTCCTCACCTCGGGCACGCTGTCCACTGGCCCTCCGCGCACCAGCTTCCCCTCCTCCACGTATGCCACGTGCGTGACCCAGTCCTCGAGCCCGTCGAAGATGTGGGTCGCGTACAGGATTGTCGCGCCGCGCTCCTCGCACTCCTGCCTGAAGAAGTCCAGCAGGCGCAGGCGCGCGACGACGTCAAGGTCGACGGTGATCTCGTCAAGGAGCAGCACCTGTGTTTGTGTGTGTTGGGGGGGGGGGGGCGGGGGGCAGGGGGTCAGGGAGAGGGGGGTTGGTCGATGGCGGGGGGTCGATGCGGTGACCGACACGACACGAGCACAACACGACGCACCCAGGCAGACGGTGTGCCTGTCCACACAGCCCATCGTGGCCGTGCTGGCTTATGCCGGCCCAGCTGCACAGTTGTGGGGGTCACGCAGGCAAGCCCGCACACGCACATCAACACATGTGCACACCCACTTCTCGAGATATGACCCCCCATCCAACATCTCCAAGATCTACGAACACCCCGCGGAGAAGGCTACGCCGTCCTCGCTGCTGCCCCTGCTGCTGGCCCCACCGCCGTGGACGTGCACGAGTGCGAGCGCAACCAGCTGCAAGTCGCGCAGCGGCCGCAGCCCCAACCCTCATGATGTCAACTGTCAACACCCAACCTCTCAAGACGCCTCTCAACTCGTTGCACCACCGACCACCCACCTTGTAAGGCTTCAGCAGCCCCATGCAGATCTGCACGCGGCGGCGCTGCCCGTCCGACATCGTGTTGAGCCGCTGGTACAGATCGATGTCGAGCATCTGCAGCAGGCGCTCGCGCCGTGCAGGGTCGATGCCCTCAACGCCAAAGATCATCTTGCCGGCGGAGATGTCGCCCTGGAGCTGCACGCCTGTGATGGTGGAGTGAGCGATGTGTTGGACACCTCGAATGGTGTGTGTAGGGCGTTGAGGGAAGTGTGGAGAGTCGCGGAGTGCGTGTGAGTGCGGGTGCGGTGCAGAGTTGACCTGGGAAAAAACAGTGGGCGGGTGGTCACAGCTGGCTGCCTGTGCACGCGCAGCGCTCGCACTGCCTGCACATCAGAGCCAACGGCACTGGCAAGATTTCACTGCTCAAACTAGCACTACGTACATGGTCAATCGGGTGAAAGAGGGAGCGGGAGCGGGAGAGCGTGAGCAGGAGCGGGAGAGCCACGTGTGAACGCGCAGAATGAGCACCGCACCGTATCCCGCAAACGCCACGTCCTTGCGCCACGAGGTTCCAAGGTAGGACAGCTCACCGGAGCAGGTCAGGTTGGTGTCGTGGAAGGGGGAGGAGCCCATGACGAACAGGGTGTCCTGCGTGCCGCAACAGCCGCACACGCACAAGGCAGGCATACAGGTGAGATGTCGCTCTTCGAGGCACAAGAGGATGCCTTCTAATGCAACCGGATACTAGCTAGTATCCCCTGCTGTGCACAAGGGCCGCCAGAGAGTGGCCGTTGGTGGCCACATGAGTTTGTGGCTGTGCATGCCTGCATGTGTCCGAAGCGCGCATGGGACTCCTATCTCTCTCCCTCTCCACCTCCACCCACCTGCTTGACCATATACTTGCCGGCCACCAGTTGCAACAGCGTCGTCTTGCCAGTGCCGTTGGCTCCGATGAGCAGGCAGCGCGAGCCAACGGGGAGTGCGAGGCGGATGTCATCCAGTGCCTTGCCGCACGCAGGATACGAGAAGTTGACGCCGGCGAGCTCGATCCCAAGAGGGGCAGCAGCATCGGGAGCCATTTTGCACTAAGACAATTCAGCAGCATCGGGAGCCACTAGTTCACATCACGAGGTGTGACTTTGTTCGCACTGTGCGGTGTCAGCCAGGCCCCCCCCCTCTTTGTTGCCTGAGATTGCATCCATCTTCTTAATTTCTGGACAGCTACAAAGTGGCCACAGGCGCAATCACGACGAACGGGCTATCAAACCGTTGGCCATACTTTTGGAGCGAGAGGGAATCGCCCTGCTCTCCGTCGTAACGACACACTACAGCGCATCGCACGCGCTGTAGTTCTCCGTCGTAACGACAAAGTACAGCGTGGCCAACGCATCGGAGCAAGAACAACCTTCCCTTTGGGCACTCTACCGCCGCCGCAGCCCGTGTTCAGCGCAGACGCTGGCCTGATGGTCGCGGCGGGCCAGAACGAGGGCCGTTGCGGGGAGCCTGGCCTTGATGCGCAGCCACGCACATCCCACAGTGGTGCAGACTGTCTCGTGCTTCTATGGAGAAGGGCACAACAGCAACAACAAGGAGGAGGGAGGCAGCCTTCCACCAGCAGCAGTAGAAAGGAGGAGCCGCTGCAGGACCCCCTGTGGCTCAACGCTCACATGCAGACACTCAACTCTGCAACCACCTCCCAGTCTGCGGCACTCGCACTTGTGTTGGCATCGGAGGTGCATGCAACGATGGTGGCCAACGCCCTGAAGGTGCGGTGTGTGTGCGTCGTGGCGGTGGTGTTGCTAGCCCTCTGCATGGCAGTTGCTAGCGGTGTTGCGGGTTGCATGGGGGCGCTTCAGTGTCCTCGCGGCCCAGGTTGTTGAGGGTGGGGACCATCTGCTGAGCAGAGTTGCGAGCAAGCGTGCGCTACGCAGCTGTGCCCCCTTGGCTCCCCCGTGGGCGCACGCACACACACACACACACACACACACACACACACACGCGTGGAGGAGTGACTTGCACCGTGCAGCCAGCAAGGCAGTGACCGAACTGCCGTCCTGTCGCACCCACACACGCAGGCCCAGGAGGATGCGCTGCAGGTGGCGTTCCGTGCAACCGAGGCACGCTCGGCTGCCAATCTCAACCTGACGCCCTCTGCCGCGAGAGCCATGTTCAGCAAACCTGTGTGGACAGACGCGCAGGTGCGTGCGTGTGTATATGCTCGTGTGTGTGGGTGGGGAGGCTGTGTGGTGTCACGCGCGCACGTGCAACTGGCGCGCTGCTTCGCTGCGCAGCCGCTCGCTGCATGCCACACTACGTCCTCCCCTTTCGTTGTATGCTACTCGCTCTGAGGCCAGGGCGTGGGGGCCCCGGGGGTAGCGGAGGAGTTGAGGTGGGAATGATTTAGGGGCATGCCGTCTCAGTGATTGTCGAGTGTGGACACGGGCTTGCGTGCCTCAGACTGGCTCTCAGAGCCGTGTGTCGTAATTCTTTGCGGTTCGTCACAACGGGGGACTACTGTGCTGGGAGGCTGTGTGTGCAAGCCTTGCTGACTACTAGCTTTTGGGGGCCTTGTGTTTTTACCGAGGGTTAAGATGCGCTCCCGTTGTGTTGCGCTTTCGAACATGGCGACGACGACTCGCTCTGCCCTGCGCACCCGTTACCTCGCTCCTGGTGACTCACCTCCCTCCATGGGCCTGCCCTACCAAAATCCCAACGTCTGATCTGCGCAAGTGACTGTGGTCATAACGTCTGAGACGGTCCGGGGTGCGCCTCAGGCGGTGGTGGGCGGCTGAGGCGATCGTGTGTGCGCCCCAGGCGGCGCCTCAGGCGGTCGGAGCGCCTGAGGCGCCGCCTGGTCCGCTGCGACGCCTGACGCGCCGCCTCAGGCGGTGTGAATGTGGTAGGGCTGCCCCCCAATACGCATGCGCGCGTAACTGATGATGGATTTTACAGTCTGTGTGACAACTGTAATTATGTACACGACCTGTGCCGGCGCTAGCGCCCGACACCTTAAACTCGGTGTCAGTGGGAAACTGGCTGGCTACCTGGTAGGGGTGAGGGTTAACCCCCACATGCGCGCACGCACTGGACCTAGACATGGCACTGGACCCCCAGATCCATCCTCTATGTAACTAGGCCCCCCACTGTCAGCCATGCATTGGTCGTGCTTGGACGCTGCACGCCTGGCAACGAGTCAAACACACTGCCTGCTAGGTGGTGCGTCACAAGTAACAAGTAACACGGAGTTTCCAGCTAAGCAGGCTACTCTTCTACTAGAGATCACCCGCCGACACGTCAGCCCACTTGAGTGCACTAGAGTACCGCCGGCTCCCGGCTGATAGACTACCGCTCCGCCGGCTAGACTCCCCCAAACAGCGGTCTCTGAGAAACGTGTCTGGCAAGGAGCAAGGAGCATCTCACACAACTGGTGTTCCCCTCGATCACCAGGTGGCGGACATATGGGACGAGCGCAACCGGGCGGCATTCATCATCCAGTCTACGTGGCGGCGCATGCAGGGCGCGCGCGCTGCCGAGGCGCGCCGCCTCTACTTCGAGGTCCCAGACAACGTGCGCGACTTCTTCGGGTCGACGGCGCTCGAGCTCGTGCGCAGCTGCAGGTCCAGGGTGAGGAGTGATGCGTGCCCCCCCCCCCACCCCACCCCACCCCCGTGTGTGTGCGTGTTACACACCGCGCTGACGCCGTGTGCTTGGTGTGCAAGTGCTCCTGCCTTGCACTAGACTCTTGCCCACCCGGTCCAGGGGAGTAGGCAAGCCCAGTGGGAACCCCACTTGGGTCCCACCCCCAGATAGAGGGCGCATACAGTCCCTGCTAGCCACTGTAGAGCCTTGGCCCGGCTGAGGGGCACAGGCATGACGGGCTAGAGGGGGTGTATGTGACATTGTGCCATGTGAGCCATACGAGATCATGAGAGTTTACTATCCACTACCGGCAGTCACACGTTCGGTTCCATAGCTCCAGCGGGACTTGGAGAGCAGGCCCGAGGCCCACCAAAAGGTCAAGCTACAAAAGTTCCCCACGGTGGCGCCGTCCACACTTGGTGGCGGGCGCCAAGCAAGCAGGCTCCACACCCCTCCCGTGGCCGGAGGGCAGGCCCAAGGTATAAAACCATGTAGGGGTTTCCAGGGGGGTTCATTGGGGTCGGCCATACTGTCGGTTTTCCCGAAGAGGTTTTCCCGGTTTCGTAGGGATTTGGGGCTGCAGCCCGAAGAATAGCGTTAAAAGGGGGCAAAAATTGACGATTTCACACCTTTCCCCCCAAAACGCCTCCGCACGTCGTTTTCCCCGTACGCATCCTCCCTTAAACCAACGCCTTTTTTCCTTCCGATCGGGAACGAACCCCCTGGCACGCACGCACGCATGCTCACCTCACACCGTCTTGCCCGCCCCTCCTCTGCATCAGCGGTCCGTGGGAAGGATTTAGCAATTAATTATTGTTCCGCTTTTTCCCGTTTTTTCCTGGCACAATTGATTTTTTCCCCTGAGCAGAAAAGCGGAAAAGCGGAAAAGCCTACAACCCAATTAATAAAAAAAAATCCGCTGAAATTCCGCTCCGAGCAGTATACTGCCATAGCAAGAATCACTGCTCTGCATGCCTGCACACGCACGCAAGCGTACCCACCTCTCCCCCCTCCTCTGCACGCTTGCCCATGCGCAGACCGCGTCCCGATACATGCGCGCCGACCTCAAGAACAAGTGGCACCAGGTCGCGATGCTTGCGAAGGTGTGTGTGTGTGTGTGCGTGTGTGTGCGTGTGTGTGTGTGTGTGCATGCATGCGTGTGCACGTGTGTGTGTGTGGGGGGGGGGTCTGATTGTTGTGGGCGCCATCCAGGACGCCACTCTCAGCACGGGACACCCCTCCTACTCTGAGTTCACGGGGCCATATTCCCTGTGCCATGCGCACACGTGCATGTGAAATTGAGGTTTAAGGCGTTGTACCCGAACAACGTTCACCCCGTGAACTAAGGCTACACTGCCCAGTGGTGTCATTCGTGCCCCCGCAGGCCCCGCGGACCCCGCTGCGGGGGCGAATCCGGGAATTTGGGGGAAATTGCGGGGGCGAATAGCGGGAATTTCGCTCAAAAAGTGTGGAATTTGACGATTTTCATACTTTCACGCGCAAAAAGAGTCGTGCAGGGCAATTCGGCATGTTCCCTTCTATGTTGCGGGGGCAAACAGGACATTCTGGGTTTCCTTAATGACACCACTGACGCTGCCCCCCCCCCCTGGAAGGTGCACGCAACGGTGGGCGGGCTGCTGACCGACTCGCGCGACCGCCGGCTCTCTGACGGCCCGGGACCGCAACCCTACGACGACGGCGCTGGTGGCCAGCCGCCATCGGACCCCGGACAGCAGCCGCCGCCAGTGGCGGACGCCGCCGAGGCGCCAGCACCACCCCCGTGGCACCCGGCGGGCTCGCCCGCCCGCCGCGCTGTCGCGCACGGCGCACAGCCTGTGCCTACACAGCCGGGAGGACGGGGAGGAGCGACTGCGGTCGGGTTTGGGGCCGGCAAGTGCCGCGGCCTCGAGTTCGACCCGCTGCACCTGGACGCCCGCAACTATGATACTGTGAAGGTGCGTGGGTGCTGGGTTGAATGCGGGCTCCCACGATGGCAGCAAGGAGCAGTGCGGCAGCCTCGTTCTTAGCAGTACGGCAAATGCCGCGGCCTCGCGTTCGACCCGCTGCACCTGGACGCCCGCAACTATGATACTATGAAGTTGCGTGGGTGCTGGGTTGATCCATGCTGTTGTTCTCCAGTCAGTTTCAGGGTTGAATGCGGGTTCCTATGATAGCAGCAAGGATCAGTACGGCAGCCTCGTCGCGTTTCAGGAACAGGCTGAAAGTGTGCTCTGGGTGGCAAGCAGCACCTGGGGAGCATCTAGACCCTGAGGCTAGTGGATGCGTGGATGCGTGGGGTGAGCGTTGCGATGTGCATGCGGCACGGTGGCGCCTGCATACGTGCACCCGTGCCCCCGCTCGCTGCGTGCAACGGCTGACACGCCTCCCTGTCTGCCACTGCATGCACGCGTGCGCCCGCTTGGTTGGATCAAGATTTTGATGAGAGGGTGTGGGATTGTATTTTAGCTTGGGAACCAATACCTGTGAAACACCTGGTGCTTTTGCCGTAAACATTCACCACCTTTGCATCGTATTTCCTCTTCTCCATTGCAGTCTCTCTCGAGCATCTTCCTAGTCTAATCCATCTTACCTTTCTTACCTGACCCCCATAGGACGACTGGATCCAGGGTGCGAGGGGACGGCGAGCAACACTGTCACGACGGCCGAAGCTGGGCGTGGGCGTCACATGGCGGAGGGCGGCAGCTTCTGGTTCTGGGCCAGAGGGGCCACAGGGGGCAAGCGGCAGTGGCAGCGGTGGTGCGAGGGGCGGGGGTGGCCTTGATGTGCAGCAGCAGGCGCAGCAGGCACAGCAGCAGGCGCAGCCGGGACAGCAGCAGGCGCACCTGCAGACGCAGGCGCAGCAGGCGCAGCCGGGACAGCAGCAGATGCAGCAGGCACAGCAGCAGGCGCAGCCGGGACAGCAGCAGGCGCACCTGCAGACGCAGGCGCAGCAGGCGCAGCCGGGACAGCAGCAGATGCAGCAGGCACAGCAGCAGGCGCAGCCGGGACAGCAGCAGGCGCACCTGCAGACGCAGGCGCAGCAGGCGCAGCCGGGACAGCAGCAGATGCAGCTGGGACAACAGCAGGCGCAGCAGGGGCAGCAGGCGCAGCATCAGCCGCAGATGCAGGCACAGCAGCAGCAGGCGCAGGCGCAGACGCAAGCGAAGGCGCAGCAGGCGCAGCGGCTCATGTCGCGCAACGTGTCTACGCGCGACTGGGCGTCGCCTGGGACCCGGCTGAGCAACAACGGCGAAGACGCACGCCACAGCCCGCGCGTAACCTCGCCTGCCTTTTCGTTCAAAGTGCGCGACGGCGGCCGCTTCTCGTTCAAGCTGCGCGGCGGCGGCAGGGGCAGCACTGGTGGTGGAGTCGTCGCCGACGACGAGGCCGCTGCTGCCGGTTCCGGTTACACTGCCATGACGGTCGTCGCGCGGCTGCTGCTCGCCTGCTCGGAAGACGGCACCGGCGCTGGCGCGCGTGCAGCTGCCGCCGACGTGCAGGCTGCGGGGGCGGGCTCGAGCTCCAGGAGCAGCAGCGGCAGCGGTAGCTGCAGCAAGCGCGCCGCCGGGCGCAGGAGCACCGGCAGCCGCTGCGGCCGCCGCACCAGCTCATCTCGGCCTCTCTCCCCAGCAGGCCACAACGGGGCAGACCTTCTCGCGGCGCTGTCACCAGCAGGCGACCACAAGGCCGAGGCAGACCTGCGCGCGGCGCTGTCCGCGTCTCTGCGCCACCCCTCGGCGCCCTCCCTGCTGCCCCACCCCGCCCCCGCCGCCGTGCTACTCTCCCTCGCCGGCGACCGCGGCGGCGGCGACGACGACCACCAGGCGCGCCAGTTTGGCAGCGCGGCCGCCCAGCTGCTATTTGATGAACCAGAGCGCGTGCTGCGCGCGGCGGACGCTCTGTACGACGCGCAGCGGCAGCGGCTCGCGTCCGGCTGTGGTGGTTATGACGCGGCTGGCAGTGCGGTGGCAACTGCCGGCCTGCGCGGGCGGCGCGCCACCGCGCCCGGCGTGCCTCACGCGCCCTTGTCAGCGCTGCAGCTGAGGGCGAGCATGGACGCCGCGTCTGGGGGTGTGACCAGCGTGACCAACACCGCGCTCGCAGCTTCCGCCGCGTGCACCGTCGACGGCTGTGGCTGCGGGGAGGTTGGGTCCGGAGGGGAGGGGGCCGATGAGCAGCTGCGCGCGCACGCGCACGTGTACGCGCGAGCTCACGCGGTGTCGTTCCAGACGGCGCTGGTGGAGCTGGCGGCACGCAGGAGCAGGGCGAGCACAAACGCGTTGCGCCGCTGCACGAGCGTGCGCGCGACGTCCGCGAACGGCGTGTGCGTCGCGGCGCCTCCCACCCCTCCGCTTGCAGGCTGGGCGGCCGCGCCCGCTGGCGCTGCGCATGCGTCTGCCGGGGGCGCAGCGCAGTCGCTGCTGTCCGCAGTCTGCGCCACGCAGTCTGTGCTGGGCGGCCGCCTGCGCCAGATGGGCGGGCCTGGGTGGCATGCGGGTGTCGCGCCCCACGTTGTGGCCCACCTGTCAGTGACGCTGCCACTGCAGTCGAGCCCCAGCAAGGACCGCATGCAGGTGCGGTGCATGCACGTGTCGTGTGTGTTCCTCGGACTGCTGGGCTGCGCTGGGATGTGCTGGGCTGGACTGCGCTGGGATGTGCTGTGCTGTGCTGTGCTGCGCTGTGCTGTGCTGCCCCCGCCTCGTACACACCACCACCACCGCCACCACTACCTGGCCATCAGTGCTGACCTGTGCTGACCATTGCCATGCCCCCTCTCCCCTCCCTTCCCCCACACTTTCCAACCACCCAGGCGTGGCTCGCCGAGTCTGCAGACGCGCCCTCGCCCTCCCACTCCCCGCTCGCGGACATTGCAGCGCGGCAAAACTCACTCCCGCGCTGCTACTCATCCGACGCGTCCCCGCCCGCACCCGCGCTGGCGTCGTTCGCATCGCCAAGTTCGCCCGCGATCACCGCACAGCCGCGCAGCAGCGCATCCACACCCGCGCACCTCATGGCCGCGTCGTCGAGGCCGTCCGCGACGCCAGGCACCGACGCCACCACCACCGCTGCCGTCGGCAGCGCAGCAAGCAGCCGACCAGGTACTGCCGCCACTGCAGCAACCAGCCGCCCATGCACGCCGCCAGACGGCGGTGCGTTTGTCGCCATGTTCGGGGCCCCGACGACTCCTACCTCCGCAGCGCAGCACCAGCAGCCGCCCGTGCTGGGCGGCGCGCAGCGGCTGGTCGTCAACACCAACGGTGGGGGCGGGCAGCAGCAGCAGCAGTCGCAGTACTGCTACAGCCCGTCGCGCATGGCGACCCGCGCGGTGGGTGCGGCCGGCGGGTCGCTGGTGCAAACAGCCCAGTCCCCGCCGCAGTCCCCGCTGCACCAGCACATGCAGCAACAGATGGCTCAGATGACGCAGCAGAGCAGCGGCGGGCCTGGCAGCCCAGCGGGCTGCTCCTCGCCGCAGCCGCAGGGCGGGCCCGTCCCCGTGCATGGCGGCGGCACCGGCGGCGCTGTGTATGGCCGATTGGCCGACCGCGCAGCGGCGCTCGCGAGGGAGCAGGAGCGCGCAGACGCGGGTGCCGTGCGGCGCGCGGCATCGGCGTCAGCAGCCGGCCCGCCGCCGAGCCCGCCGCGCGGGCGCCCGGTCTCGTTCCTGGGCGGCCCCGGCGTGTCGCTGCACCCCAGCGGCAACAGCTGGCTGCTGCGCCAGGGCCCTGATGCGGCCGACTCGCCGACGGGGGCGCAACAGCCAGCAGTGGTCGGCGAGTGGGGCGGCGCCACCGGTGGCAGCCACGACCAGCAGCAGCAGCAGCAGCAGCTACAGCGCCCGCCGAGCGCCGCCTCCTCGCCGCCGCACGACCCCGCCCCTCCCCCCGCCTCCCCGACCGCGTCGCAGCAGCGCCGCTCCAGCGCCTCGATGACACTCCAGCGCCGCCTCAGCGCCTCGCTGTTACCCTCCCTGTCCTCTCCCAGACCATCAGGCTCCTCCGACGCACGGCCATCGACCTCGAACGCGCCGTGGAACTCCTCTGCGGTGGTCCCCACCACGCTCGGGGACGCGCTCGCCACGCCGTGGCATGTGGCGGGCCCGTACGCCGCGCAGCACCACCCAGCTACGCGCCGGACGAGCCGGGCCGACCCCAGCGCCGCGGCGGCGGCAGCGGCGGCAGCGGTGGCCGCAGCGCAGCACGCACACGCGGCGACAGGAGGCGCGTCGGCAGGCGCTGCAGTGGAGCCGGGAGCTACGCTTACGGCAGCGGCCGCGGCAGCGTGGCCGGCTGCTGCTCGGTCGTCCGACCCGGAAGCAGCGTCGGGCACGGCGGCGGCGGCCGTCGCTGCCAGCGCTGGGTCGGCAACACGCTCGGGGCTGAGCTCGCCGCTGCCGACCGCGCTGAGCAGCCTCTTGGCGGCCTCGGGCGGCAGCAGCGTGCTGCGGCGCGGCGGCGGCGGCAGCGGCGGCGGTGGTCCGCCCACCAAGCGGGAGCGGTGCGTGAGCGCGGCCGCGTCTGGTCGATCGGGACAGGCGCAGGCGCAGGCACAGGTGCCGTTCCTCATGCCGTTTGGCGCGCGGCCGCGTGGCGCTGGCGGCGGCGGCGCATCGAGGTGACTGCCGCCCCTTCGGGTGTGGGTGCCTTTGAAGCCCCCTGCAGCCTGGACCCGCGAGCCGAGCCCGAGGCGAAATCCTCCCGGCACGTGCTCAATCAATCGCGGAGCTGCGCCGCTCCTGCCGGCCTGCCTGCGGTGCACACCCACACGTGAGCGTGCATCGGCACTCTTCGAGCGCAACCTTCCCACCCACCCCCCTGGCATGTTGGGGGTGCTCTAGACACTCCCCCTGGCGGGATCAGAAGAAGTGCGTGGGAATTCGTCTCTCCAGTATTTACCACCCAACAGAGATGCAGGATGGAGTGGCATGGCGAAAGTGCTTGTGGGTGTGACACCACTCGCGGTGACACTAAGCCGTCATCGGCCATTGAGCAGTTTGGGGGACGCAGCATTTTGCGCCCCTCCCTGCCTCTCAACGCAGGGGCAGTCGAGCAGTTCAGAGGTGGTGGTTTTAGGGTAGGGGTAGGGGTACAGCATTGTGCGCCCCTCCTTGCACCTCGGCACAGTGGCAGCGTTGGTCGATTTTCCAGTCTCACACGCCCATGTTGGTGCATTTGACCTTACAAGTGAGAAATGTTTTGGGGGGGGGGGTATTGTATTTGGGGGCGCGGCAGTGTGCTCCCCTCCCCGTGTCCGAACGTCTATGCATCTAATGCACGAAACTCAATCCCCACGTCCTCATTTTGCGCTTGGGACGGTTGTCTATGCGTAGCGTGCCTTGCGACATGTGGGCGCCGCAGGACTTGCGCGCATTTGAACAGGCGCTTCCCGGGGGGCGAACAACCTAGGGGCAGGATGTGAGGCTATTGCTCCTACTCCCCGTTAGAAGCCAGAGAGTTAACCTTAAGCCTGAGGGAGTCGAACCCGCCCCGCGTCGTGGGGACTTTCTTTGCGGCGCCCGAGCACTTATACACGAGATCTGTTTCTGTTTCGTTTGCGGGATAAGCCCCCCATTATAAGCCCCTCCAGGGTAGTTCTTAGCTTTCACAATTGCCACACTTCCAGAGACCTGTCGGGCAGGAGATCACACGAGTGTAACACGACAGGTCTGGCCTCTCCGCTCGCCCGTGCTCCTTCCCCTCCGCCTACACTGCCCACATGCATCGCCCGCCCGACTGCCTCCTGCCGCAGCCTTTGCCGGTCCGACTCATCAGACATCAGAGACGAGACAGTTACATGGTAGACAAGGCAGCGCTGCGCTGTCCGTGTCCCCCTGCCCCCGCTGACTTTGCCACATGCGTCGCTTGGCTGCGCCTTCCGCCACAGCCGCTGCCGGTCCGACTCATCAGACAGACACCAGGAGTCAGTCACATAGCAGGGCTGCCATCCTACCTCAGGAACTCCTACCACTCCGCTCAACGCCCCCGCGCCCTTGCCCCCGCCGCCTCTGCCGCGTCCATCGCCTGCCCTGCCGCCTTCTGCCGCAGTCGCTGCCGGTCCGCCAGCCGCGCCACCCGCGCCCGTGCGGCCTCCATGCGCAAGTACAAGCGCTTCTCGGGGCGGTGGCCCAGGGAGATGTACGCCTCACGCACCTTATTGCGTGTGTGTGTGTGTGTGTGTGCGCGTGTGTGCGTGCGTGTGTGCGTGTGCGTGTGTGTGTGCGTGTGTGTGCGTGTGTGTGTGTGTAAGTGTGTAAGTGATGCGTTCGATCCCACGACGTGGCATGCGCGTGGCGCGTGCACCACGCAGGAGGGTCTTGCACGAACAGACCTGGTAGAGCTGCGAGTCCGGGAACCCCTTTCCGAGGCGCGTGCACGCGGCGTCGTGCCAGCGCAGGAACCGAGCCCCGGGGTACAGCCTCAGTGCAGCACACGCGGCGACGAGGGCTGACAGCTGGGCGGGCTTGGAGTTGCGAAGGTGGGCGGACGCGGCGAGCAGGGTGGACTGCGGCGTGTGTGCGCGTGGGGCTGGGGCGATTTTAGTGGCGTGTTAAACCTGGTGTGTGTGTGTGTGTGGTGGTGGGGAGGGCGGGGGGGGAGGGGGGGCAGATGGGAGTTGGAGGCACTGCAAGCTAGGAAGGTGTTGGCTAACAGCGCGTGAACGGAGATATGAGCCAAGCTTGGAGGTGCATCAGTGGGGGGGAAGCGGCATGTGGGGGGGTTGTGATGGGGGGGTGGGGGGACGGATGCGACTTAGAGACACCGCGAGGATTATGGCCAGGTGCGAGGTCACTAACAGGCGGGGGAGGCGAGCCGCAGCGACCCTACAACCAGATGTACCGCTAAGGCAACCCGCCTGTACGACTCAAGAGAATAAGGGAACTGCACGTCCAGATAAGCAAAGCCCTTATAAATCCTATAGGGTTTTTAGATACAGGCGGGTTGCCTCAGCGCAGCCGAGCCACCGACACCCACCTCGAGCAGCGGCAGCTGCGACCGCACCCACTTGGTGGACGCGGGGCGGGGGAGCGCGCGCGCGGCGGCGGCGAGCGCGCGCGCCGGGAGCCCCGCGCCGCCGCGTGCAAGGTGCCCGCCGTGTGACAGGGCGGCGAGGCCCGCGGTGAAGAGCGGTGCGGGCGGCGGCACGAGCTGCATGCGCGCGGCCGACTCTAGGAGCGACACGACCACGAGCGCGTCGGTCGCGCCCAGGGCGTCGGCAGCCTCGCCCTCGCCGCCATGCCCACCTCCGCCGCCGCTGCCCCCCGGAGAAGCGCCATCAGAGTGCCCTTGTTCTCCCCCGCTGTCCGCGTCAGCACCAGCACCCGCGAGGCGCAGCAGCAGTGGCGAGAGCGCGTCGGCCGCGGGTCTCCCCCACGCCGCGTCCGGCTGGAAGGACAGCCGCGCGAGGGATTCCATGAAGGTCGCCGCGACGCGCAGGGTGGCCATGCTCGACTGCGGCGTCGTGGCGCTGCTGCCGACACTGCCGATGCGTCCCATGCTGCCGCTCCCAATGCTGCCACCCACGCTGCCGCTGCCGCCGCTGCTGCCGCTGCCGCCGCCGCTGCCGCTGCTGCCGCTGCTGCCGCTGCTGCTGCTGCCGCTGCTGCCGTGCGCCGCCCCCCCTTGGAGTGCCCTCAGGTGCGGTAGCAGCGTGGCGAGCCAGTTGTCGAGCCATTCAGGGTCTGGGCGCAGCTCCAGGTCTGCGAGGGCAGTCGCCAGGCGAGACGCGTCGCCGAGGCCAAGGCTGTGCGGTTGCCCCTGCTGCCCCTGCTGTTGCTCCACCACCCACGCGCCACCCAGCGCCTCCATCGCGGCTGCAGCCGCACCCGGTCCATCCCCGTACTCCACCAGCTTCACCCTGTAGCGCCCCAGAGCCCACAGCACTGAAAGCGCGTCTGTTGGTGCGCCGTGCTGCAGCACAGGCAGCAGCGCCGCCGTGGCACGGCGCAGCACTGATCGGCGCAGCAGCACGCCGCCGCCCGCGCAGCCTGCCAGCGCGGCTGCCACCACTGAGCCGCCCACTGGTCGCGCGTTGGCTGCTGCTGCTGCTGCCGCCTCCTCCCTGCTGTGAGTCGCATCTGCGTCCAGGGCGGCCATCAGGGCAGCCTCCAGCGCCGAGCGCCGCGCCTCGGCACCAGGCGCCGCCTCTGCTGGTCTGCTGGCGTCGCCTGCGTCCCCGTTGCGCTCCTCCGCCTCGCCCTCGCCCTCGTCTGCACCTGCACCACCCTCGTCCGCGTCCTCGTCCCAATCCTCGTCCTCATCCCAGTCCTCGTCCTCGTCCCATTCCTCATCACCATCCGGATCCTCTTGGACCTCCGCAGCAGCTGCCTGCGCCGCACGGGCGCTGCTGCTGGAAGGCCCCAGGAAGCCGCCGGTTGTCGACAGCTGCGGCCGCGCCGCCAGCATCCTCGACGCAGACCTGGGCAGCAGCACCTGCACCTGCCGCGTGCCAGCAGCATCACCGCTGCTGTTGCTGCTGGCGCCGCCTGCACTGGTGTCGCTGGCCTGCCCTCGCCGCGCCTGGCCCGCCATCATCTCCAGCAGCAGCTCCGGGTCTGCATCTGGGTCGACGTCGGCTGGCAGTGCTGTCGCGCTCAGGGCGCGCTTCCACCGAGGAGGGGCGGTGGCGGAGCGTGGTGCTGCGTGCGGCACGCGGGGTACTTGCACCCCCGGCCGTGCCCACGCCGCGCGGGGCTGCTTGAGCGCCTGCGTGAACGCGGCGCATGAGCAAGGCTCGCATGGCGCGTGTGTGCATGCGTGCATGCGTGCATGCATGCACCGCAAGCGGGCTGCTGGTCCTGCAAGGGGACCAGTTGAAGTGCATACAACGCAGCATGTGCATGCATGCTCGGCATCTGCCTTGCTCACCCCAGTGCGCGAGCCTCCAGCCAGCATGGTGATGCGAAAGGCGTAGATTGCCCTCTGGTCACGGGGAAGGCAATCGTCGATCAAGATGCATGCCTTAGGCACCTAAGATGTCCCAGCACTGTGTGCAAGTGTCTGGGGCGGTGTGGGGAGTTCGGAGTAGTCCCAACTTTCACCTCGCTTAGACCCCCCCAACCGTGTGGACCGCCACGCAGCCCCATTCCGAAGTCACTAGCACATCAAGCCCTGCGACAACCCTTTCAATTCATCGCTGCTACTTAGTAGAGAGAACCAGGAAGTGAACTAGAAGCCATGCGGAGGACAGCGTGCGCATCTCGACAGGGGTGCCCACCAGCACCAGCACCTGGGTCGCAGCTCTACCGTTCCTCTGGTCGCACGGCTGTGCGGGTGGCGGCGGCGCAGGGTGAGCAGCGGGTGTCGGACGCGCGTTTGGAGTTGTTTGGCTGTTGCGCGTCCTACACAAGCACCACCATGACGCGTGTCGTCGTTCCCTTAACTGCAGGTGGAAAGACCTCAAGCGGGCGGGCGAAGTCGCCTCGGCGTCTGCATGCCGTGGCCACCCCCACGCAGCCAGTCGTCAGCCCCGTCAAGCGCGACACTACGCGTACAATGCCTCAGCACGTGGTGCAGGAGCAATTTCACCCAGCGGATGTGCCTCAGGCCGTGGCGCAGGCGGTGACGGGTGCGGCTTCTATTTCGATTCATGCAACACCTTCAGCTGCCACGCTGGCACGCCCCCGATTCGACACGCAGCATACCTTTCACGGCCATGCGGAACTGTAGGGGGGCAGGGAAGCACGCAGCAGTGAGCAGGCGCCCCACTAAGCCCAATCAGACGCTTGCTGGCATGGACGCATGCATGCATGGGCCAACCAATGACCCGTCCGCCAGCCCCCCACACGAGACATCGATCCCTGCGCGACAAGCAGATCTCCAACGAAGCTCTCCAACTCAGCCCCATCTGACTCACGCTGCATGCATACGACGCGCGCATGGACCCCAACCGCTGCATGGACCTTGCTGCATTCATCCCCGACTCCCCGTGCCCACCTCTAGTCTCCCTTCCCGTGCCTGCACATGCACAGACCAAACGATCTCTGACTGCGCGTCCGCGTTCGCCGACGTCCTGAACGAGTATGCGTACTGGGTGGATGAGGCGTGGGTGGAGGGAGCCATTCCGACGGACCTGGTGGGCACCTACTTCCGCAACGGACCTGCCATCCATGCCAACACCAAGCACTGCCACCGCCACGCGTTCGGTGGGTACAGACTGTATCTTGGCGCACGCGGCTCGTGCGCAGGGAGGGAACATGCCTCCGCGGGGCAGGCGAGCCGCCAGACACGCATGCACGCGCGTGCCCACACACACAAACTGTGCATGCTCACTCGTATGTCCCCAGTGATTTCCTTTTCAGGATTTTTAATTAATTATTCCACAGCCGGATTTTGCTTTGACCGCGTTGACCATTGACCTCCCGTTGACCGTTTGTCCTCATACATAGGTGATTTGAAAGCTGTTGACGTGCTCTATCTGGCGGGCTTGTCAGACTAACAATCCACTAGATGGGTTGAGCTGTGTGCAAGGTCAAAGTGCAGCCGGCATACAGCCAAATGGCTGCATAGAGCCGGAAAGGGAATCACTCGTATGTCCTTCGGGGACAAAGGGGTGGGTGCTGTGTACTGGGGCCCTGCCAACACGCGCCCTTGCAAGGGCGCCTGCGGACAGGTTGTACTCCCCCGGGCGCCCGCGCCTGCGTACGAGGCGTCGTACACACACGACACACGCCCACCAAGTGGTTCCGCTATTAAAGATCTCGGGGAAGCGATGGCTCGACCCGGGCCTCACGTCTCACTCCCCAACCTCAACCCGACGCGCCAGCCCAAAGCGGCCAATCTCAACCCGAAAGCGCACCATGTCGGGTTGCTGGTTGGCTAATGCCACAGATGCCACAGATGCCACAGACTGTAATACAGTTACAGTTACATCGGCTTTCCAGCGAAGACTACCTTCTAGTCTTAGTACCACCGCCTAGACCCAAGTCCAGTTCTGGCCCTAACCAATACTTGTGAGGAGCTGTAGCCACCAGCCGGCTGCCTTCCAACGTGTAGTCCCAGAGCAAAAAGGAGAGCTATTTTTCGATGCCTCCAAAAAAGGTCCCAACTGCTTCCAGGGGATAGGAGCTTCCAGGGGATAGACTGTAATACCCATCATCAACGCAAGCACCGACGCCCATGCCCACGCAGACGGCGACGGCATGGTGTTCAGCCTCGCGATCCGCGACGGGCGCGCCTTCTTCCGCAACAAGTTTGTGAAGACGGCGGGCTTCGTGAGCGAGCAGGCCGCGGGCGAGCCGCTCCACCGGACCACGTTTGCGCCCGGCTCCCCGACTGGCAGCCGGCTCTTCAACCCGCTCGACCTCACCTTCAAGAACGTGTCCAATACAGGTACGCGTCCACGTGTCCAATACAGTGCACGCCATGGCCCTCAGTGATCTGCCTGCACACACACACCCTTCCAACAAAAAAGTAGCCAGCCACCCGTCTTTAGTGCTCGGGCGCTTCACGCCGATCAAGGTCGACTGCGCCGCCTGCACGTCACATACGACTGCCCAATCCAACAACAGCCTACCCCCCCAACCCGTCCGTTCAGGCGTGTTCCACTGGGGCGGGCGGCTGTACAGCCTGTGGGAGGCCGGGCGGCCGTATGAGCTGTGCCCGCGCACGCTCAACACACTCGGGGAGACGAGCATGGGCGGGCTGCTCAAGGGGCCGCTCGCGGGGCACTACCGCCTCGTGGGCGACGCGGCTGCGGGCGACCAGCGCTGGGTCACGTTTGGCACCGACGTCAAGGTGCGTGTGTCACGCAGTAGTACCGCTTTGCCTTTCCGAGGGTCCACTAAATGCCCTCTTTATTTGGAATTTTAGGCCTGTGCGGGGCTTTTTTTGACTGAATTTTGTCTACGCGCTGACTTCGCAGCGGCTGTTTGCGGGGCCTGTAGAGTGTTGATCCGGGTTCGAACCCCGCAGGGGACTTTTATTTACCTTTGCGGGGCTGGGTTGCCCGCCTCATGAGGCAGCTTGCCCAATCCCATGCCCCGGGGCTGCGCAATGTACACCCAGTGCACGCCTGACCTCCGACACCTACACACCGCGCACCCACAGGTCACCGGCGTCATGTGCCGCTTCTACGAGCACGACAAGGCAGCTACCTCAGTCCCACGCCCCGGGGCTGCGCGACGTACACTTGTACACCCCACACCTATTAGTCCCACCCTGTTCACACTTGACCCTGTACACGCCTGACCTCCGACACCCACACACCGCGCACCCACAGGTCACCGGTATCACGTGCCGCTTCTACGAGCACGACGCGAGCGGCGCGTGTGTGTCGGAGGTCAAGCACCAGCTGCACGGCCAGGGCATCACGTTCATCCATGACATGGCGGTCACCGACAACTACTACGTGCTGCTGCTCGGGCCTGTTGACGTGGGTGTGATGGCTGGTAGAGGGTACTCTGGTGGCGCTCTGATGGATGGCATGGTGCCCTGATGCATGGTGGTGTTTTGATGGCGTCACCGATCAATGCTATGTGCTGCTGACGTGAGTGTGATTACTGGTGGAAGGTGCTCTGGTGGTGCTTTGATGGCTGGTACTTTGACGGTGTTCTGGTCACTGCTAACTAGTATGCGCCGCTGCTCGGGCCGGTCGACGTTAGTGTGGATCCAGTGGTCCCTGGGAAGGATTTTAGTAATCAGTTTTTTTCCGGCTCCAGCAACTTTGACCGCTCATACCAGGCACAACACACAGCGGGTATTCATGCAACGCATGCCGTTGTGCTGCTCTCAGCACGAGCTTTCCAACGCACCGCTACACGCCCTCTACCACTTAATGTGGGGTGGTTTTCTGGGAAATGGGAAATCCGGCTCGGAGCGGTATACGGCTCGCAGGGGAATCACTGTGTGGATCACACTGCGACGACTGACTGTGTGATGATTGTGTGATGACGGGTGGCGCTCTGATGGCGCTCTGAAGCATGGTGGTGGTGCTCTGGTGGTGGTGCTCTGACGCATAGTGCCCCCTTCCCCCCTACCCACCCACCAACACGCGCGCAGTTTAAGTGGATGACCTTCCTCACACGCACACCCAAGCGTTTGGCATGTGCGCCATCAACTGTTGGTTGCCACACACACACACTTACCCCCCCCCCTCCCTCCCCTACGCGCGCAGTTCAAGTGGACGACCTTCCTGACCAAGTACATGCTCGGGCAGGCGAGCGTCGCGCAGTGCCTCGAGTACAACCCAGGTGTGTATCATAGGCCAGCTCTGCTGGGCAAGAAGGGAGACTCGCCTACGTCGCTGGAAACCTCTTGTAACGTGTAAAGAGTTGCAGAGAGTGTGTCGGGCAGGCGCGCAGTGCCTGGCGTACAACCCAGGTGAGTGTAATAGGCCAGCTCCACTGTGCAACAAGGGAGACTCCATTGGAAACCCCGAGCACCCCTTCCCTCCCTCCCTCCCTCCCTTCCCTCCCTCCCCCCTCTCCCCCTCCCTCCCCTCCCTCCTCCTCCCTCCCTCCCTCCCTCCCTCCCTCCCTCCCCTCCCCTCCCTCCCCTCCCTCCCTCCCCTCCCCTCCCTCGCCCTCCCCTCCCTCCCTCCCTCCCTCCCTCCCTCCCTCCCCTCCCCCCTCCCCTCCCCTCCCCTCCCCTCCCACTGCAACCTCCCACTGCACTCACAGAGTCATGCGCCCCGCTCATGCAGCACACAGACTGCGCCTTCTTCCCCTTCCACCCACCCACAAACACAAACGCAACCACCCACCGCAACCACACGCAGATGGCGCCGTCAAGGTCATGCTGTTCCCGCGCCCCGGCCGCCGCGGCGCCGAGTCGCGCGTCCCGATCGTGCAGCATACCGACTGCGCCTTCTTCCCCTTCCACCACGTGAACGCGTACGAGGAGGCAGCGGACCCAGCGCACCCCGAGCGCCCACCGCGCGTGGTGGTCGATACGGTCGGGTGGAATGACGTCGATTTTGACATCAACGCGTTCATCACGGCGCCCGAGTACTACCAGGGGGGGTGCAGACCGCAGGTGTGTGTGTGTGTGTGTGCACGTGCGTGTGTGTGTGTGTGTGCGTGTGTGTGTGTGTGTGTGTGTGTGTGCCATCACAGCGCCCGAGTACTACCAGGGGGGGTGCCGACCGCAGGTGTGTGTGTGTGCACGCGCGTGTGTGTGTGTGTGTGTGTGTGTGTGTGCGTGTGTGCCATCACAGCGCCCGAGTACCAGGGGGGGTGCCGACCGCAGGTGTGTGTGCGTGTGCACGCGCGCGTGTGTGTGTGCGTGTGTGTGTGTGTGAGTGTGTGTGTGCCATCACAGCGCCCGAGTACTACCAGGGGGGGTGCCGACCGCATGTGTGTGTATGTGTGCATGCGCGTGCGTGCGTGTGTGTGTGTGTGTGTGTGTGTGTGTGTGCGTGTGTGTGTGTGTGTGTGTGTGTGTGTGTGCGTGTGTGCCATCACAGCGCCCGAGTACTACCAGGGGGGGTGCCGACCGCAGGTGTGTGTGTGCATGCGCGTGCCTGTGTGTGTGTGTGTGTGTGTGTGCGTGCGTGCGCGTGTGTGTGTGCGTGTGTGCCATCACAGCGGCCGAGTACTACCAGGGGGGGTGCCGACCGCAGGTGTGTGTGCGTCTGCACGCGCGCGCGTGTGTGTGTGTGTGTGCGTGTGCGTGCGTGCGTGTGTGTGTGCGTGTGTGCCATCACAGCGCCCGAGTACTACCAGGGGGGGGACCGACCGCAGGTGTGTGTGCGTGTGCACGCGCGCGTGTGTGTGTGTGTGTGTGTGCGTGTGTGTGTGTGTGTGTGTGCGTGTGTGCCACCACAGCGCCCGATTACTACCAGGGGGGGTGCCGACCGCATGTGTGTGTTTGTGTGCATGCGCGTGCGTGTGTGTGTGTGTGTGTATGTGTGCGTGCCATCACAGCGCTCGAGTACTACCAGGGGGGGTGCCGACCGCAGGTGTGTGTGCGCGCGCGTGTGTGTGTGTGTGTGCGTGCGTGTGTGTGTGTGCGTGTGTGCCATCACAGCGCCCGAGTACTACCAGCGGGGGGACCGACCGCAGGTGAGGGAGGGAGAGGGAGAGATGGGGAGCAAGGGATGGAGGGAGGAGAGCGGGAGGGGAGAAAGAGGCAGGGAGAGAGGAAGAGAGGGATGGAGAGGAAGAGACGTAGAGAGGGAGAGAGCACAGGGGGGAGAGAGGGAGCGAGGGGGAGAGGTCGTTTCAGCAGCACACTCTGAACGGCAGATGAAGATAGGTTGTTTCTGGTCGCCGGTCGAGGGGATTGTGTTGTAAGGCGGGTGACCACCGTGCGCCAGCAAGAGGGTGTAAACTGTAACCTCAGTCATAAAGCACCATGAAAGAGCAGCGTAGTCTTTGCTGGAAAGGAGCAGGTAGTCTTTGCTGGAAAGCCGATGTTACTGTAACTGTAAAGAGCAGTGGGGGCACGAGTCGAGCGCGGGTGAGAGACGGTGTGAATGATGCCAATGGTGGATTTTACAGCCGTGTGCGACGCACACTCGTGTGTGTGTGACGAGAGACACAAAATCTAAACAGCAGAGCCGCATCAAGGCATACCCGCAGCATGCACACGCGGAGGTGCAGCCCTGCTCCCCCCCTCCCCTCCTGCTCCCCCTCCACCTCAGAAAATGCCGTCACGTTGCATCGTAGCCTCCCCCCCCCCCCGACACGCCCGTGCCCATCTCCCCACCACCCGCAGTTCCTGCGCGTGACTGCCGACCCTGCCGCCGGCGACGGCGCAACCGCATCTACGACCCGCATGCTCAACAACCGCACGGTCGAGTTCCCGATCGTCGCGCCCGGCGCGAGCGGCCGACCGCACGCGCACGCGTTCTTCACCGCGGACGCGGTCGGGCACGAGCACCTGTGGGGCCCCGCGCAAGTGCTCATCAAGGTCAGCGTGCCGGGAGCTGGTAGCGGGCAGCGCGGCGGTGGCGGCGCACAGCAGGGGGAGCGGCAGCAGGGGGGGCGGCAGCAGGGCGGGCCGGCGGCAGGCGGTAGCGGGCACGGCGGCGGCAGGACCGGCAGCAGCAGCATCGTGTCGATCGAGGGGCTTCGCCGCGGCGCCGCCGCGCCGTTTTTGCCCACCGGACCAGCGGGCGCACGCTCGCCCAGCAGCAGCGACAGCAGCAGCAGCCGCAGCACCATCCCCGCTGCCAGCAGCAGCAGCAGCAGTGACCCCAGCAGCAGCAGCACCAGCAGCAGTGGCCCTAGCACCAGCAATGACCCCAGCACCAGCAATGATCCCAGCACCAGCAGCACCAGCACCAGCACACCCGCCCTCCGCCTCCACGAGCGCCCGCCCCCCACGCACACCGTGCACTCGACCGTCGCAGGTCAGCGCCACTCCATGGGCTCTGACGTCCCTGGCGTCGTCGTCGACGAGTGGGCCCCTGGCCCGCGGTCCTTCTGCGGCGAGTGCATGGTCGTGCCCAAGGCGGGGTCGGCGTCGGACGGGAGCGGGGCAGAGGACGACACGTGGGTGCTCGTGGGCGTGCACAACGCGGAGACCGGGACCGCCGACATCGCGGTCCTCGATGGACGCACGCTCTCGGCCGGGCCCGTCGCCGTCATCCACCTGCCGCACCACCTGCCGGCCAGCTTCCACGGGAGCTTCACGCACGAGTACCTGGGACCAGACCCGAACGACGCGTCGGTGCCGCGCTGGGCGCCGCCCACGGCGTACCGCGCGATGCAGTGAGGAGTTACCTCGGGCAGTACACGTCACACTTGTGTGGCGGTGCGGCTGCTGCAGTACACGTCTGTGTCTGGGCAGTACGCGCCACACTTGTGTGGCGATGCGGTCGCTGCAGTACAGCGTGCGTGTCCGTCCCGCATCTCTCACCCCTACCCCTACCAACCAGACCCCGTACATTACCACCACCACCACCGCGGTCCTCAGATAATACAGTAAGCAGCTGTTTTTTTGCCAGCGGCGCTGCAACGCGCGTGCCCCCCCCCCCCCTCCCCCCCTCCCCCCTCCCCGCCCCTCCCCTCCCCTCCCCCCTCCACGCCCTTGGCGGTGACTCAACGATTGGAATGCGTGCCCCGCGACAATGTAGTGCCTCCCCGCAACTCCTCGAGTCGAGCGGCTTTACGCCCCGACTTGGGTTCACGCCCCTATTGGGGCTAAACGCCCCGGGGTGGGATTTTTTGTCTCATCATTCCACCCCGCGCGTGGTGCACGGTGGTGTGTTGCAGGTGCTGCAATGCAACCGCCCGCCCACTGCCTGACGTTTTTGCACGCGTCAGATCAAGGCCAGAGCACCCTACAATATATTATATGTTTGCTGCCGCTGCAGTGGGTGACCTGGGGGTCCCCGCACTCTGTTGGTGCGCCCACGCTCTGTTGGGTTGGCACAAAAGTGCGCACGGAGGCGTTTTTGGTTTTGTCACCAGCTGGGTGCTCGGGCACTATGAGCCGAGCACGGTCTTATGCGCCGTTAGGAGGCGTTCCTGACCAACATCCATAATCAGTTATGATGCTGAATTAGTCAGTCAGGGATGAGGGAATTTAACACGCAAGCACGTGGAACGCTCCTGTGTGTGGAACGCCGGACGTGTGTGGGTGTTCGTGCGTGCGTGTGTGTTTGCGATGCAACAGATATAAAGTAAATGCACGCGCGCAAGAGAGGGGAAGCTGTGCAGCACTGAACTTATTGCCAGAGAATAATTTTTGCCAGAGCGCTGTTGCGTTGCTGCAGACGACGAGCTGTAAAAGAGGCGCTTGCGAGTTACAGTGGACCTGCACATCTTCAACGCCAACACACTACAACAAGCCAACAGGAAGGCGGCGCTCTTGAATAGTGCACGGGGGGGATCTGTGGAGGCGCGCAATGGGTGCCATTTCGCGGTCGGGTGTCAATTGTCTCAGGGCGCCGTCCAACGCCGCGCGTTCGCCCACAACTGCCTATGGAGGAGCTGCGGCGCGGCGCGCCAGCTTCCCCGACTCGTGCGTGATGTGCGACACAACAGGCCGGCACACCGGGGCGAAGATGCCTGCAATCAGGCTCCATCAGAACCTTATGCGCTCGCCCTGCTGCGCCCTGCGCCCACAAGCGTGGCTCCACAGCATGCTGTGCAGGGCTGCGCAGGAGCGTGCACGGGTGAAAGATATCCTGACCTGTGGCAACCCCCGTAGCAGCCCGTGAGCGCAGAGCCTCCACTGCTGATGCGTCGGCAGACGGGTGGCCGAGCAGCAGGTGCATGGCGTCCGCATAGGAGTTACAGCGCACCCAGCTGCTAATAACGGTCGCACGCTAGCAGCCGGGTGCTCCGTCGCACGAAGCAGCGCGAGCCATCCGCCCGCCTGCCTGCAGCTGCCTGCCTGCATTGCCTCTTGCAATGTGAGGCTGACGGCCGGGTTTGTGAGGTGCGTGCATGCGCGTGTGAGGTCGGGGCAGGTGTGCCCGTTGCAATCTGCCTGCCCCGCTGCCAGTGCGAGGGCCACCTGAAAGACGTGTGGGGGAGCTGCGCGGCGGGGAAAACGCGGTGTGAGGGTGTGATGGCCGACCGGAACAGTAACAAACACTTTTCAAGCTAGTCCACCACCTATTCCAAGTCCAGTTCTGGCCCTCACAATCACTTGTGAGGGGGAGTACCCACCAACTGGCTGCCTGCCAACGCTCAGTCTCAATACAAGTGTGTGCGTGTGTGTACAAACTCAAGGCTCTCTTTTATTTATGTATACATAAGTAAGCCTAGGAGTTGTATGGTCGGTCATGTCCCCGATCGGTTTATATGCAATAAAATACCGTATAGGGATTATCTTGGTGCCACATAGGGAGGAGCTAGCTAGAAGCAGGGGTTGTCCCCTTTCTCATTTCGCCATCGTCGTCGTCGCCGTTCATACATCATCGCCGAAAAAATCGTCGCTACGCAGCGCCCCTTGCTGCACCAGCAGCGAGGCAGTGTGCGTGACACGGCGCATGTGACGGGCAAGGTCGCATCACTCTTATCTCTTGGTCGGCTCGCAAGCGCCCTCACTATGCTTGCTGCGCTGACCCTCGCAGCGAGCATCGCAGCACAGCATCATCGCAGACAGTCACCAGCGCGATTCACAACCACGCATGCATGCTGCGCGCACATGCATGCATCACAGGGTGCAGTGAGCGGGATGGGCATGCAGCACGACATGCAGCACGCGTGCAGTGGTGACAGCGGCTGGCCAACACATGCGGCACACGCGCACGCGCGCATGCGGCCCGACAAACATGCAGCATGCAGTGATCTGCAGCACATGCAGCGCCCACATGCAGTGTTGCTAGGCAGCGTGAGCTAGGCAGCCAGTCAGGTAGGCAGCATGCGTGTGTGAACGCACGCGTGCGTGCGGCTTACAGCCAGCAGGCAACATGCTGCACTGCAGCTAGGCACCACGAGCTAAGCAGCTAGGCAGCGTGCGCGTGTTTGCACGTGCGCGCGCGCAGCTCACAGCTGGCAGGCAGCGGTGCTGCAGCTTGGCAGCGTGTTGCAGCTAGGAAGTGTGCATGTGTGCGGCCAACAGTCATATCAGGCTGTTAGCAGGCAGTGTGCTGCCTGGCAGGTAGGCAGCATGATTGTGCGTGTGTGTGTGTGTGTGTGTATGTATATGTGTGTGCCATGCAGCTAGCATGCTGCAGCTAGGCAGCGTGTTGCAGCTAGCCTGGTAAAAAGCTTGATTGCTTGAGCCTGATTGCTGTACCTGGCGCGAGCTGCACAGGTGGGGGGCGACACCTGGGCAGCTAGGCGGTGTGAGTGCATTCCTGCGTGCGCCTACACCAGACAGGCAGCAGGCAGCAGCCAACAAAACCGATCGGGACGCGACGCAGGAGCCCTTACATGCAGCGCGTCGTTGTGTGATGTGACCTGCGCATGCCATGATAGGACAGTCGTTTGGAGGCAGGTTTTTTGTGCTCTCTGCAACATCCCAGATAGCACGTCACCTGACGAAGAGCATGTATGTAGGCATGCTTGCAGCGGACGGGGGCAACCGTGGTGGTGCTGGAGCGCGGAGAGAAACGAGGCATGTGATGAGACTCCGCATCCCCCCCTTCTCTCTGCACCCGCACGCACACCGCAACCGCACCAAACACCGCACCAGCACACCACCGCACCTCAAAGGCTGCGCTCGTCAGCGCAGCGCGCGCGCTGTCGCCAACGTCGAAGTCCATGCTTCTGGACTGCTGCTGCGTTGCTGCTGAGTGGCTGCCGAATGTGCGTTTATGTGTGCATCTTTGCTGCAGCTGCTTGGTGCAGCTTTGCGTGACGGTTTTCTGCTTCTTTCTGCGAAAAGTGTGGGGGTGCACGAACTAGTTTGCAAATTTGCAAACTGCACCAAAATCCGGGGAGGAGGCGGAAGGTGCTGGTGTGCTGCCTTTATCAGGAGAAATGCTGCCGTTGTCCTATTGGCTCTTTCAAAGGTGTTTTCAAGGGACATGTATGTAGGGGTGGGGGGTGGGAGATGGGGTTCTTCTCTCCTTCTTAATCTGCCTGGAGGTGGTGGTAAAAGTCTGGCACTACAAGTGGGGAGTGCTACTAGGCTCACGTGCGCGTGAAAAGCACACAGCTGCCGTGCGGGGGTGCCAGCACACGATTCCATCCCCCACAATCCACGCCGCAGCTGGCGGCCACCAGGACCGAGGCCGGCGACGCTGCCGAGAAGCTGGCAGAAGAGAGGAGCTGAGCTGGAAGAAGCTGGCAGAAACTGTGTCACTGAAGCTGGCAGAATTTGGCAGTAGAGAAGCAGAGAAGTTGGCGTGTGCGGCGAGAACGAGCGCCTGCTCGCCCGGCTGCGCGACTCCCGATGCTGGCCAGCTGGCCGCGCCAATCGAGCTGGCCGCCACAGAAAGTGTGACTGGCCTTGCTCGGCCTGTCAAAACCCTAGCCACTGGGCCTTGAATCGGAGAGAGAGCCGGGTGTGGGTTCTCGCTCTACCCGCTTACCAGAGGGGGATTTAAAAGGACGGATCTCGAGATGTCAGGCCACTGGCTGAACATGACATATAGCACCCTTCGTGCTAAATCATTACTGGGCATGCGCAAGGAGCTGTGACAGAGAGCACCTCCTGTGGGTCCAGTGCAGTGCTGCGCCCCTGGCATGCACGCCGCCTAGCTCTCGGCACCCACACGGGTCCAGGGCTCGGCGACGAGAACACGCCTCCGTTAATCAAGCCCCTGCAGGCCGAGGCACCTAAAATAAACTGTGTCAGTCTGCAACACTCTCTTACTGCTCCTGCACAGGCTTTCAGTGGTCGAGACCCATCGCACAAGACACAGGGCGGCACAGGAAGCAGCACGCTATTGGGCTCGTGGGTCAGCAAGCAGCACGACGGAGCGCCCGATCCACGCCATGTGTGTCAGACGGCGCTTGCCTTCAACATGAAGGAGACGGTGAGTGTCGGCCGAGGAGCCTCATTCCACGCCACTGCACTGCGCAACACGCCTGGCCGCCCCCCGGGCGCCCGCCTGTACCACGTGCAACACCTGCACTGCTTGTACGGCCTTTGCTGGTGCAGACACACTTGCCCACCGCCGCATTGGTGCGTGCTCCGGCCCCTGACGTGCTCCATGCCCACACCTGCCCGCAGCTTCCCTGTGACAGCTCGTGCAGCACACACCAGCGGGACACACACACCGGCGGGGCTGTTCAGCCCCATGATCCCGCCGTCGACACGAACCTCAAGGCGTGCGTCACGGCAGTGGTGAGTGTCGGTCTCGGAAGCCTTCGACCCCATTGCATGCGCTGCATGCCCGCGTAACACACACCAGCGAGGCTGCTGGTCCCGCCGTCAACAAAAAACTCAAGGTGCGCGTCACGGCAGTGGTGAGCGTCGGTCTGGGAAAAGCCTTCGACCCCGCCATTATAATTCCCGTGACTGACTCGCTCGACAAGAATAACATTTGCATTTCCCCGTTTGCATGCGACGCGCCCGTCACCCTCGGCATTGCATGCGCTGCATGCCCGCGTACCACACACCAAGTGGAGAGTAATTATAATCGTCAGGTCACGTGGTCCCCTTCTCCTCTTGTTGCAGGCACCGAAACAAAACTGCCTTGGTCTTCAACACTCTCCTCTTTCGCAGGTCAGCTGTGGTGAGGACATAATGCGCAAGATGCGTGGCACAGCAAACAGCATGACGTTCAAGAAGCAGAACAGAGTCAAGCCCGACGACGCGATGATGGTGAGCCCACGCCGTCCACGGCACATGCATGCGCTGCTCGATTGCCACCTGCCTGGCCATCGGGGCAGGCAGGTGCATCCGCTCGCTCCACGTGCACCTGCCTGCACCTCGTGTGCCTGCCCAACACCGCATGGATGCGTGACCCGGATCCTGACGTGCTCCATGCCCACCCCTGTCCCCCTGCCTGCACAGCCGTCCGGCGGTCCTATGCACGTCATCAAGAAAAACAAGGAGACCGGCGAGGACTACCTACAATATTACTTCCACTCCCCAAACGGCCGCGACCGTGTGTATGCGGCCGGCATCATTCCGATGGCTCGAAACGATGCTGGCGAGGCCTTCATGCTCGTCCTGGCCGAGCGATGGCTAGGAGCGGAGTATAAGTCACGCCCGGACGAACTCGCCCTGGCCGGCGGCAAGGTGGACCAGGGTGATGCTACGTCCAAGCACACGAGCATGCGTGAGGGCGGTGAAGAGACAGGAGGCAACACGTGCGCTGCCATTGGGGACGTGGTCGCAAGCTGGCGCCCGAAGCTGCTGGGTCCGGTACATGTGGCCGCAGCAGGGTACGATGCGTTCATCTGCCCCTGCGAGCTTGCTGAGCTGACCGGGCTGTGCAAAGTCTACGCCGACGTGTACAAGGGCGAGCCCAGCCACGCTATCGACAAGGGCCGCTTCACGGACTATACGCGCATGGCAACGCGCCTCGTCGTGATGAAGATCACGTCCAACAGTGCAGGGTGTGAGATTGTCGGCGACCACTTTGACGAGCGGGGCAACAGGATTGTGGTTCACCCAATGCTCAAGCTGTTCCTCGAGACGTTCCGGCCCCAGGACTTTGCCACGCCCACGGCAGACCTCGCGCCACCGTCGGTGCGCGCACCACCCGCCGACGTCACCGAGGCATGCTTGGGCACGAGGTCCGCTCCGCCCCTCGGGCGCACGCAGGCGTCCACCTCCGGTGCCAACCCCTTTGCAGAGCTGGAGTTCTACTTTGAGGACAACTGATACGGCCGACCGTGCAACACACCATTGGTTCCCGCCTTGTCAACTCCTTTGAGGCTTTGCACATCTGAACATGAGAATCAGAGAGCCTTGCAGGAGGGCGACGCAGTTTTCTTTACAAATACTGTGGTTACCATCCGAGTGACTTATTGCTGAGTCCTGGATTCCCTCTAAGGGGTCTCCAGGTGGCGATGATACACTCCTCTCCACGAGAGGGGACTGTGGAGCCAGAGGGCTAAGGGGGGGGACCTCCAACAAGGCTACAGGCCTGAAGTGGTGCCCTTGGACCAGGCTTGCATCTTTGCAAGCCTGACTGACACCCCCCAATCAAAAATATTTGTTGAAAACATGTCTTATTGTCCCAATTCAAATAACAAGGCAAGCCTCTGGCCTTCTACCGACACCATTTTCTCAAGTAATTGTTTCAGGAGCTGGGGGTGCTGGTGGCGCTCGTTAGGATTTGAAGAAGTCTTCAGACACGTTGTTTGTGTGTTCAGGATAGGTAGAGAGCTGTTATTGAATGCTCCGGCTGCCGCTCAGTTCGGTGGCCTTTCCACCGCGGCGGTCAAGTTGACCCAGTTGACCCTCTTTCTCCTGGAAGCAGCTCAGGTTTGATCTTGGAGGCGACGCAGAAAAGCTATTTTTTTCTCCAGGACTACGCCGCATTGGCAGGCAACCGGTGGATACCACCCCTTACAAGTGATTGTTAGGGTCAGAACTGGACATCTTCTTGTCCTTGTATCACCGTCCCCCTTGGATGGTGGACGGTGGTGCAAGGACTAGTTATAAGATGTCTTTGGTTGAAAGCCGATGTTACTGTTACTGTGCCAGGTAGGCTGGCGCGTTGCGTGGCCTTGCGGGCTCTACTAGTAGAGCTTCCCTAGACGTGTAGTCTAGGCCTCAACTCACGCCCCAGGGTCCTCCGGGCGCGTACATGCACAAACTGAAAAAACGGCTACTGTTCCAGCAGGCCTGCCATCACACCGCACGCACGCCGCGCTCTCCGCGTCGCGCAGCGCAGACGTGAAATCCCCCTGCGCATCTTCCAGCGGGCCCTCTAAATCGGCAGCCTGGCATGTGGGTGTTGCCGGTCCGGAGGTGATTTCGGCTGAGTTGACTTGGGCAGGCACGCATAATAGCTCTCCTTTTTGCTTTGGGACTACACGTTGGCAGGCAGCCGGCTGGTGGCTACCGCCCTCACAAGTAATTGTTAGGGCCATAACTGGACTTGGGCCTAAGCGGTGTTACAAGAAATAGAAGGTATTCTTCGCTGGAAAGCCGATGTTGTTACTGTTTCTGTTACGGGGCAGGCACAGTGTGGCAGGCACCCCTACGCCTGTCTCACACTCGTGCATGCACCCAACCAGGTTGGCAGCCTCCCATCGCAAGGGCCAATGCAGGCAGGCAGGCAAGCGGCTGGCGGAGATGCGTCTTAAGCATTGTGTGAAATGTAGCAAGAGGTTAGAGAGCAGCAAGCTTGCGTGTTCCCCGGTTAAAGCGGATTCAACATGTTCCCATCGAATTCTGTCCCAGTCCTAGGAAGCAACAGGGGAAGTGCAGGGTTATGTGTGCAATGCTGCAGCGCATTATTGACCCAGGCTACATGTGTGACCCCACACTTGTTTCGCGCAAAAAAAGGACGGTCTTGACGTGCCGCTGCCTTGGATACCTCTCTAAGGTGGGTTTGGTTTATGGTGCACCGCTGCTGCATGCGGGGGTGGGGGGCAGGGGGCGAAATGAACCCGGTCTTGTCTGTTTCCGCCTCAAGCACCACACACACCGGGCGCAGAGAGCGAACGCGTGACCAGGCACGCAAATCGGCCGACGAGTACGAGCGGCACGCGCGCGAGAGAGTCGCAAGCTAAACGGTGAGTCGGCCTCAGGGGGAGAGTCTCCGCGTGCGCACCAGCGGCGCAACGCCTGCCTCGTACGGCGGCAGGTGTATCTGGGTGCAGGGGTGAGCTCATGGGCCCCCCCTGGCCAATACCTACCTGCACCTGGATGGCTGTGGCTGTAGTCCCATGTGTCCATCACGCACACACGGTGATGGATGCCGTACGCGATGGACACATGGAGAGGTCAGCTGCATGGGAGTGGAGTGGAGATGCGACGAGACAGGCAACGTGACAGGTCGCGTCAACAACTCTCCCTCTCCCGCAGGAGTCGAACCGCAAGGGACATGGGGGCCAAGGGGGCCAAGAGGCCTACGTTGGGCACTTTCTGCTTCAGGATCGCGGCGCTCGCTTTCGTGGTCACCTCAGGTGTCGACGTCTACGTCCGCGTCACGTGCGCCGACCGACCGCCCGTGTCGCCTGTCGCCGCCTCATCCGCCACCAGCTGCGGCGCTGGCAGCAGCAGCATTGGCAGCAGCAGCAGCAGCAGACCAGATGCACCCGCACGTTTTCCACTGGTCGCGCCTGAGCATGGCGCCGGTGCTGTGGTTGACCGGGGCCCGCAGCCGATGGGTCTCACCACCCCAGCTGCCTTCTACGCACACACCGACACGCACCCACCCACCCACACCCACTACCAGCCCGCCGCCGGGATGGATTGGCTAGGTGTGTCACTGTCTGCAGCCACTGCGCCGACACCGGATGACTTCATGCGCCACTGGGAGAGGCAACCCCAGACGTCAAGTGAACAGCGCGGATGACAGGCAAACGTGCACACACACACACACACACCGAACACGCGGCACGGCGGAATCCGTGTGCGCTGTCTCTTGGGTGCCAGACGTGCTCACGCCTTGCCCACTGTGCCCCCCTCGCCAACAGGCCGGAGACTTCCTCGGTGGACTGTCGGTGCGAGAAAAAGATGATCAAGCGTGCACTGAACGCTGGGCCGGAATTCGGCCCTCCGATTGACGCGGGTGCCCCAGACGCCGACGAGGTGGTGGCCATACTCGTGAAGGCAAAGGGCGGCACCATTGTGCGCGTCCTCGTCCACAAATCCAACACCATGGCGGACATCAAATGCTGTCTCAAAACTGTCTCCCGCCCAGGAGACCAGCGCTTCATTGTCGGGGCCAGGCAGCATCTGTAACGGCGCGATGATTTATCTAGTGGTGCTGGACTCTCCCTCGGCCCGCAAGACCCACAAGACTTCGGCAGACTCCCCCCCAACTCCTCGTCCTACGTCCTTCGCCCACGACCAGGGCCCCCCCCCCCCCAGCTCCCCCACTCCCCTCGTCGGCGGCATTCAGATCTTTGTCAAGACGCTGACTGGCAAGTCGGTTTCCATCGAGGTCACGTCGTCCGATACAATCGAGAGCGTGAAGGCCAAGATCCACGACATGGAGGGCATCCCGCCCGATCACCAACGCCTCATATTTTCGGGCAGGCAACTTGAGGACGAAGACAGCATCGCCAACTACAACATCCAGAAGGAGTCGACTTTGCACCTGGTGATACGCCTGCGTGGGGGACAGCCCGAGGTGGGGTCAGTTCTTCCTCAATTGATTCAGATGAATTGATACCTGGTCACCAGCTGGTCACCAGCGAAAATCCTGAATTGCCGTTTTATTTTGAGGAAAAGTGCGAAAATGCAAATTTCACACTTTCCAGCCGAAACTGTCTCGATTTAGGCGGCGGGCGGTCCATTGGGGGAACAATTATTACCGCCTGTTGACCGCCGTTGGCGGTACACCGCCTAGTTGAGGATGGCCCGAGGTGGGGTTTGCAGCAATGCCTTGGGTGGCCTCTCGAAGTCTGGCGATCACTACTCTCTCACTCACATTAGTCTCTTGCTCTCTCTACCTCTCCGTCTCCCTCTGATGCACTATCACTGATGCACTGCACAGACCGATGGGAGGGCAATGACAGAATGCAGATCGACACTGACAGCAATGGTGGGGGGTGGGTGGGTGCGACCACACAACATATGGTACACTCAGGAGTGCAAGGACGCACGCCGCGCGTGCCGGGAAGCGGAACGAGCGCACGGGGCGCAGTCACCGGCCGCCAAAGAGGCAGGGAAGGCCTATAGGCGGACCGCGCGGCGCTCCCGCCGCGCGAGCGAGGCCCGGGAACACTCCGAGCTGATTGAGGACAGGAAGGGGAACCCTCGGCGGTTTTGGCAGCGGGTGAAACTGCCTGGCCAGGCGGTCGGTCTGAGGGACGTGGAGGGGTGGACAGATTATTTTAGGGATTTGCTGGGGGACAACCATGCTAACGCCACTGATACGACTCATACGACTTATACGACTAACACGGATGATGCCACTGACCATGGGCACGGGGCCCCGTTTGCCCTCCCCACGACGACGGCCACGGAGCGGGCGGCAGCACTAAATAATTCATTTACTGAGGCGGAGGTGTATACGGCACTGATGGGCATGGACGCGGGCAAAGCCCCAGGCGTAAACGGCATGCCGATAGAGTTCTATCAGAGGGCTAGGGCGGCGGAGAGGGGCGATGCAACGGGTGCTGTGGATGAGGAGCACCTGCTCGCTGGCCCCATCACACACCTGCTCTATCGGATCTTCCGTGAGGGGTACCCGACTGCATGGCACTTGGGGGCAACCACGCCGGTGCCAAAGCCGAAAGGCAGCTTAGACGTGCGGGACGATTACCGAGGGATCACGGTGGGGAATGCCCTCGCCAAGCTATACAGCTTGGTGCTTTTGAACAGGCTGGACGCCTTAGTTGAACGGGAGGGGTACCGGGCGCGGGGCCAGGCAGGCTTCCGGAAGAAGAGGGGGACCCCAGTTAATGCCTTCATCCTGCAACACCTTATTGAGAAGAGCGGCCTCCAGCGCAAACCGCTGTATGCCGTCTTTATTGACTTCAGGAAGGCTTACGATTGCGTGCACCGCCCATTGCTTTGGGAGTGCCTTAGGAGCCTGGGGGTACATGGGGAGTTCATGGCGGCGCTGATTGCCATGTACGATGGGTCCGCAATGTGTGTGCGCATCGATGGGAGAGTGGGACCCGCGTTTCCTTCACACAAGGGGGTATGCAAGGCGACCCACTGTCACCGCTGCTGTTTGGGCTTTTTATTGACGCATTGGAGGGAGTACTAGACGCAGAGCTCCCGGGTGATGGGGTGGAGATGGCGGGGCGGTAACTACGGCTGCTGCTGTACGCTGATGACTTGACGCTGCTGGCAGAGACGCCCGAAGCGCTTCAACGCATGCTAGATACTCTGCACGCCTTTTGCGGCACGCGCGCACTAACAGTAAACGTTAAGAAGTCAAAAGGGGTGGTGTTCAATGACCAGTTCTGCCCAGTTGGGGCGGCAGGGGGGAGGGTAACGCTGAAGTTTGCAGGAGCAGATCTACCAATGACACACGAGTTCCCATATCTGGGCATGCTCTTTCACCACCGGCGGGCAGTGGGGGGGGACGTGGGCACCCGACGCTCTAGGGGCCAGCGCACCAGATACGCGCTAACTCGCAGATGCTATGTGATACGCCTTAACAATATTGGCATTAAGGCCCACCTGTTCGACACGCAAGTACGGCCTGTGCTAAATTACGGGTGTGAGGTGTGGGGCCCTGCGATGATGGCGGATGCTGGGGGGGGCGTGTTTGCCGGGGCGGGCGGACGGTGGGAGAGAGGCAGGAGTGGGAGGGGCGCTAAGGCCGCACGCGACGGATGGCGCACCCTGGAGGAAGTGCTTCTGCAATTTACCCGTGCGTCCCTAGGAGTCCGCAGCAACGGGCAGCAACTGGGGATTTTGGCGCGGGAGGCGGGGTGGCGGCCGCTGGCGGCAGATTGGCTGCGCCAGGCGACGCGCTTTTGGGATAAGGCGCGGGGGCGGCCTGACGGTGACCTGCTTAAAGATGCAATGCGGGAGAGCTGGGGGCTGGCCGAAGCGGGGGGGACGTGCTGGGCGGCACGCTTGCAGGTGTGCCTCGGAACTGTGGGGCACACCCTGGCGTGGGACCAGGAGGGACCGGTACGCATCACCAACCTGCTGGACGTGGCGACCGCGGCGTGGCTGGCCGTCGCGACAAGCACACCGGCGCTGCCGAGCGGCACTACCGTGCGAGATGTACCTGAGGAGTGGTCGCGCGGCTTTAAGATGCTGACCTACATGCGGTGGATGGCGGGTAGCGACAGCGAGCCGCCGGCCCTGTTGAGCTCAGGGCTGAACAGTGCTGCCCGGATCACGGCTCTACTAGGTTCAGGATGGGGCTCCATGAGCTGCAGATAGAGCGGGGGCGCTACGCCGTGGCGGGACAGAGGCAGCGACGCAGCCAGCGGGCGTGCTGCCTATGCGGTGGGCTAGAGGATGAGGCACACATGGTATTTGAGTGCCCTGCCTATGAAGAGGCACGGGTGCAGGCCCACAGCCTGTTTCGGTCCATCCCTCGCCCCGAGGAGGCCGATTTAGATGAGCGGATGCGGGAGTTTATGAATCCTCGGCCAGGCCAGGAGAACCCCAGGTTTTGGCACGAGCTGGCTGACTTCCTTGTCGCCTGTTTTGAGACACGCACCGCGTGCACAGCAATCACGATGGCAGATGGCATGCTAGGGGTCTAATTTTGACAGCTGCCGGCCTCTTTCCTAGGGTCTAATGCGCCATCAAAGGCGTCCGACGGACTGTAAAATCGACCAGCAATGACACGCACACACGCACACACACACGCAAAAGCACACACACACACACACACATGCCTAAATGCACACACAAACACACATACACACACACACTGCGCGCACTTTGAGCATATACTTCTGATCACATGCTCACCTTCTCCTTCGTGTTGCAGGCCGGGCAGGCGGGCGGCAGCATCCAGGACGTGCCAAAGTGGCGCCCAGGCACGCCGCGCAGAGACGAGGTGCCTGGCCTGGCCTCGTCTGTCCACCCAATACTGCCTGCGCTACAGAAATTTAGGGCTACCCTTTAAAGGGGACGTGGCGGAAAGGCACGGAGCCGCTGCTCTCGGCATGTTTTTGTTAGCACAAACCTTATGCTCGGGACCATTTCCTCCACGCTTGCCGTGTCCTGCGCCACCACCCCATGCCCACGCCCCACATTGGGCATACACGTTCCATCAAGTGCTCCCCTACCTCCAAGCACCAAGCAAAAGCTGCCTCGGTTGAATCACTCCCCCCCTGAACGTGCAAACAGCCTGGCCTACAGGGCAGGCGGGATGCGCACCCGCTCTCTGCACGAGCACCTGTACATCACACGCATGCCTGCCCTCCATCGCGCGGATGCATACCCCGTGCTCCATGCCCACCCCTACCATCTGCCCGCCCGCGCAGCTGCCCCCTGTCGACACGCGCAGCACACACGCCAGCGGGGCTGCTGGTCCCGCCCTCAACAACAAGGCGCCCGCTGCGGCAGCGGTGAGTGCCTGGGAAGCCTTCTCCCCACAAATCAGCACGGATATCATACATCGGATGTCGTGCTGCAACATACTCGTGTCGAAGGCCAAGGCACCAAAGCAAAACTGCCTCGGCCTGCCGCCTGCCGCCTGCCGCCTGCCGCCTGCCGCCTGCCGCCTGCCGCCCGCCGCCTGCCGCCCGCCGCCTGCCGCCTGCCGCCCGCCGCCCGCCGCCGCCCGCCGCCCGCCGCCCGCCGCCCGCCGCCTGCCGCCTGCCGCCTGCTGCCTGTTTGCCTGCCTGACAGCGGCCTGCCCTGCCTCATCTCTATGTCTCCGTGCCCACCCGTGTCCTCTGACTGCCGGCGCAGCCGTCCGTTGGTCCTATTTTTGTCATGAAGTACAGAAAGGCTACAGGCACCTACACGCCACAATGGCACTTCCAATCCCAAAACGGCCGCGTGTTTGCGGCTGGCATCATTCCGATGGCTCGAAACAGTGCTGGCGAGGTCTTCATTCTCGTCCAGGCCGAGCGATGGGTGGATGAACCGGGCCGTGCAGACGACGTCGCCCTGCTCGGCGGCAAGGTGGAGGGGTGTGATGCCACGACCATGGAGTCCGCCTGGCGTGAGTTCCTGGAAGAGACAGGAGGCAAGAAGCGTGGCAACAAGCGCAAAGCCATTTGGGACGTGGTCGTAAGCTGGCGCTCAAAGCTGCTGGGCCCGACATATGTGGCCCGAGCAGAGTACGATGCATTCATCTACCCTGCTCACGATGTTGATGAGCTGTACCGTCTGCGCGACACGTATGACGCCGTGTTCAAGGGCGTGCCCAGCCATGCCATCAACGCAAATGACAGAAAGCGCATGGCGACGCGCCTCGTCGTGCTCAAGCTTGAGTCCAACGGTGCAGGGTGTGAGATCGTTGGCGACCACTTTGACGAGTGTGGGAACAGGCGTGTGGTTCACCCTCTGCTCAAGCTGATTCTGAGTACATTCCGGCCCCAGGACATTGCCACGCCTCCGGAAGGCCTCGCGGCGCCGACGGCGGTGACATCGACGCCACTGTCGGTGCGAGCACCGGCACCACGCGCCGACGTCACCGACCCACGCTCCGGAACGCGGTCCGCTCCGCTCCTCGGTCGCACGCAGTCGCCCGGGCACTCGGCTGCTGCCAACCCCTTCCAACAGTCCTCTATTGAGGACAACTGATACCATGCAACCATGTGACACCAGTTGGATCAGTATCCATCTTCAAGCAGACAATACATGCCGATTGATTTGAGCACAGTGATTGATTCGAGCACAGTTATAAGGATTCGGATGATAAGAATTCGGAATTTGTATTAGTTTACCACAGCCACTTCACACGTTTACACACTTTGGGGGCACTTCCTCTTTTTTACTTACGCGCTCTGCAAGGGTTTGCTGCTGCTGTGGCATTTCCTTATACTCCTCCTCCCCAGTAGCTCCACCAGCGCTGTGCCCAGCACTGCAATCAGCTCCACCCCCCACCGCCACATATTGTTTACTTACGCGCTCTGCAAGGGTTTGCTGCTGCTGTGGCACCTCCTTATACTCCTCCTCCTCCCCAGTAGCTCCACCAGCGCCGCGCTCAGCTCCACCCCCCACCGCCCACCGTCGCACACAGACAAAATGTTGAAAACTGTCTTTTCTAGGGTACAAAAATGTCGAAATTTACATTTAGACTAAGATTCGGAAAGCTCTCAACGTGCAAATTTGCATTTGCACGAACGGACCATTTGTCTTGTGCTTGTGTGATGTGAGAATCAGATTGCCTCCTTCACACGTTTACACATTCTTGTTTAGTTACGCGCTCTGCAAGGGCTTGGTGCTGCAGTGGCACCTCCTTTTACTCCTCCTCCTCCTCCCCAGTAGCTCCACTAGCGCCGCGCCCAGCACTGCGCTCAGCTCCACACCCCACCCCGCCCACTGTCGCACCCATAGAGAAAATGTCGAAAACTGCCTTTTATACGGTACGAAAAAACAAAATTTACATTTAGAGAAAGATTCTGAAAGCTCTCGTCGCGTAGATGAAAAACGGACCATTTGTGTCTTTTACTTTTGTGAATGTGAGCGTGTACATATAAAACTCAGGTGATCATCTGAGTTACTGAGGATGATGACTGAGTCCTGGATCTGAACATGAGAATCAGAGAGCCTTGCAGGAGGGCGACGCAGTTTTCTTTACAAATACTGTGGTTACCATCCAAGTGACTTATTGCTGAGTCCTGGATTCCCTCTAAGGGGTCTCCAGGTGGTGATGATACACTCCTCTCCACGAGAGGGGACTGTGGAGCCAGAGGGCTAAGGGGGAGACCTCCAACAAGGCTAACAGGCCTGAAATGGTGCCCTTGGACCAGGCCTGCATCTTTGCAAGCCTGACTGACGCCCCCCAATCAAAAAGTACTGTTGAAAGGCAGTTGAAATAACTTCTTATTTTCTCAATTCAAATGACAACGCAAGCCTCATGCCTATGTATTTTTTAAGCAGCACAGAAATTTGTGGCACTCATTATGATTTGAAGACGTCCTGTGACACGACGTTTGTGTATTCATGAAAGGCGGATAGCTGTGATTTAATGATCCGGCTGCCGCTCGGTCCGGTGGCCTCTCACATAGGCGGAAGCGTAGACACTTGGCCCTCTTTCTCCTGGGAGAAGTTAAGAAACTATTTTGGGGTGTCGCAGATTTGTTTTTCTTCGGGCTTTGGTGTGGGGCTTGATTAACGGAGGCGCGTTCTCGTCGCCGAGCCCTGGACCCAGCAATGCGGCGCTGCTGGTGATGAGGATCTCCGTGCCGCTGACGAGCGGGGTAAAATACGACTGGCCCGACTCCTGCTAGACTGCCCCTCGGTGGAACACTTCAGGAGCGGCTTGCCCGGCGCTGCCATGGCTTGGCGAGTAGCCGCGGCGCTGCCGCGGCCCGTGCTGGGAGACGGCCCTTATCCTCCCCCCATGCAGGACGCCATGCGGCACCGATCTCGACGAGTTGATCGACGAGCGGAGGAGCTGGCGCCCGTCAATGCATGCTGGACATTGGTCAAGATGGCTGCCCGTGGAGGCGGGCTACCATCACGGCTTCAGCGGTGGCGACCGCCGAGGCAACACAGAGTAAATCCGCTTCACCAATCGCAGCGTTCGTCACCGCGCTCATCCTCGGGGTCGCTCGTCTGCCGGTGACTGGCGTTGGAAGGTCTTCAGGCAGCCTCCATGACAACTCTGTCGTCCATGCACCCCTGGAGGGTGGGACCTGGCCATGCATGAGGCATGGGGCGCCGGCTGAGCCCCATGCAAACGAGAGCTGGACAGCCATGCACTGCCAGGCGGGGACCGTTCCAGTCAGCGCCAGTCGGCTCTGCCGGCTTGACTGGCCACAAGGCCACTACTGTGACCCTGAGGAAGGTCCTCTCCTATATGCTCCTTGCCAGACATGTCTCTAAGAGACCGCTGTTTGGGGTAGTCCAGCCGGCGGGAGCGGTAGTCTATCGGCCGGGAGCCGGCGGTACTCTAGTACTTAAGTGTGCTGGAGTATTGGCGGGTGTCTCTAGTAGAAGAGTAGCCTGCTTAGCTGGAAACCCCGTGTTACTTGTTGTTTGTTACTTGGGCTTTGGTGTGGGCAGGCAGCCGGCTTGTGGCTACCGCCCCTGACAAGTGATTGTTAGGACCAGAACTTGACGTGGGCCTATTTGTGACAGGTGGGTGCCCTGTCCAACATCGGCACTAGGCGTTGGTACTAGGGCCAGAACTTCTGAGAAGGCATCTCGGCTTGATAGCCGATGTTACTGTTGAGCTGCGCCTCCTGCAGGCCTCACGCCAACCCGCCCGCCCACCCCATGCGGGCGTCTCACCGGCCGCACACGCCGACGTGTCACCGAGCCCCTTTCGGGCACGACGTCCTCTCCGCTCCCAATGGTTTTACAATTTTTACATGTAGGACCCCGGGGCATGAGTTAAGGCATAGACTGCACGTCTAGGGGGGCTCTACTTGTAGAGCCCGCAAGGCCACGCAGCGCGCCAGCCTACCAAAAGGTCTCCACTCCCAAAGGGTGCCCTCAGTCGCCCGTGCATCTGGCCTCCACCTCCCATGCTTACTTCTTAGCAGTGCTGTCCTCCCTTGCTAATAATTGATCTGACCGACCGTACAAGTCCTTTGAGGCTTTGCCTCCTTGAAGGAGGGCACACAGTTGTTGCATACACATAAACAGTTTTACTGTGGGACAGAGCGTTGGCAGGCAGCCGGCTTGTGGCCACCGCCCCCCACAAGTTATTGTGAGGGCCAGAACTGGACTTGGACCTGCGACTAGAAGGAAGCCGATGTTACTGTAACCGTTCCGGCAGTCTGCCATTGCACCCTCGCAAACTGCACTCACCCCGCCGCGAAGTGCAGACACGAGCTTCCGCACGTCTGGCAGCTGGCCATTGTACTTGGCAGTGGCTTGCATGCATGTTGCCTGTCCGGGGGGGGGGGGCAGCTGGCTGGGGCAGGCGGAGTTCTGATGATGATGATGGATGTTTCAGTCAGGGACACCTCTAGAGGCGTATAAGACCGTGCTCGGTGCATATGGCTCGAGCACCTCAATGAGATGGCTGGCTGTTGGTGGTAGGGAACCCCCACTCTGTAAAGAGCGTGAGCGCGCCCCCAGGTCCCTTTCCGCAGCGGCAGCAAACGCTTGTTGAAGTAGGTGAGCGCATGTGGGGAAACAGAAACGTGACGCAGGTTCATCGCCAATCGCCAAAAGAGAGATCCCCCCATGGGGAGAACGGCCAAGACGTGGCCGGAAAGGATGTCAACTAGTGCTAGTGCGGCAGGCACTCCTGCCTCGACCTCACACATGCGCACCTTGCCAGACCGGCCGGCAGTCTCCCATTGCACGAGCCAATGCAGGCAGGCAGGCAGCCACCCCGCCTGCTGCGTCATCCTCACATATGTCTCTGCCTCACAGCTGCGCGCGCGTGTGTGTGTGTGCGGCGCTGCTGGTGACGAGGATCTCCGTGCCGCTGACGAGCGGGGTAAAATACGACTGGCCCGGCTCCTGCTAGACTGCCCCTCGGTGGAACACTTCAAGAGCGGCTTGCCCGGCGCTGCCATGGCTTGGCGAGTAGCCGCGGCGCTGCCGCGGCCCGTGCTGGGAGACGGCCCTTATCCTCCCCCCATGCAGGACGCCATGCGGCACCGATCTCGACGAGTTGATCGACGAGCGGAGGAGCTGGCGCCCGTCAATGCATGCTGGACATTGGTCAAGATGGCTGCCCGTGGAGGCGGGCTACCATCACGGCTTCAGCGGTGGCGACCGCCGAGGCAACACAGAGTAAATCCGCTTCACCAATCGCAGCGTTCGTCACCGCGCTCATCCTCGGGGTCGCTCGTCTGCCGGTGACTGGCGTTGGAAGGTCTTCAGGCAGCCTCCATGACAACTCTGTCGTCCATCCCCCCTGGAGGGTGGGACCTGGCCATGCATGAGGCATGGGGCGCCGGCTGAGCCCCATGCAAACGAGAGCTGGACAGCCATGCACTGCCAGGCGGGGACCGTTCCAGTCAGCGCCAGTCGGCTCTGCCGGCTTGACTGGCCACAAGGCCACTACTGTGACCTTGAGGAAGGTCCTCTCCTATATGCTCCTTGCCAGACATGTCTCTCAGAGACCGCTGTTTGGGGTAGTCTAGCCGGCGGGAGCGGTAGTCTATCGGCCGGGAGCCGGCGGTACTCTAGTACTTAAGTGTGCTGGAGTATCGGCGGGTGTCTCTAGTAGAAGAGTAGCCTGCTTAGCTGGAAACCCCGTGTTACTGTGTTACTGTTACTGTGTTACTGTGCCTCGGCCTGCAATACGAGGAGAGGAGCACTCGATCTGACATATGACGAGCGCCTTGAGGTTATTCTTGACTGCGGGACTAGCGGCCCACAGGTGTGTGCACGAATAGGAGTCAGAGAGCGGCTGCGCAGGCAGGGGTGGGCATGGAGTACGTCAGAAGCCGGGGCATGCATCCATGCGGTGGTGGGGATGTGCGCATGGGATGCGCAGGCGGCGCAGGCGGGTGCACCTGCCTGCCTGCCCTGGTGGCCAAGCGGGTGCAAGGCGGGCAGCACCTGCATGTGGCGTGGACTCACCGTCTTCTTGTCGCGGTTGTTGTTGTTGAAACGATCGTACTGCTTGGAATAAGGAGACCCGGCCTTGTCTGTGCGCTTGTCGTGCCACGAGGTTGCGGCCGACAGCATGCTGTTTCCTGCGCCTCCCGTCTTCTTGTTGTCGTTGTTGTTATTGAAAGGATCGTATTGCTTGGAATTAGGCGACTTGGCCTTGTCGTGACACGAGCTTGCGGCCGACAGCATGCTGCTTCCTGTGCCTTCCGTCTTGCGCACTGTGTCCCGACCGCTGCAGACCTGCGCAGGGGGAGGTGAAAGTTGGAAGCGAGCGAGGCAGTTTTGTTTTGGTGCCTTGGCTTGCAGTACGAGGAGGGGAGCACGCGATCTGACATATATATATATATATATATATATATATACTCTCTGCTGGCGTGTGTGCCCCGCTGGTGTGTGCTGCGCGTGGCAGGCAGGGGGCAGCTGCGCGAGTAGGCAGGGGGCAGCTGTGCGGGCAGGCAGGGGGCAGACGTGAGCATGGAGCACGGGGCCTGTATCTGCTCGATGGTGAACAGGCATGCGTGATGTGATGCACAGGCGGAGCAGGCAGGTGCTTGCGGAGCGAGCGGGTTCGCCTCCCGCCTGCCCAGGTGGCCAGGCTGGCCGTGCATACAGCGCGTGGACGCAGGCCTCCCAGACAGACACGCACCGCTGTCGCCTTGGTCTTGGTCTTGACAGGCACCGTTTGCCACTCCTCTCCGTCCTCCTCCTTTTCGTGCTCCTCCTTTTCGTGCCCCTTCCCGTGCTCCAGGAGCACGGTCTGCATATTGCCGTCCGCCCGCGTCTTGTGCAATGCGTCCCCATCGCTGGAGACCTGCGCAGGGTGATGCAGCCGAGGCAGGTTTTGTTTGGTGCCTGCAACACGATGAGCCGGGGAGCACGCGATCGATCGTTTCTGCTCAATGTGGGGCGTTCACATGGGGTGGTGGTGCAGGGCACAGCGAGCGTGGAGGCAGACGAGGCCAGGCCAGGCACCTCGTCTCCGTGCAGCCTCGTTGGGAGCCACTTCTGCACGGCCTGGATGGCGCCGCCCGGCTGCTGGGCCTGCAACACGATGGAGGAGGGGATCATGTGCTTCAACAGAAGCTCTCAATGTGCGCAGTTGTGGGCATGGGGTGGTGCAGGGCGCGGCACGCGCAGAGATAGCTATCTCCGCGCCTCGGGGCATGCCGCGGGCACCTTGTCTGCGCGTGGCCTCGTCGTTGGGTCCCACTTCGGCACGGCCTGGATGGCGCCGCCCGGCAGCTCGGCCTGCAATACGAAGGGGGAGGGGAGCACGTGTTTCACGTGTATTTTGTTAGTGTGCGCAAGTCTGGACGACAATCGAGAACATGGCGACAGACTGGGACAGACGAGGCATGCCGGAGTGCCGCATGCCAGAGTGTCGCACCTGGCACTCTTCCTCCTTGCTGTGCTTCGGCTCCAGCACGTCCTGAATGTTGCCTCCCGGCTTCTGCTCGTGCGGTGCGCCCCCACCGCTGTAAACCTGCGCAGGGGGAGAGAGTGTTGCAGACGAGCGAGGCGAGGGCGAGTAGGTCTGTTTTGGTGCTCGGCACTGTGCAACGCACGAGGGAGCACTTCATCCGATGCAGAGCATGCGTATACTCTGTGTGCATTCATGCAGCGGGCGTGGGCATGGGTATTGAGGCAGGGCGCGGCGAGAGAAATATGCTCACTGGGCGCTCATGCGGGCTCTCCTCTCCTCGCCCTGTCCCTCCTCCCCCTCCCTCCCCCCCTCAGCGCATGCACAGCAAACACCAAACATCGCAACTCCAAGGAGCAGATAGAGGGCGTGGTGTTCAGCGCGGAGAACAAAGGTTTTCTAGAGACCGAGTTCACTCCCCTCGCTCGCCTCCTCCCCTTCCTCCCCCCCCGCACGAGCACGGCACCGAACAACACACACCACACCTCCGAGTTCGGGCTCGTCAGCGCAGAGCGCGCGCTGTCCCGGTTGGTGCAGGTGTGGGTGCCCATGCTGTGCTGTGGTGGTGCTGCGTTGCTGCTGGGTGACTGTTGACTATGCGTTTGAGTGTACGGTGCAATCTTGCGCCGGAAGGGATGCCGAGAGCATCCCTTCGTAGGGAGTAGGGACTTTATTCGGAGCAAAGTGTGGAATCCGAAGCTTCCCCCCCAAGGATGCCTCGGCAATGGTGGGCAGGTGGGGGTCATGAGCTGGACCGCCAGGGGCCTAGGGGGCTGGCGGCAAGTCTGTCCAGCCCCGCAGGTGTGGGGCTTCACACAACCCTCAGACTGCTTCCAATTCCTTTTGGATGGATCTCACCAACCGTGTGGGTAGAAGTATTCCTTGGGACGCGTTTTTGTTGCAGGTACATGTTTTACAGGGGGGGGGGGGCATGTGTGCGCCAGGGGGGGGGGGATGCTGCTTCTCCTTTGAGAGGATGGTTAAGCTGCCTAGCGGTGGTGCTGGTGGTACAAGGCGGGGTTACTAGGGGCGCTGACTCGCACGCGACAAACGCGCTCGGCTGCCGCAAACACGCAGGCCGGCTCTCGCTCCCTCCCTCACGCGCCGGGCAGGAAGCGGCGCCAGCCGCTGAGGCCACCGCCCCAGTTGGGCTTGCCCTTCCCACCATTCCCACCCCCGCCCGGCGGCCCCAGCCCCAGGACGCCCCCCACGGGCGTGTCCCCGAAGCCGCCCCCGCCGTGGCCATTGCTGGCGTCGCTGCTGCCGCCGTCATCGCGGAACGTGAGCGCCTCGAGCTTGACCTCTGCGGTGCGGAGCGCGTAGCCGACGATGAGCAGCCACATGAGCACCTGTGTGTGTGGTGTGTATGTGTGTGTGCGCGTGTGGTGGGGCAGTGTATGTGTGTGAGCGCCTCGAGCTTGACCTCTGCGGTGCGGAGCGCGTAGCCGACGATGAGCAGCCACATGAGCACCTGTGTGTGGTGTGTGTGTGTGTGTGTGTGTGTGCGCGTGTGGTGGGGCAGTGTGTGCGTGTGAGCGCCTCGAGCTCGACCTCTGCGGTGCGGAGCGCGTAGCTGACGATGAGCAGCCACATGAGCACTTGTGTGAGGTGTGGATGTGTGTGTGTGTGTGTGTGTGTGTGTGAGGGCAGCACGGGAGATCAGCCGTACGTGAGCGCGTAGCCGACGACGAGCAGCCACGTGAGCACCTGTGTGTGTGTGTGTGTATGGGGGGGGCAGTGTTTGTGTGTATGTGTGTTGCGTGTGAGGGCAGCACGGGAGATCAGCCGTACGTGAGCGCATAGCCGACGACGACCAGCCACATGAGCAAGTGTTTGTGTGTCTGTAGGGGGGGGGGGGGGGGGCAGTGCGTGTGTGTGTGTGGTGGGGTGGGGAGGAGTGTGTGTGTGTGTGTGTGTGTGAGCAGCACGGGAGATCAGCCGTACGTGAGCGCGCATGACGAGCAGCCACATGAGCACCTGTGTGTGTGTGTGTATGGGGGGGCAGTGTGTTTGTGTGTGTGCGTGTAGGGGGGGGCAGTGTGTGTGTGTGGCAGTGTGTGTGTGTGTGTGTGTGTGTGTGTGTGAGGGCAGCACTGGAGAGCAGCCGTACGTGAGCGCGTAGCCGACGACGAGCAGCCACGTGAGCACCTGTGTGTGTGTGTGTGTATGGGAGGGGCAGTGTGCGTGTGTGTGTGTAGGGGGGGGCAGTGTGTGTGTGTGTGAGGGCAGCACGGGAGATCAGCCGTACGTGAGCGCGCATGACGAGCAGTCACATGAGCACCTGTGTGTGTGTGTGTATGGGGGGGGGCAGTGTGCGTGTGTGTGTGTAGGGGGGGGCAGTGTGTGTGTGGCAGTGTGTGTGTGTGTGAGGGCGGCACGGGAGAGCAGCCGTACGTGAGCGCGTACGACGATGAGCAGCCACATCAGCACCTGTGTGTGTGGGGGGGGGCAGTGTGTGTGTGTGTGTGTGTGTGTGAGGGCAGCACGGGAGATCAGCTGTACGTGAGCGCATAGCCCACATGACCAGCCACATGAGCACGTGTTTGTGTGTCTGTAGGGGGGGGGCAGTGCGTGTGTGTGTGTGGGGGGGGGGCAGTGTATGTGTGTGTGTGTGTGAGGGCAGCACAGGATATCAGCCGTACGATGAGCAGCCACATGAGCACCTGTGTGTGTGTGTGGGCAGTGTGTGTGTGTGTGTGTGTGAGAGCAGCACGGGAGAGCAGCCGTACGTGAGCGCCGACGATGAGCAGCCACATGAGCACCTGTGCCGGAGAGCGTTTCGGGTTTGGGGGTTTTAGGGTTCCAGGTTTTAGGGTTAAATGTTGTAGGGTTTTGGGGTGTGTGCAGTGGGTAGTCTGTTTGGGGTAGTCTCGCCGGCGGGAGCGGTAGTCTATCGGCCGGGAGCCGGCGGTACTCTAGTACTCAAGTGTGCTGGAGTATCGGCGGGTGTCTCTAGTAGAAGAGTAGCCTGCTTAGCTGGAAACCCCGTGTTACTTGTTACTTGCAGTGGGTTTCAGGGGGGGGTTGGGGCAGTGGTGTCATAAGCGCCCCTCCGAACCCCGATGCGGGAGCAAACTGGGAAACTTGGGGGGAAGCCGCGGGGGCAAATCGCAGGAATTTCGCTGCGAAACGTGTGAAATTGGAGAATTTCCTAACTTTTTCCGCAAAAAAACGCGTCCTGCGGGGGATGTTCGGCATGTTACCTGCGATGTCGCAGGGGCAGAAACGACATTCTCGGGTTCCTTGCGGACACCAATGGTGTGGGTGGGGCGGGGGGTGGGGTGGGGCGGGGGGGGGGGGGGCAGAATAGGAGACCAGCCAGACGGGCAGCCGTACATGAGTGCGCGGAGGCAGCGGCAGCAGCAGCAGCAGCCCTACCATATTCACCACGCCTGAGGCGGCGCCTCGGGCGTCCCGTTCACTTGCGCGGATCAGGCGGCGCCTCAGGCGCTCCGACCGCCTGAGGCGCCGCCTGAGACGCACCCACGATCGCCTCAGGCCCCGCCTAGGGCGTTATCCAAACCGCACAAGGCGCCACCCCGACCGCCTCAGGCGCCCACCACCGCCTGTGGCGCACCCCGGACCGTCTCGGACGTTATGACCGCATTCATTTGCGCCGATCAGACGTTGGGATTTCGGTAGGGCAGCAGCAGTGTGCGACCAGCCGCACTCCGCTCGACCCGACGACTCCCCCCTCCCACCCCCACCCCCGTCCGCACTTGCCCACACCTTTGACAGCTCTGCCGCACTGAACTCTGACGACATCTCCTTGAGCTGCGCCTTGTCGCTCGTGCCCATGAGGCGGAAGACGAACGCGTCGATGGCGTCGAGCACCTACCCCAGTGTGCGTGTGTGTATCAGAGCTTGCTCGGAGCGGCGGTACATCCCCTTGGGTATGGCAGCAGTAAACCAGAGGCCAGCCCACTGCCAGAAATCGCACGAAAAGGCAGAATTTTGCCCATGAGGCACCTGCCACAGTGCGAGCATGTGTGCATGTGTGTGCCTATTTGTGGCAAACAAACTTGAGATCCAAGGGTGTGTTCGACTCCTGAAACGAGGGCCCCACGAGGCGGAAGACGAACGCGTCGATCGCGTCGAGCACCTGCCACAGTTTTTGCGCGTGTGCATGGGTGTGCATGTGTGCGGCAAACAAACTATAGATCCAAGGGTGTTTCCGACTCCTGGAACGAGTGCCCACGAGGCGGAAGACGAACGTGTCGATGGCGTCGAACACCTGCCACAGTGTGCATGTGCATGCATGGGCGTGCGTGTGTGTGGCTGGTCAACCGCAAACAGCAAAGGAACTTAAGACCCAAGGGTATTTTCGACTCCTGACACGAGTGCACATGAGGCGGTTAATGGCGTCAAACACCTGCCCCAGTGTGTGTGTGTGTGTGTGTATCAGTGCTTCCTCGGAGCGGCGCTATACCGCCATGGGCGGTATGGTAGCGGTGATGATGATGATGATGGATATTACAGTCTGTGTGACACCAGTAATGATGTATAAGACCGGTGTCGGCGCTAGCGCCCGACACCTTAAACTCAGTTTCAGTGGGAAACTGGCTGGCTACCTGGTAGGGGTGAGGGTAAACCCACACACGCGCGCACGCACTGGACCTAGACAGGACACTGGGCCCCCAGATTCACCCATACCACCCAGGTAGTGACAGCAACGCATTGTTGGTGTGCGCCTGTGTTCTACTACTAGTCCCGCCGCCGCCATTGGCTCCAGCAATCTCCTTCATGCCCGCCAGCAATCTCCTCCACGCCCGCCAGCAATCTCCTGTATGCCCGCCAGCAATCTCCTCCATGCCGCCAGCAATCTCCTGTATGCCCGCCAGCAATCTCGTCCATGCATGGGCGCCGCCATGCGATCTCCATGCGCGGCGCCGCGCTCCATGCGCGCCAGCACCCGTACCACCCGCCTCATTCCCGTTCTTTAGCCATTTCCCGTGACACCTATGGCTGATCCTTGTTCCGCCGTCCCCTTTGGCATCTGTAACCCGTATCCTCTCCCTGTAGCCTCATTCCCCGTTGTTAACCGCCATCTCCATTATGGTGCCCGCCCGCTGGTGGGGCCTCGCCTCGCCCCATGCCGCACGGCTAGTGTATTGATTGCTGCGCCATCTATAATCTGCGCCTTGGGGCAGGGAACCCCTGCGCCACAACCTCCTCACAAAGCCTAGCCGCATGTGCCTCGCCTCCCATGTTTCTCAATTTCTCGCCATCCGCTTCCATGCCCGCCTGCAATCTCCTCCACGCCCGCGAGCAATCTCCTGTTTGCCCTCAAGCAAGCTCCTCCATGCCCGCCAGCAATCTCCTCCATGCATGCACGCGCAGAGAGCCGCCATGCAACCCCCATGCGCCGCGCGCGCCGTGCGCGCGCCGCGCCCGCCAGCTCCCGTAGCCTCATTCCCCGTTCTTTACCCATGCGCCGTGACGCATTAGCCTTGTCCGCCGTCCCCTGGCATGCATAACCCGAAGCCTCATCCCCGGTAGCCGCATTCCCCGTTCTTAGCCGCCATCTCCATAATGGTGCCCGCCCGCTGGTGGGGCCTCGCCTCGCCCCATGCCGCACGGCTGGTGCATCGATCGCGTCGCCATCTAATAATCTGCGCCTTGGGGCAGGGAACCCCTGCGCCGCAACCTCCTCACAAAGCCTAGCCGCATGTGCCTCGCTTCCCATGTTTCTCAATTTCTCGCCATCCGTCTCTCTCTTCCATCCAGGCACAGTAAACCATTAGGAGCCGCAATCTGCTTGAGTTCCGATCGTTGTGAGAGGGGTGCATGCTCGCCGCAATTCTCGCCATCGTGCATCGTGCTCTCCATCGTACCGCTGCCCCATCTGCCACATAGCCTCGCCCCATCAGGACCAGTTCACCAGTAGCGCTGTGCGTCACAGCCGCTCAGGGTAAATTTCCAGATTTTCAGCCGCCCAGTACCAAGCGCAGTTGTCCCGGTTGTCCGCCATCGAGCGGCGCCAGGGCGGGAGCCCCTGGCGAAGAGCTTACGAACTTAACATAGAGGTTAGTACAAGGTTAGTACAACAAGCGGTAAAGAAAGGTTGGCCGATGGCCAGTCCATCACCAGAAATCGCCTGGAAAGGACGAATTTTGCCCCCGAAGAGTGAAATCGACGGCTTTCACACTTTCCCTGGGAGAAAACGGCGACTCTGGCGGTAAAATCACCACCCATCAAAATACATCAAGGAGGAGGTTGCACGCACCTCGGGGCTCGCCCCCGCCGTGAGCTCGCACAAGCTATCGCCCGGCAGCCACGCACTCGGCACACGAGCAACACACACGCTGCACACATGCGTGCGTACACACACAAACACACACACACACACACCACACCCCCACCCACACGAGCACTGCACACACCTTGGGGCTCGCCCCCGCCGTGAGCTCGCACAAGCTATCGCCCGGCAGCCACGCACTCGGCACACGAGCAACACACAAACGCTGCACACATGCGTGCGCACACACACGCACACACACGCACACACACACACACACACACACACACACGCGCGCACTGCACAAACCTCAGGGCTCGCCCCCGCCGTGGGCTCGCACAAGCTATCGCCCGGCAGCGACGCACTCGGCACACGAGCAACATACACACGCTACTCACATGCGTGCGCACACACCCCACACCCACACAAACACGCGCACTGCGCGCACCTCAGGGCTCGCCCCCGCCGTGGGCTCGCACAAGCTATCGCCCGGCAGCGACGCACTCGGCACACGAGCAACACAGACACGCTACACACATGCGTGCGCACACACCCCACACCCCCCCACACACGCGCACTGCGCGCACCTCAGGGCTTGCCCCCGCCGTGGGCTCGCACAAGCTATCGCACGGCATCGACGCACTCGGCACACGAGCAACACACACACGCTGCCCACATGCGTGCGCGTGCGCGTGCACACACACACACACACACAGGCACCCCCACCCCCATACACCCACGCACTCGGCACACGAGCAACACACACGCTGCACACATACGTGCGTACACACACACATGCGCAGGCACGCCCACCCCACACACCCACACACACGCGCACTGCGCGCACCTCTGGGCTCGCCCCCGCCGTCAGCTCGCACAAGCTATCGCTCGGCAGCCCCCGAAGAAACTCGAGCAGCTCCCCGCTGCCGCCTGCCGCCGCGGCTGCCGCCGTCGCCGCCGCGGCAGTTGCGCCAGCCGTCGTGGGCGTGGGCATTCCGTACCCCATGTCAAAGGGGTCTGCAGCGCCGGGCGCAGCGCCGCGACGCGGCGGCTGGCCCCCCTGCGTTCACGTGCGTGTGTGTGCGTGCGTGATTGTCCTTCTTTCTCTCTCTTCTCTCTCTTCTCTCTTGCCCCGTGATTGCGCCGCGGCGGCTGGCCCCCCTGCGTTCGCGTGCGTGTGCGGTCGATTTTACAGTCCGTCAGACGCCTTTGGTGGCGCACTGGACCCGGTGTGTGTGCGTGTGTGCTTGCGTGTGCGTGTGCACAACCATGCCCCTCTTTCTCTCCTTCTCCTCTCTCTCCTCTCTCTCCTCTCTTCTCTTCTTCTCTTCTCTCTCTTCTCTCTCTTCTCTCTCTTCTCTCTCTTTCCCCGCGATTGCTTCCTCTCCCCCAACTCTCTCCAAGCATCCACCTGCTGCGTTGCTGCGTCGGTACCCCTTTGCGCCGCTGCATGCGCGAGAGCCTCACGCAGAGCAGCGTTCTCTCTCCAATTTCGTCCTCTTTCGCTCTCCTATCTCACCACCCACCTGCCTTTCCCCCTGCCTGCTGCTGCGTCGCCGCCTGCGCGAGAGCGTCACGCAGAGCATCGTTCTGCGCCTCGAGCGCACAACGTTTTCTCAGACTCTCCCTCTCTCTCTCTCTCTCCTTTTCTCTCTCCCTCTCTGCCGGGAATCCATCTGCGTGCCCCCTGCCTGCGTCGCAGCCTGCGCGGGAGCGTCACGCAGAGCAGCTCTCTCTCGCACTCTCTCTCTCCCTTTCTCTCCCACCCCCCTCTCTGCCGTGAACCCACCTGCGTGCCCCCTGCCTGCGTGCCGCCTGCGCGGGAGCCCCACGCAGCGCAGCGTTCTCTCCCCACTATCTCCCCGCTTTTTCTTTCGTTCTCTACCCTACCTCAGCTGCAGCTCAGCTCAAGACACACCCACCTGCGCGCCCCCTGCCTGCGTCTCCGCCTGAGCGAGAGCGTCACGCAGAGCAGCGTTCTGCGCCTTGAGCGCACAACCTTCTCTCTCGCACACTCTCCCGCACTCTCTCTCCTTCTCTCTCTCTCTCCCTCTCTCTCCCTCCCTTGTTCCCTCTCTCCGTCTCTACACAACACCCACCTGCGTGCCCCCTGCCTGCGTCGCCGCCTGCGCGAGAGCCTCACGCAGAGCAGCGTTCTGCGCCTCGAGCGCACAACCTTCTCCCTCGCACGCTCTCCCGCACTCTCTCTCCTTCTCTCTCTCTCTCTCCCTCTCTCTCTCCCTCTCTCTCTGCCTCCTTTGTTCCCTCTCTCCATCTCTACATAACACCCACCTGCGTGCCCCCTGCCTGCGTCGCCGCCTGCGCGAGAGCCTCACGCAGAGCAGCGTTCTGCGCCTCGAGCGCAGTGATGTAGTCGGACGCGTCGACAGCCTGCAGGCCGTCCACCAGGTGCCAGCGCAGCACCTTGCCTCCGATGTCGCGCTTCTGTGTCCCCGGAGCAAACTTGGCGTCCTCCCCCATGAGCGCCATCAGCACTGGGTGCTGGCTGCCGAAACCAGCGGCCACAAGCGCGGTCGTCGTCGGCGTAATGGCGCCCTCCTCGTCGCTGTCCGACGAAGAGTGGGACAGCGTGCCGTCGGTGCTGCCAGCAGCCTGCGTGTGTGCGTGTGTATATGTGTGTGTGTGCGTGCACGTGCGTGTGTGTGGGTGCGCTGAGGGGTTAAGCAGGCCGTCACACGGCGCTGCGCAAACACACACACATGCACATGCACACACACCTGCACCGGAAGCAGCTCACACCTGCACCGGAAGCAGCTCACACACACACACACACACACACACACACACACACGCGCAGCGCGCACCAGTGCCGCCGCCGCCCCGTTACCGCCGCCCAAGCTGCCTCTGCTGCTGCCTATGCTGCTGCCACCGCTCCCCACCGCGCTGCCACCGCTGCTGCTGCTGCTGTTCCCATCTCCCACCGTGCGTCGCGCCGGCGAAGGCACCGACTGGGAGGTATGGAGGCAGGGATTTGTTTGAGGGCTCAGGTAAAGGATACGGGTTGAAAGAGGAGAGTGGTTGGGGATGCGGATCTTGAGCCAGCAGCAGAGTGTGGTCTGTGCTACGCCGACTGTGCCCTTGCCAGGCAACTCCATGCCATGCAGATCCACGCGCCGGCGAAGGCACCGACTGGGTTTAGGGAAGTTGGGGTTGTTTGAGGGCTTGGGTACAGGTTACGGGTTAAAACAGGAGAAAGGTTGGGGACACGGAGGATGAGCCAGCAGCAGAGTGTGGCCACTTGATTGAGTCGAGTCCACGCGAAAGGACGTCGTGAGCAAGGAGTGAGGGGCGGGCAAGGAGCGAGGCCGGGGTTGAACACCTACCCAGCTTGTCCACACCTTGGACCTTGACCTTCACTTGGGTAACACCAGGCCTCTTTTCTCTACTAGTTATGTGCACAGCCGCAACTGCAGCTCAGCCCCAGCCCGGCCCCTTGGTGGCACTGCCCGGTCCCATGACCAGTCTGGACCAGACTGGACCAGGGGTCGTACCCGGACCACACCTGGTTTGAGTCGAGCACGGCGCACAGCCATGCCCATGTCCATGCCATGCAGCTTCATGCTATGCAGCCCCATGCTATGCTCTATGCCATGCTCACACCTGGTTTGAGTCGAGCACGGCGCGCAGCTCCGTGCCATGCACCTTGATGCCATATCCCATGCCATGCCAACCTGAATTGAGTCGAGCACTGCGCGCAGCTCCATGCCATGCCCATGTCCATGCCATGCAGCTCCATGCTATGCAGCTAAATGCCATGCAGCTAAATGCCATGCGGCCCCAGCCATGTAGCTCACCATGCTATGCTCAATGCCATGCTCACACCTGGATTGCGTCGAGCACTGCGCGCAGCTCCATGCCATGCCCATGTCCGTGCCATGCAGCTCCATGCCATATCCCATGCCATGCCCACACCTGGATCGAGTCGAGCACTGCGCGCAGCTCCATGCGGTACTGCGCCGACGAGAAGAGGTAGCCCGTCATGGCCATGGTGTAGAAGAGCTGCGCGAGGGAGTCTGCGACCTGCGCGTGGTGGATGACGGCGGGAGGGAGCGTGTGCACATGGTGGTGGTAACCTTGGGTCTCTCTGCTTCTTTAGGATTTCGCCGGCTTGAGCTAAAGAAGCAAGCTCCAAACCCCCCAGCCAACCCTACTCCACGGAGGGGTTGCTGGCACCGAGATAGCTACTAGTATCTATCTCTGTGCTTGGAAAAGCTGGGGGGTAGGTGGCACATAGAGGTAAGTACAGCTGGGGTGGGGTAGAAGTGGCGCATGAGGAGCCATGCGGACCTCTCCGCCACGCGCATGCGCACGCACCCTGTATGTGGCATGGCGCACCCACCGTGGACACCTTGACCTCAAAGAAGTTGGAGGGCAGCGTCCCGACGATGTTGGCCACCGTGTGGCGCATGGCCGCCACGACTGCAGGGTTTTTGCCGCTGTCAACGAATGCGACAGCGTCCTTGGGATCGCACTCCCTCACCCACCGCAGCATGTACGTTCTCCGCCTGGCCGCCTGTAGGTGGCAGGGGGGGCGTCCTTGGTTAGCAGCGTGGTAGTGGGTGGGGCACAGGCGTCACGCCCTCGCACGTGTGCCATGCAGCCTGAAAGGACGCGTCGCCGCAGGCCCCGGGGAACTCGGATTTAATGCTTGTGTTGCGTGTGAATGCAAGTGCATGCATGCTGGCCCATGCATCTTGTGCTGCCAAGTTTTCCCATGCTGATGTGCTGCTTGTGAGGGGGTGGCCTTGCGTGGTGCACATGCATGCATGCAACGCCATGCACGACCATGCATCCATGCTGCCTGCGGCCCATGCATCCCCTGCGTGCATCCCATGCTGCAGCACTACATGTAATGCTGTGCCCATAGGTGGCCCTTGAGTTCGGCAGTGGCGTCGCATGACTCGGGGCGTCACAAAAACCTCGTACCCCCCCCCCTTCGCCCGCCTCTTCGCGTGCTGTATGCTGCTGCGTACACAAGAAGGTGGTCTTACCTCTGCGCTTGCGGCATCAGGCAGCGCGTGGCATGCGCTCGAACCCAGCCTCCTGCCCTGCCGCGAAGAGGCTGCATGGCCACCCGCTCGGCGCAGAGGAGTCTGTGGCTGCGGCGCGGCTAGCCGACTGGAGCCTAGAACTGGGCTCCGCCTCCCACCAGCAGCAGAGCACACGCGAAGTCGCCGCGATGACAGAGGCCGACCGAGCGAAGTGGCAGACGCCCCAAGACACTCCATGCTGCAGAGTGCACCGGTTGATCGGAGAGTCCTACTAGCCTGTGGGACCAGCCCGAACAGGGATCAATCGGCCGACACCACGTACCCCTCGTGTTTGAAAGTGGCCTTATGAAACCCTAGCTCAACTGTGGCAAGTGTGGACACAGGTCTTGCCGCTACACAAAAACAAAAACAAAACTTGTACATACTGTATACACAGCGGAGGAGATCTTACTGTCACAAAAGACGCAGTAGGCGCTTGCACCATGCGCATGCAGTAATTTTGCTGCCCCCATGTTGGCCCTGTTGGCGTGAGTGTTGGCCTCTCTGCTCTGCGTCATCGCTGCTTTGCTCCAGAGACTGCGCCACACCTGCCCACCAAAGCACCAGCACACTTCAAGGACGATGACGCAATGCCGAGGCTGGGGTGGCCTGAGGAAACGCAGCACGGCAGCTAACTGGGGAGGGACGTTCACATCCTCCCGCCCACAATTAGACCCTCATCGACACACCTTAGATTGCGGCCGCATGCGACACACGATGCTTCATATATATAGGATTTGTTGGCAAAGCGAGCGAGGTGCACTACGCTCACCGACGCTCACCGACGCTAATACACACTGACTAGCTTCGGACAGCTTCTCAAAAAGTGCAGGTTGTATGAACGCCACGCCTATAAAGGGCAGGGGCTTGCACCGTGTATTCACACGCAAAGTTGCACCGTATACTCATACGCGTATTCAACAAGTCACCCAGCAGCAACGCAGCAGCAGTGAGGGCACCACTGCAGCATGGACACCCAGACTTGCACCGACCGGGACAGCGTGCGCTCTGCGCTGACGAGCCCGGAGGTGCGGCATATGGTGCACCGCGGTGTGTGGCCCTGCATGCAAGGGCAGGGAAGGAGGATGAGGGGGGGGGGGGGAGGGCGAAGTGAACTCGGCCTCTCTAAAAAACTGCGTTCTCCGCGCTCGACACCACGCCATCTGCCAGCGCCATGGATGTGCGATGCGTGGTGTTTAATGTGAATGCCGTCCGCGCATGCACCCCCCCCTCACCTCACCAGAGAGAGGTGAGGGACGCGGCCCGGCGTGTCTCGCCGCGCCCTGCCTCACCACCCACGCCCGCTGCCTGACCGCAGCAAGAGCACGCATGCTCTGCGTCAGATGTCGTGCTCCCTCGTGCGTTGCACAGTGCCCAGCACCAAAACAAACCTTTCGCGCCCTGCCTCACTCGTCTGCAACACTCCCCCCTGCGCAGTTTTACAGCGGTGGGGACGCACCGCACGAGCAGAAGCCAGGCGGCAACATCCAGGATGTGGTGGAGCCGGAGCACAGCAAGCAGGAAGAGCGCCAGGTGGGCGGCCTGGCGCTCTGGCATGTCTCGTCTGTCCTCGTCTGTCGACGTGCCATGCCCATGATTCACGTGATCCCCTTTTCGTGTTGCAGGCCGAGCAGCCGGGCGGCGTAATCCAGGCGCCATGGCGCAGGACGCTGCGCGCAGACGAGGTGCCCGCGGCACACCCTCTCTCCGCGCGTGCCGTGCCCTGTACCGTCTCGCGCAGCACACACCAGCGGGGCACACCCAACAGCTGGGCTGCTGGTCCCGCCATCAACAACACCTTCAAGGCGCTCGTCACGACAGCGGTGCGTGTCGGTCTGGGAAGCCTTAGACCCCGCCTCTGCATGCGCTGCCTGCCCGCACAACACACACCAGCTGGTCACACACACCACAGTAACACGGGGTTTCCAGCTAAGCAGTTACAGTTACAGTTACAGTTACATCGGCTTTCCTCTAGTCCTAGTACCACCGCCTAGACCCAAGTCCAGTTCTGGCCCTAACAATAACTTGTGAGGGGCGGTAGCCACCAGCCAGCTGCCTGCCAACGTGTAGTCCCAGAGCAAAAAGGAGAGCTGTTGTGCGACGCCTCCAAAATAGGTCCTAACTGCTTCTAGCTAAGCAGGCTACTCTTCTACTAGACACCCGCCGATACTCCAGCACACTTAAGTACTAGAGTACCGCCGGCTCCCGGCCGATAGACTACCGCTCCCGCTGGCTAGATTACCCCAAACAGCGGTCTCTGAGAGACATGTCTGGCAAGGAGCATATAGGAGAGGACCTTCCTCAGGGTCACAGTAGTGGCCTTGTGGCCAGTCAAGCCGGCAGAGCCGACTGGCGCTGACTGGAACGGTCCCCGCCTGGCAGTGCATGGCTGTCCAGCTCTCGTTTGCATGGGGCTCAGCCGGCGCCCCATGCCTCATGCATGGCCAGGTCCCACCCTCCAGGGGTGCATGGACGACAGAGTTGTCATGGAGGCTGCCTGAAGACCTTCCAACGCCAGTCACCGGCAGACGAGCGACCCCGAGGATGAGCGCGGTGACGAACGCTGCGATTGGTGAAGCGGATTTACTCTGTGTTGCCTCGGCGGTCGCCACCGCTGAAGCCGTGATGGTAGCCCGCCTCCACGGGCAGCCATTTTGACCAATGTCCAGCATGCATTGACGGGCGCCAGCTCCTCCGCTCGTCGATCAACTCGTCGAGATCGGTGCCGCATGGCGTCCTGCATGGGGGGAGGATAAGGGCCGTCTCCCAGCACGGGCCGCGGCAGCGCCGCGGCTACTCGCCAAGCCATGGCAGCGCCGGGCAAGGCGCTCCTGAGGTGTTCTACCGAGGGGCAGTCTAGCAGGAGCCGGGCCAGTCGTATTTTACCCCGCTCGTCACCGGCACGGAGATCCTCGTCACCAGCAGCGCCGCATTGCTGGGTCCACACACACCAGTAGAGAGTATACGTCAGGTCATGTGGTCCATTCCTCCTCGTGTTGCAGGCCGACGCACCAAAACAAAACTGCCTTGGTCTGCAACACTCTCCTCTTTCGCAGGTTTGCTGTGGTGGGGACGGGATGCGCAAGACAGCAGGCAGCATGATGTCATGGCCCAAGAACAAAGTCAAGCCCTACGACGAGGTGAGTAAACGCCGTCCATGTCACATGCATGCGCGGCCCGCCTGCCACCCGCCTGGCCACCGGGGCAGGTGGGCAGGCAGGCACCCGCTCGTTCCATGGCAGGCGCACCCGCTCGCACCCGCCTGCACCACCTGGGCATCCCACGTGCGCCTGTCCACCACCACGAGGACGCGTAACCCGGAGCCCTACGTGCCCCATGCCCACCCTTACCCCTGCCTGCCCGCGCAGCTCCCCTCTGTTGGCCTACGCAGCACATTCCAGCGGGGCACACCCGGAAGCGGGGCTGCTGGTCCTGCCGTCAACAACGTGCGCGGCGTGACAGCGGTGAGTGCCGGTCTGGAAGCCTCCCACCCCGCCACTGCATGTGCTGCAGTGGTGTCGCTAAGGAAAATGACAATGTTGTGTTTGCCCCTGCCGCCTCGCGGCCAAAACCTTGGTTTGCCCCCGCCGCCATCTGAGGGTCAAGGCAGCGGCCGAGGGCTGCGCGCCCGGACCCCCGCTTACCGAACTGAAAGCATATGAGACCACGCACCATATTTATATATGTACTGTTTTCCATCAGTTTACGGCATTTGTGATGCGCATGCCGGCTTCTCGTCTTCCTCATATGACGTTTGACTGCAGTGGATGTGGCACGGAAGCAAAATATAACTCCTTTTTGGTCTATGACTACGACTATGACTAAGCATTGGCAGGCAGCCGGCTGGTGGATACGCCCTCACAAGTGATTGTTGGGGCCAAAACTGGACTTGGGTCCAGGTGGTGGTTCTAGAAGTCCTAGATAGTCTAGGACAAGAAGTTGGCATTTTCTGGAAGTCGAGGTTACTGTTAGCCTTTAGAGCCTGCTGTTAGCCCCAGAAAAGAAAATTTAACTGATTCCAAAGGCACTGAAGTTCGCGCAGCATAATTTTTCTTCTTCTTTCGGTCTACTTACTCAATACGCTTGCTTGGGTTACTAGCCACACTGTTGCTTGTGACAGCCCCGGCAAGGTCTTGCGCTAGCCACGGGGCGATGTGGCAATTCAGCCAAGCCTAGCTTGCCCCCCCCCCCCGGCGAGCTCTTATTCCATGGTCTCTCACACACGCACACACAGATGCATGCACACGCACGCACACCCGCATATGCGCGTGCACACACGCACACACACACACACACACTCACACACCTAACACACACACGCACGCACGCACGCACACGCGCGTGCGCGCGTGCGCACGCGCGCCACAGATAGGTGCGCGCCAGGTCCGCATGTTGCGCATGCATGCACATGCCATGCCATGCCATACCATGCGCGCATCCGTAGCACTGTTCAGGTCCATCTCCCACGCGTAACACGCCTTCAATCCGCCCCCCCCCCTCTAAGGTGACCGCGGACACACAGTGCGCAAGCGACGCGGTAACTGACCGATCCACGCTTGCCCCATCTGGGTCGCCAGGCAGCAATGCACTTGCTCTGATGATCAATCCCAGGCGTCCCCTGGGCGCTCCACGCGCCCCACAAAAAGGCATCTGCCCCCGCCTGCGGGGGGAAGCCTGCCCCCGCAGTTTCCCCCCGATTTTCCCGTTTTGCCCCCGCAGCGGGCGCTGCGGGGGCTGCGGGGGCGCTAATGGCACCACTGATGTGCTGCATGCCCGCGCAACACCAGCCCGCCCGCGTAACACCAGCCGGGCACACACACACACCAGGGGAGATGTCATAGTCAGATAATGTGCTTCCGTACTCCTCGTGTTGCAGGCCGAGGCACCGATACAAACCTGCCTCGCCTGCAACACTCTCCTCCTGCGCAGGATTGCAGCGGTGGGAACATCCAGGACTCAGACTCGTGGCTCAGGAAGAATCCCGGAGACGAGTCCAAGTCACGCCATTACCAGCAGCCGGGTCCTGTCTCCAAGATGGCGGTGAGTCCACGCCGTCCAACCCGCATGCATCCGCTGCTCGCATTTCACCCACTAGCTTCCACGGCAGGCAGTCGAGACGCACACACTCGCTCCACGCGCACCCACCTTCACCGCCTATGCATCCCTCGTGCACCTGTCCACCACCGCATGGATGCGTGCTACGGCGCCTGATGCACCCCATGCCTACCCCTGCACCCCGCCTGCCCGCGCAGCTGCCTGTTGGTCCCAAGAAAATCACCAAGAAAGACGGTGAGGTGGCTTATTGCTTCCCAGGCGGCGTTCGCTCGGCTGGGATCGCTTCGATCGCTAAAATTGGCAAGCGTTGGTACATCCTCTTCCAGTACGAGTCTCGCCCGCTCAAGGGCGGCGTGTTCAAGAACGAGCTTAGCCTGCCCGGAGGCAAGGCGGAGGCGGACGATGCTACGCCCGTGCACACCGGCGTACGTGAGCAGGGTGAAGAAACAGGAGGCGTGGTCGCAAGCTGCCTCTCCGATCTGCAGGGTCCAACAATTTTGGCCGGACACTACGCTGTGTTCGAGGACCGCTGCGAGCTGGCTGTGATCAACCAGGCACCCGCCAAGTATGCCGCCAAGTACAAGGGCAAGACCAGCTATGAAATCGACCCCCACCAGCTTGACTACAAGCGCCTGACAAAGCACATCATCGTGGACGAGATGGTGTTCAACGGTGCGGGGTGGGGCCTCGTCGGCGACCACTACGACGACTGTGGTGTCAAGCTCGAGCCAGGTTGGGCATTCCAGGCGTTCCTGGAGGCGTTCCGGCCCCACGACCTCGACACGCTCCCGGCAGACCTCGCGCCACCGTCGGTGCGTGCACCACGCGCCGACGTCTCTCAGCCACGCTCAGGCTCGAGGTCTGCTCCGCCCCTCGGGCGCACGCAGGCCGGTGCCAACCCCTTTGCAGAGCTGGAGTTCCTTGAGGACAACTGATACGGCCGACCGTGCGACGCACCATTGGTTCCCGCTTTTTAAACTCCTTTGGGGCTTTGCGTATGTGAACATGAGAATCAGAGAGCCTTGCAGGAGGGCGACACAGTTTTCTTTACAAATACTGTGGTGGCCATCCGAGTGACTTATTGTTGAGGATGATGACTGAGTCCTGGATTTCCTTTAAGGGATCTCCAGGTGGCGACGATGCACTCCTCTCCACGAGAGGGGACTGTGGAGCCAGAGGGCTAAGGGGGGGACCTCCAACAAGGCTAACAGGCCTGAAGTGGTGCCCTTGGACCGGGCTTGCATCTTTGTAAGCCTGACTGACACCCCCCAATCAAAAATATTTGTTGAAAACACGTCGTCCCAATTCAAATGTGAAGGCAAGCCTCCAGCCTCCTCCCTATACTATTATCTCAAGTGTTCTTGTATTTTTGATTAGGATATGTAATTGTAAAGATCCTGCATCAAGAATCACGTACACAATGCAATGCCGAGGCTGCGATGACGGTGTGGGAAGGCAGCGACACGCGAGTCAGAGTTGACACATCGTCGCTTGCGAATCAACCCCCACAGGCACACCGCAGTGACCGCCGGCATCACACACGCGATGCTACATGCATTCATCGGATCTGTTGGCACGCATAGGATGGATGGCAATGCTCGTAAACTGACAGGCAGGGGGGGGGCCGCGTCGACCACACCAGCTTCCGCCAGCTTCTCTGTCTCCAGCAGAGCACTTGTCGGTTCCGAACGAACCGAACGGGTACAGGTGCGATGGTGAAACAGCTGTGACATGGCTGCACACCAGTACTTCCTGGTTAGATTATGGTGGGTGTTCTGTCGTCGCCGGAGGAACCGATTCCATCGCGGGAAAGTGTGGAAATCGTCGATTTCACACTTTTCGGGCAAAAAGCAGTTTTTAAGCGGGCCTTCGACCAACCGTTCTTCACTGCCGCCATGCCGCCCAGGGCCCTATACCGCTGCTCAGAGGAAGTGCACACGCATACTGTGGCAGGTTCTCGACGCGATCGATGCGTTTGTCTCCCGCCTAATTTGCATGAGCGACAAGGCACAGCTTAAGAAAGTGTCGTGAGAGTTAAGTGCGGCAGATCTGTCAAATGTGTGGGCATGTGTGGACGGGGGTGGGGGCGGGAGGGGGGAGAAGATGCGGCCGAGTACAGTGCGGCGGGTCGCGCACTGCTGCGCATACGTCGTTGAGGAAGAGGTTACACTCGCGTGCCACGGTGACAATTACCATGCCTGTCATTCGCAACATCATGTATACCCCCCTCTCCTCCTCGCAGTGCCCAGTGGTCGATGAGTGATGGTTCCAGGTAAAAAGAGGTGGGGTGCTAAAACAGGCGCAGCAGTCTGGCTCATAGAACACTCCATGTGCTGCCGGTTAGTTGGCGCATGGCTCTGACGCGCTGAGCATGGTGATGTACAAAAAAAGAAAATAACCAAAATCCGACCAAAACCACCTACCGCAATGCCCGCTAGGGAGAAGGGGGAAACGCACACGGCCACAATGCACGCGGAACATGACACTACGGCACGATCGTGTTCAAAGTTGGGGGGGGCAAAAAAGAAAACGGTTCAATTATCAAAAGTTCCGTATCAAGTTCAAGTATTGGAGGATTCGCTGGGGGCCTTGATTGTGTAGCTCTCCCGTCGTTCTTTTCATGGTTCCAAAGTGTGGCTGTGCCACTTTCTCCAACAAATTGCTTCAGACAACCGCCACATCCATCATCATCATCATGAGAAGACGGCCAAATGCCCGTCGCACCCCCACACACCCAGTTTCTGCTCCGTTGTGGATACGGAAGTTACGAAGGGAGGGGAAGGGCATGGCGCAAGAACCGCCCCAAACGGACGAGTTTTGGATGCTGGGGTCGTCTGACATCAACTCGACTGCCCCCTGACCTTCAGGGGTGAAATCATGCCAGTACAAATATGTATGGTAAATAAGGGTCCGTACCTGGTGTGTTGACCCATGACGTTTTACCTGAGAAGTACACCCACTTGAGTACACCACCCACGTACAAAGACCAGAGGAAAATTCTCTTCGCAGCTGTCGAATCACGCGCTACGTACGTACGGGTTGCTTGAACGGCCGCCCGCCGATCACTCGGCCTACAAAAAAATATGTATATATATATGTATAGGGTGAGCAGGTGCCGCCTCTTGGCTGCCGCTCAGCTGCCTCTCAGCTGCCGCCCAACTTAGGCCACCCATCTGCTGCCCGTCAGCCGCTCAACTCAGCTTCAGCCTGTATGTGCGTCACAAACGACTGGAAAATCCATCATCATCAGCTGCTGCCCAGCTGCCGCGCAGCTGCCGCCCAGATTCCCCGCAGCTGCCTCCCAGGTGCCGCCTAGGTGCGGCCCAAGGTGCCGCCCAGGTGCCGCCAGATGCCGCCCAGGTGCCGCCTAGCTGCCGCCCAAGTGCCGCCCAGGTGCCGCCCAGGTGCCGCTCTGATCTGCCGCCCAGGTGCCGCCCAGCTGCTGCCCAGGTGCCGCCCAGGTGCCACTCTGCTTAGCTGCCCAGGTGCCGCCCATCTTCCGCCCATCTGCCCCCCAGCTGCCGCCCAGGTGCCGCACAACTCTGGCCGGCCATCTGCTGGCCATCTGCCGCCCAGCTGCCTCCCATCTGCCGCTCAGCTTGCGCCCACCCAACTCGATCCCCACAAGGACATGGGGTTGCCCTGCCATCGCATGTGCAGCTCCGCTCCGCTCTCTCAACTCCCCATGGGGCTGCCATGGGGCGGATACGAATGAGGTGGGCTGCGCCTGCGCCTGCTGCCGCTCCGCTGGCGCCCACCCCACTCGATCCCCACAACGACACAGGGCTGATGCTCTACGCCGCTCAACCCTCTTCATTGATGCAGCTACGCTCCGCTCTCTCCACTAGCCGCATGGGGCAGGGGCGGGAGAGGCGGGCCATGGACTGCGCCAGCGCCTGCTGCTGCTCCGCACACCTATGCTGTGGTGAGCCACCCAGCTGCCGCCCAGCTGCCGTCCAGCTGCCGCCCATCTTCCGCCCAGCTGCCGCCCAGTTGCCACACAGCTGCCTCCCAGCTGCCTCCACTCATTCACCACAGGTTGGGGTGACCCTGCCCCAGCGACGGCATCGTGCCAGGCATTCCGTACCCCGGAAGCAGCTGTGCCTGCGTGCGTGTGCATGTGTGTGTGTGTGTGTGCGACGGCAGCGTGCCCGGCATTCCGTACCCGGGAAGCAGCTGTGCCTGCGAGTGTGTGTGTGTGTGTGTGTGTGTGTGTGTGTGTGTGAATGTGCAACGGCATGGTGCCAGGCGTTCCATACCCGGGAAGCAACTGTGCCTGCGTGTGCGTGAGCGTGCGCGTGTGTGTGTGTGTGTGTGTGGTCGATGTTACAGTCCGTCGGATGCCTTTGATGGTGCATGTGTGTGAGACGGCATCGTGCCAGACATTCCGTATCTGGGAAGCAGCTGTGCCTGCACGCGCGTGTGTGTGTGCGTGTGAAGGTGTGTGTGTGCATGTGTGTGTGTGTGTGCATGCATGTGTGTGTGTGCGTGTGTGCATGTGTGTGCATGTGTATGCATGCATGTGTGTGTGTGTGTGTGTGCGTAAAGGTGTGTGAGTGTGTGTACACGTGTGTGTGTTTGTGTGTTTTGTCAGCCTCACACCTTCAGCTGCACCAATACCGATGTGCCTCCTCACCCCCCCCCCACACACGCACGCGTCAGCACACACACACACCCCTGCAGCTGTGCTGAAAGCGTCCCGTGCGACTGGAGAAGCCCCCCCACCCCGCTCGCAGGCACGCACACACACACCTGCAGCTGCGCTGAGAGCTGCCCGTACGATTGGGGAAGACCCCCCTCACACACACACACACACACAACCACAACACACACACACCTGCAGCTGCACTGAATGCGGCCTGCACTGCTGAGGCAGCCCCCCCCTCCACCCACCCACCCACCCACATGCAGCTGCGCCGTCTGGTGAAGCCCCCCCACCCCACACACACACCTGCAGCTGCGCTGAAAGCGGACTGTACGACTGGGAAAGCCCACTGGGGCCTGCACCCATGCCCCCGCTTGGGGCGAGTCCCGAGATGCCGCCCGACCCTGCACCACCTGTGTGTGTGTGCATGTGTGTGTGTGTGTGTGTCACCCATGCCCCCAATTGGGGCGAGTCCCGCGATGCCGCCCGGCCCTGCACCGCCTGTGTGTGTGCGTGTGTGTGTGAGTGTCACCATGCCACCCGGCCCTGCACCGCCGGTGTGTGTGTGTGTGTATGTATGTGTGTGTGTGCGTGTGTGTGCGTGAGTGTGTGTGTGCGTGCATGTGTGTGTGTGTCAACCATGCCGCCACTTGGGGCGAGTCCCACAATGCCGCTCGGCTCTGCACCGCCTGTGTGTGTGTGCATACGTGTGCGTGTGTGCGTGTGTGCTTGTGTGTGCGTGTGTGTGAGTGTCACCATGCCGCCCGGCCCTGCACCGCACACGTGTGTGTGTGCTTGTGTGTGTGTGTGTGCGCGCGTGGGCATGTGTGTGTCACCAGTCCGCCCGGCTCTGCGCCGCCGGTGTGTGTGTGTGCGTGTGCGCGTGTGTGTGTGAGATTCCCACAATGCAGCCCGACCCTGCACCACCGGTGTGTGTGTGTGTGGGGGGGGGGGCGACCGCCGTGCGTGTGTGCGCCGGGGTGGCCCATGCCCATGCCTCAAAACCGACCGACCGACCAACAGGCAGGCAGGCAGAGCAACGAAACACACCCAAGAAGACTGAGACAAAACACACACGCAAACCCAAGCAGTCGCACACACACACACACGCACACATAGAGACACACACCCGGCCCGAGCGCCGCAGGCGGGAATGTGAACCCGGGGAGCGATGGCGCAAATAACCCAGCGTTCAGGCACCCGGGTGGCCCACGCCCACGCCCATGCCCTTAACACACACACACACACAGGCAGGCAGACAGACGGACACACACCCTGCCCGAGCGCCACAGGCGGGAATGTGAACCCGGGAGCGATGGCGCAAAGAGCCCAGCATTCAGGCGGCCGCCGCGCGCGTGTGCGCCCGGGTGGACCACGCCCATGCACATGCCCCAAACACACACACACACACACAGGCAGACAGAACCGCACCCTGCCCAAGCACCGCAGGCGGGAAGGAGAACCCCGGCAGAGACGGCGCAAAGAGCCCAGCGCTCAAGCGGCCTGCCGCGCACGTGGGCGCCGGGGTGGACCACACACCAAACACACATGCACGCACGCGCACACACACACACACACACACACAGGCAGACTGACGGGCACGCACCCGGCCCGAGCGCTGCAGGCGGCAACGAGAACGCGGGGAGCGATGGCGCAAAGTGCCCAGCATTAAGCCGGCCGTCGCGTGCGTGTGCGCCCGCGTGGCTGACGACCATGCCAATGCCCACGCCTCAAACACAAACACAGAAACACACACTCACACATAGTCTTGGTTCACATGCGCACCGTGCGGGACAAGTGCCGTGGTGCGGTGTGCGTGGGTCCTGCTAGCGCACGCCCTTGCAGGCAGCACACACACACACGTACGCACACACAAGCAGACAGACAGACACACACACGCGCCACAGACGGGAATGAAAACCCGGGCAGAGGTGGCGCAAAGAGCCCAGCGTTAAGGCGGCCGCCGCGCGCCGAGGGTGGACCACGCCCAGGCCCCCGAGCCCCAAACACACACACACAGGCAGACAGACGGGTACGCACCCTGCCCGAGCGCCGCAGGCGGGAACGAGAACCCCGGCAGAGACGGCGCAAAGAACCCAGCGTTCAGGCGGCCGCCGCGTGCGTGTGCGCCAGGGTGGGGCACACCCAGGCCCCCGAGCCCGGCGGGCATGCTGGCAATGCTGCCAGGGAAGGTTGACAGGCCGGCGGCTGCCAGTGCCTGGAGTGAGAGGGGGCCGCCGAGGGCGAGTGAGCTGACCTGCGTGTGTGTGCGGAGGGGAGGGATGGGGGGGGGGAGTTTGCGTGCGTGTGCATGTGTGTGTGCGCGCGTGAGTGCGTGTGTGTGTGTGTGTGTGTGCCAGGGCATGCTGGTGAGGCTGCCTGGGAAGGTGGACAGGCCGACGGCTGCTAGGGCCTGGAGTGAGAGGGGGGCGCTGAGGGTGAGCGAGCTGACCTTCGTGTGTGTGTGTGTGTGTGTGTGTGTGCGAGGGCATGCTGGCGATGCTGCCTGGGAAGGTTGGCAGGCCGGCGGCTGCCAGTGCCTAGAGTGAGACAGGGCCACAGAGGGCGAGTGAGCTGAACTGTGTGTGTGTGTGTGTGTGGTGGTGGTGGGTGGGTGGGGGAAGGGGGGGGGGAGTTTGCGTGCGTGTGCATGTGTATGTGCATGTGTGTGTGTGTGTGCATGTGTGTGTATGTCTATCTGTCTGTCTGCCTCTGCCTGTGTGTGCATGTGGCTGCCAGGGCCTGGAGTGAGGGGGCCACCAAGGGCGCGAAAGCTGACATGTGTGTGTGTGTGTGTATCATCTGTACCAATCTCTGCCTGTCTATCTGTCTGTCTGTGCGTCTGTATGTCTGCGTGCCTGTCTGTCTGTCTGTCTGTCTGTCTGTCTGTCTGTGTGTGTGTTTGTGTGTGCGTGTGGCTGCCAGTGCCTGGAATGAGAGGGGGTCGCCGAGGGCGAGCGAGCTGACCTGTGTTTGTTTGTGTGTGTGTGTGGCAGTGTTATCTGTAACAATCTCTGCCAGTCTGTCTGTCTGTCTGTGTTTGCCTGCCTGCCTGCCTGTCCGCCTGTCTGTCCGTCCGTCCGTCCGTCCGTCCGCCGTTTGCCTGCCTGTCTATATGACTCGAAAAGAAAGGCACACCATGCTGTTTAGCGACGCTGCGCGCCCCGTTATCGCGCGCTTGACGGTGTGGCCTTGTTTGAGCAAAACCGATCCGCGGTGTTGCTATTCAACACATTAAATAATAATAAAATAAACAGAATAAAAACAATCAAAGCGGTTGTAATAACAGCTTTTAGACGCACCATGTTGTTCAGCGATGCCGCGCGACCCTCCACCGCGCGCTTGACGGTCAGCGTCCGGCTGGCGATCTATTGGTTGATTGGTTGAGTTGGGGTTTGGAGGTTAGCAGTAAGGAGGGTTGTGAGGGTTGAAATTAGAGGTTTGTTCGGGGTGAGGAGGGTGAGGGGGGGGGGGCTCTGCCGTGCGCCTGACGGTCAGCGTCCTGCTGGCGATCTGTTGGTTGTGAGTTGGGGGTTGGGAGTGAGCAGGTAGAAGGTTAAGGAGGGTTGAGAGTGTGGTCCCACTCGGACTCTCACAATTTTTAGGAAACTTCTAAGTTTTCCGGTCGCACTAGAAGGCCCCTGAGCTGTCCCCCAGTCATTCTAGAAGAAGTGTTTTTTCTTCTAGTCACAGCTGACGTTCAGTCGTTGTCGCTAGCGTCTCCGACGTCAATAACGTTTCAGTCAAAGCCTCTCCCCACCCTTCTTCTAGGCTGGAAGGAACTTCTAGGCCGTGAGTGGGAACACACACCCAACCCCACACATACTGAAGGCCGCGTTAACGCGGGGCCCGAGGGACCCAGTTTTTTTGCTTGTGATTGTTTGCGTGATCGTTCACCAAGCAGCTCACTTCTTGTGGGTACTCTTATGTTTCCAAAGCTCCAGCGTGACTACGAGACGCCATGCAGCCCTGCCAACCAAAGGGGGGAAGCCTCGCTGTCGCGCCACCCCAGCTCAGTGGCGGGCGTCGAGCACGCACAGTCATTTTGTTTTGTGCTCCTGGGAGCCGTTGGGAGCCATTTGTCCACCAATTGCTCACTTCTTGTCGGCACTCTTTCGTGTCCAAGGCCCCAGCATGACTACAAGAGAGAAGTCATGCAGCGTTGCTCACCAAAGGGGGGAGTCAGTGATTTCCTTTTCATGATGTTTAATTAATTATGTCACAGCCAGATTTTGCTGTGACCGCGTTGATCGTTGACCTCCCGTTGACCGTTTGCCCTCATACATAGGTCACTTAAAAGCCGTCGACGTGCTCTGTCTGGCGGGCTTGTCAGACTTGCAATCCACTGCATGGGTTGAGCTGTGTCCAAGGCCAAAGTACAGCCAGATTACAGCCACATGGCTGTGGAGAGCCGAAAAGGAAATCACTGGGGGGAATGATCGCTGTCGCGCCACCCCAGCGTAGAAACAGGCGTTAAACAAGCATCACCATCACTCTTGCTGAGCGCTGTGCTGCCCCCCCCACCACCACACATGCACATGCACGACAACACACACGCACACACACGCACACACACACACACACATACACACACAGACCTTCGTCATGTGCAGCGCACCCGCACCCGCACCCGCACACACACACCCGCACACACACAAGCCTAAGTCATGTGCAGCGCACACACACACACACACACACACACACACAAGACTGTAAAATCGACCAGACACACGGCCATCCCCACCCAACCGGTTACCAAAAAGTGGCCAATTCAGGCACCCCACTCAAACGCCCCCCACTGTGGACGCCCGCGCCCCTCCGCTCGGCTAAGTCTCTGACACACACACACACCTTGGTCATGTGCAGCGCAGCGATGACAACGTCCGTCACCGATTCGTCCTCAAACTCGCAGAAGCAGTAGCCCTGGGTGTGCGTGTGTGTGTGTTTTGTGCGTATTTGTGTGTGTATGTGTGGATGCCAATGTTTGTCACCGATTCGTCCTCAAACTCGCAGAAGCAGTAGCCCTGTGAGTGTGTGTGCGTGTGTGTATGTGTAGATGCCAATTTGTGTCACCGATTCGTCCTCAAACTCGCAGAAGCAGTAGCCCTGTGTGTGTGTGTGTGTTTGCGAATGTGGATGGCAATGTGTGTCACAGATTCGTCCTCAAACTCGCAGAAGCAGTAGCCCTGTGTGTGTGTGTGTATGTGTTTGTTTGTGAGTGTGTGTGTGAGTGTGTGTGTGTGCGTGTGTGCCTGTCCCACACTCAAAATTCGTTGCTTTGGAAACAGAGTCAGCGCAACAGCAACACACACATGGCAAAAACGCTCTCCCTCGCCCACCTTGATCTTTCCCGTCGTCTTGTCTATTACCAAGCTGAATGTGCGCATCGCTCCAAACGGCACATGTCCCCTGCCTCGCAACTCTCCCCTCTCTCTCTCTCTCTCTCTCTTTGCCGTTCTCTGCCTTTCTCTCCCTTCTGTCTGTTTCTCTCGTTTTCTCTCTCTTTCTGTCTCACTTTTCACCCCCTTCCCCCCTACCTCCTGTCCCCCCCCCCTTATTCTCTCTCTGTCTCTCTCTCTCTCTCTCTTCACCTCCCCTCTCCCCCCCCCTATCTTGCCTTCGTCTTTCCTGTCGACTTGTCCAGGACCAGACTGAACGTGTGCAGCGTTCCAAACGGCGACCGACCCGTGCCTCGCAACGTTCCCCCCCCTCTCTCCCTCTCTCTCTTTATCCCCCCCCCCCTATCTCACCTTTGTCTTTCCCGTCGTCTTGTCCAGGACCAGGTTGAACGTGCGAAGCGCTCCAAACGGCGTGAGCATCTCCTTGACCTGCTCCTCGCTCCAATCGCATGAGAGGCCACCGACAAAGATCTGTGTGTGTGTGTTTGTGTGAGTGTATGCGTGTATATGTTTGTATGAGTGTATGCGGGTGTGCGTGTGTGTGTGTGAATATGCGTGTGCGTGTGTATGTGTGTGTGTGCGCGCAGAGCTCCAATCGCACAAGTGACCACCCAAAAAGATCTGCTTGTGTTTGTGTGTGTGTGTGTGTGTGTGCATGCGTGCGCGCGCTTGTGTGTGTGTGTGTGTGTGTGTTTGGCAGGGGGAAAGGTCAGGTCAGTTCAGCTCCTAGACCTGGTCGACTCGCTCCAATCGCAAGAGAGACCACCCACACAGATCTGCGTGCGTGCGTGTGTTTTGTGAATTATACAGGGTGCCGGACGCCCATGTTGGCGTGGTGGTGGTGGTGGGGGGCATGTGTGCGTGTGTGTGTGTGCATGTGCACGTGTGTGGGTGGTGGTGGGAGGAGCAAGGTCAGCCCCTTGACCTGGTCCTTCTACCGATTGCATGAGAGGCCACCCACAAACAGATACATGCGTGCGTGCGTGTGCATGATGTCCAAACACACACACACACACACACGCGCGCGCACACGCACACACACACACACAAACGCACACACACACACACACTCCATACCTTGTTTGGCGACTCCTCCCCCGCAGCCTTGCTGGTCAGAATGCTCGTGTCAAGGGTGGGGTCCGGCTGCGTAGGGCCGAACATGATCGCGGTCGAGAGGTCGTAGTTGCTTGGGCGTGCGACCTTGAGGAACATGTCCTGTGTGTGTGTGTTTGTGTGTGTGTGTGTGTTCATGTGTGTGTGTGTGTGTGTTCATGCGCGCGCGTGTGTGTGTGTGTGTGTGTGTTGTGGGCTGGAGGTCCGAGCATGATTGCGGTCGAGGCGTCGTAGTTGCTTGGGCGCGCGACCTTGAGAGACATGTCCTGGGTGTGTGTGTGTGTATGTGTGTGTGTGTCTGTGTGCCTGTGTGTGTGTGTGTGTATGTGTGTGTGTGTGTTCATTTGTGTTGTGGGCTGCATAGGGCCGAGCATGATCGCGGTTGAGAGGTCGTAGTTGCTTGGGCGCGCGACTTTGATAAACATGTCCTGTGTGTATGTGGTGTGTGTGTGTGTGTGTGTGTGTTCTGGGATGGAGGTTCAAGCATGATCGCGGTCGAGGCGTCGTAGTGGCTTGGGCGCGCAAGCTGGAGAGATATGTCCTGTGTGTGTGTGTGTGTGTGTCTGTGTGTGTGTGTGTGTGTGTGTAAGTGTGTGTGTTCATTTGTGTTGTGGGCTGCATAGGGGCGAGCATGGTCGCGTCGAGAGGTCGTAGTTGCTCGGGAGCGCGACCTTGAGAAACATGTCTTGTGTGTGTGTGTGTGTGTGTGTGTGTGTTGTGAGCTGGAGGTCCGAGCATGATCGCGTGGGGGGCGTCGTAGCTGCTTGGGCGCGCGGCCTTGAGAAACATGTCCTGTGTGTGTGTGCATGTGTGTGTGTGTGTGTGGCGTCCCTTTACGTGTGTGTGTATGTGTGTGTGCGTGTGTGTGTTTTGTGGGCTGGAAGTCTGAGCATGAGCGCGGTCGAGGCGTCGTAGTTGCTTGGGCGCGCGACCTTGATAAACATGTCCTGTGTGGGGGGGGGGCTCGATTAACGGAGGCGCGTTCTCGTCGCCGAGCCCTGGACCCAGCAATGCGGCGCTGCTGGTGACGAGGATCTCTGTGCCGCTGACGAGCGGGGTAAAATACGACTGGCCCGGCTCCTGCTAGACTGCCCCTTGGTGGAACACTTCAGGAGCGGCTTGCCCGGCGCTGCCATGGCTTGGCGAGTAGCCGCGGCGCTGCCGCGGCCCGTGCTGGGAGACGGCCTTTATCCTCCCCCCATGCAGGACGCCATGCGGCACCGATCTCGACGAGTTGATCGACGAGCGGAGGAGCTGGCGCCCGTCAATGCATGCTGCACATTGGTCAAGATGGCTGCCCGTGGAGGCGGGCTACCATCACGGCTTCAGCGGTGGCGACCGCCGAGGCAACACAGAGTAAATCCGCTTCACCAATCGCAGCGTTCGTCACCGCGCTCATCCTCGGGGTCGCTCGTCTGCCGGTGACTGGCGTTGGAAGGTCTTCAGGCAGCCTCCATGACAACTCTGTCGTCCATGCACCCCTGGAGGGTGGGACCTGGCCATGCATGAGGCACGGGGCGCCGGCTGAGCCCCATGCAAACGAGAGCTGGACAGCCATGCACTGCCAGGCGGGGACCGTTCCAGTCAGCGCCAGTCGACGCTGCCGCTTGATTGGCCACAAGGCCACCACTGTGACCTGAGGAAGGTCCTCTCCTATATGCTCCTTGCCAGACATGTCTCTAAGAGACCGCTGTTTGGGGTAGTCTAGCCGGCGGGAGCGGTAGTCTATCGGCCGGGAGCCGGCGGTACTCTAGTACTTAAGTGTGCTGGAGTATCGGTGGGTGTCTCTAGTAGAAGAGTAGCCTGCTAAGCTGGAAACCCCGTGTTACTGTGTGTATGTGTATGTGTTGTGTGTGTGGGTATGTGTGGGTGTGGGTGTGTTGTGGGTGTGGGTGTTGTGGGGTGGAGGGCCGAACATGATGGCTGTCGAGAGGTCGTAGTTGCTTGGGCGAGCGACCTTGAGAAACATGTCCTGGGTGTTTGGGGGGGGGAGGGGCGTGTGTGTGTGTGTGTGTGTGTGTGTCCGCCTGACGCCGAGCAGATCCTCGGCCGCGACCCACTGCGGCGCCACGACACCATGCACCACATAGAACCTCACATTGCCATGATCCCCCCCTTCAGCACCCTTCACTCCCCCTGACACGCTCCAAACTACACAGTCCAACTCCTCCCCACCGTCACCCACTCACAGTCGACCACCCACCCACGCTTTCACCCCCACATGGAGCTCGCCGTCTCATGTGCGCGCCATGCAGGCCCATGCACCCCCGCCCCGTGCACGCCCCCAGCCCCCCCGCGCACGCTGACCCCATGCTGGCAATCCAGGCTGGCACTCCCTCCTCCCCCCCCCCCCAGCATCCCCCCCATCCGTGAGCGCACACGCGCACGCGCACTCCCCCCTTGCCTCCCACGCCTCCTCCGACCCCTCCCAACCCCCCTCCCTCTCCCCCCTCGCCTCCCACGCCTCCTCCGATCCCTCCCACGCCTCCTTTGATCCCCCCACGCCCCCCCTGATCCCTCCCACGCCTCCCCTGATCCTTCCCACGTCTCCTCCGATACCCCTGATGCCTCACCTGACCCCCCCGATGCCTCATCTGACCCCTCCCACGCCCCTTCCAACCCCCCCTTTCCCGTCTACCGAGCCCCTATCCCAGGCCCGCCTGCCTTCGTCCGTCGCCCATCGAGTTCATCGGTCCAAGGAGCTGATCCGACGTCCTCATGGCCTGCCCAACGAAAACTCAGTCTAGTAGGCCGCGGCCGAACGGATCTAGTAGTTGCGGCGACGTCTACATTGCACGACGGACAACCCCGACTATCGCCCATGGAATTAATCGGCCCATGGGGAGATGATACGCTGCGATTTAAGTTGAAGTTGGTTGGCCAGAGTGGCAACCCAAGTTTTTCGTTGGTTGGCCAGAGTGGCATCCCTAGTTGAAGTTGGTTGGCCAGAGTGTCAGCCCCGCCCCAGACCCCCCAAACCAAGGATACTATCTACTCGATTCAGGCGCTAATCGGTCACCCGCTATTCGAAAGACATCCTAGTGCACGGGTCAGACTTCGTAACAATTGCCGGGGTGTATTGCTGGTAGTAGAACAGGCATTGCCGGTGCATGCGGACGGCCTCATGTAACGCTTGGTTGATTGGTTAGTTGTGTGTGTGTGTGTTCATTTGTGTTGTGGGCTGCGTAGGGCCGAACATGATCGCGGACGAGGCGCCGTAGTTGCTTGGGCGCGCGACCTTGTTAAACATGTCTTGTGTGTGTGTGCGTGTGTGTGTGTGTTGTGGGCTGGAGTCCCGAGCACGATCGCAGTCGAGGCGTCGTAGTTGCTTGGGCGCGCGACCTTGAGAAACAGGTCTTGTGTGTGTTGGGGGGGGGGGAGGATGTGTGTGTTTGGTCGATTTCACTGTTTGTCGGACGCCTTTGATGACGATCGTGTGCGTGCGCGTGTGCGTGTTTCTGTGTGTGGGTTTCTGTGTGTGGGTTATTGTGTTGGCATGCGCCTCGTCATGGGACTATGCTCTGGCTTGCTGCATACACATGCGACACAGGGAATGTGGGCCCTGCATAGAAATCTCTCTCTGCCTCTCCCTCCCTCCCTCTCTCTCCCAACCTCTTTTCTTCTAACTCTCTGACTCTCTGACTCTCTGACTCTCTTTCTTTCTATTTCTATGTGTCGTTAGAAAAGTGCCCCCCCCCCCCCCCCAACACCGGGCCCTGGAGCCCGAGGGCATCGCCACACCCACGCCCACAGTGTGGGGCCCACACACCGCCACCCCGCCCCTTCCAGTGCTTCTTCAATTGATCTTCAATTGATTTCAATTTATTAATTCTTACAGCCCGGCCGCTGGCGGCTTGGACTAAAATAGGCCAGAACCGGAACAAAAATGACAAGACGGCAAAAATCAACCAAAATCGGCAAAAATAGGGCGGTAAACCAGGGGGGGGGGGCATGCCTGCTTTTTTCAAAAGTCCCCCAGGGGGAGGACCCCCCCCCAGGTACACCCTGGCCTTATCTGTTGGAGCTGAAACTTGGTGTGCAGCTTCGTAACATCGTCCTCCTGCTATGGTTTCATTTGGAAGTTGTGCAACTCAATCGTACTCCTGAAAATTGACTCACAAGGCGGCCACGCGCCTCGGTGCAGCCCCCATACACCAAGGCCCCATCCACACCCTCCCAACCAATGCACCGCATAAATGACCATGCATTTGGCATCTGTGCCATAACACAAATCCAACGCACCCACTCCCAGCCCAATCAGAGGTTTGCAGAGCATCCTCCCCTCAGGGGGTGTGAACCGGTGGTCCACACCAGCTGCCCCACCTCCCACCTCCACCCCCCTGCAATATGTATTGTGTTTGTGAGTGATCCGAGGGTGGATTTGGACTCCTCTAAACAAAAGGAATCCAATGCGCCCACTCCCATTTCGAACGGAGGTCAGAGTAGAAAGTTGCAAGATTTTTTTAGAAAAGCACCCTGAGGGGGGACCCCCCCCCCGCGGCCTGTTTTTGTCAGGGGTGGATATGTAAGTAACTAAGCGAGGGGAAGAGCATGGCGCCGGTCCGGTGTCAAAATTCAAAGTTTTGGGGCATGGGGTCTAAAATCGACCTACCTGCACCCCCCCTGGGTAAACCCAAAAATAATCAATTATTTCCGCCCAGAAACCGCCGTAGGTGGTTAACCGCCCAATCGAAGAAGCACTGCCGCCACACACCCTTCACACCTTGCATGCAACGCCGTCGAGGCACAGCGCATTGCTCGTCTCCTCGACGCTCCGTAGCTCAACGAACGCATAGCTTTTCTCCTGCAGGGTCCACATTTGGTGTTGCTGTCGTTGTTGTCGTTGTTGTTGTTCTTGCTGTTGTTGTTGTTGTTGTTGCTGTTGTTGTCGCTTTTTTTCGTTGTTGTTGTTGTTGTTGTTGTTGTTACTGTTGTTGTTGAATTGTACAGTCGTTGCACAACAATCACATAATGCACCTTACAATGTACAGTTCAGGATACACACCCTCGGGACCCTTGCTAAGCGGGAGACCATCGCTGCAAGCGCACGCGACGTGTGGGCGCGTGAGGGAGACGGTCCGCCCTCCCCCCCCCCCTCACCCCTCCCTCGCATGCGGTCAGTGTTCTCGCTGCAATATCCGCCGTACTTGGCTCGTTGTATGGGCGGACGGCATCCTCAACACACACCTTGTTGGCATGTACCCGTTGTTACAATATTGTTTCGTGCATCGCCTCGCTCCCCCCCGCCCCGAGCGAAACTTGTACAAGCACAACCCAAATCTTTTCAACCCCAAGGTTGAGCCTTGATGTCACATACTGCTCGCCTTACTTGTATATGCTGTATACTTGTACTGTAACAGTGCTACTGATACAACTAGTTCCTTTTGCCTAATCAGTTGCTACGCTTGAGAAAAAACCAAACCCCATGAGGCTCCCTCCATCCCACGCCCCGAGGGTGCGTGCTGAAATCTGTAAACGGTAAGTGTGTCCCAAGGGCTGCTCTCACCGGGATTACTTTGCACGAGATGATTGAGCTGCCTGGCTGCGTGAGGCAGTCGACCTTGAGCAGGAGGTCTTCGAGGAACTTGCGAAGCTCCTCCTACGTGTATTTTGGAGCTGAAACTTGGTGGACAGCTTCGTAACACCGTCCTCTTGCTATCCTCTTGCTATCGTAACACCGTCCTCTTGCAGTGCAGGCTCTACCCTACCCACATAGTTGCCAGACTCTCTACCCATGTAAAGTTCATAAGCTCTTCGCCAGGGGCTCCCGCCCTGGCGCCGCTCGATGGCGGACAACCGGGACAACTGCGCTAGGTACTGGGCGGCTGAAAATCTGGAAATTTACCCTGAGCGGCTCTGACGCACAGCGCTACTGGTGAACTGTTCCTGATGGGGCGAGGCTATGTGGCAGATGGGGCAGCGGTACGATGGAGAGCACGATGCACGATGGCGAGAATTGCGGCGAGCATGCACCCCCTCTCACAACGATCGGAACTCAAGCAGATTGCGGCTCCTAATGGTTTACTGTGCCTGGATGCAAGAGAGAGACGGATGGCGAGAAATTGAGAAACATGGGAAGCGAGGCACATGCGGCTAGGCTTTGTGAGGAGGTTGCGGCGCAGGGGTTCCCTGCCCCAAGGCGCAGATTATTAGATGGCGACGCGATCGATGCACCAGCCGTGCGGCATGGGGCGAGGCGAGGCCCCACCAGCGGGCGGGCACCATAATGGAGATGGCGGCTAAGAACGGGGAATGCGGCTACCGGGGATGAGGCTACGGGTTATGCATGCCAGGGGACGGCGGACAAGGCTAATGCGTCACGGCGCATGGGTAAAGAACGGGGAATGAGGCTACGGGAGCTGGCGGGCGCGGCGCGCGCACGGCGCGCGCGGCGCATGGGGATTGCATGGCGGCGCTCTGCGCGTGCATGCATGGAGGAGATTGCTGGCGGGCATGGAGGAGCTTGCTTGAGGGCAAACAGGAGATTGCTCGCGGGCGTGGAGGAGATTGCAGGCGGGCATGGAAGCGGATGGCGAGAAATTGAGAAACATGGGAAGCGAGGCACATGCGGCTAGGCTTTGTGAGGAGGTTGTGGCGCAGGGGTCCCTGCCCCAAGGCGCAGATTATAGATGGCGCAGCAATCAATACACTAGCCGTGCGGCATGGGGCGAGGCGAGGCCCCACCAGCGGGCGGGCACCATAATGGAGATGGCGGTTAAGAACGGGGAATGAGGCTACAGGGAGAGGATACGGGTTACAGATGCCAAAGGGGACGGCGGAACAAGGATCAGCCATAGGTGTCACGGGGAATGGCTAAAGAACGGGAATGAGGCGGGTGGTACGGGTGCTGGCGCGCATGGAGCGCGGCGCGGCGCATGGAGATCGCATGGCGGCGCCCATGCATGGACGAGATTGCTGGCGGGCATACAGGAGATTGCTTGCGGGCATGGAGGAGATTGCTGGCGGGCGTGGAGGAGATTGCTGGCGGGCATGGAGGAGATTGCTGGAGCCAATGGCGGCGGCGGGACTAGTAGTAGAACACAGGCGCACACCAACAATGCGTTGCTGTCACTACCTGGGTGGTATAGGGTGGATCTGGGGGCCCAGTGTCCTGTCTAGGTCCAGTGCGTGCGCGCGTGTGGGGGTTTACCCTCACCCCTACCAGGTAGCCAGCCAGTTTCCCACTGAAACTGAATTTAAGGTGTCGGGCGCTAGCGCCGACACCGGTCTAATACATCATTACTGGTGTCACACAGACTGTAATATCCATCATCATCACGTGCACATCGCGCGAGGGGCACGACGCGGTTTGGGCGCGCTTGGGAGTGGCGCACGGTGCCCCTCCCCCTCCCCTCCCCATTTATGGTGCCCCTCGGGGGCCCCGTGCACTGGCTGTGTGTCTGGTGGTGTGTGTGTGCGTGTGCGTGTGTGTGTGCGTGTGTGTGTGTGCGTGTGTGCGTGTGTGGCTGTGTGGAACACGTGCTCATGCACACACATGTGAAGCACTTCGACGCACCTCCGGAACTTCAGCAGGCCGATGATGCGACCCACCTCCGGAAATCCCGCGGGCAGATTCCCGATGTACAGCTTTCTGGACGTGCGGAGGTGCGACGGTGCCGAAAGCATGAATCGCGCTTGTAACGTCGCTTGGTGCGCACGATAGTGCGCCAGCTTTGCCTTCAGTACCAGAATCTGGGCATCTTGCTGCCGCACAGTTGCCTCACACGCCGCGAGTTTCTCTTGACAACTTGCGGCGTGTTGGATGTCGACGTTGTTGTAGAGCGCCCCGCTTGTAGACGCATCGAGTGCCGCGGCAGGCGCAACCAATGGCCTCGCAGGCGCTGTGCAGATCCACGGCCACGTCCGTCCAGGGGGAGGGGGACAGGGGGTCAAGGCGGCGCCAAGGACAGCGCAACGACGACCCTTGCTCCCGCATCCCCTTCCCCCGACTCGTGCACACATTTTGGTGAGTAAATGGGAGATTTCATGCGCAGATGGCACCAAGAAGTGAGCGTGCGGATGCAGGGCAGTGGGGAAGAAGCTCACTGAAGGCGCACCTTCAAACGCAGCCTGCGCCAGGTCCATAGTCCAGTGCCACCAAGACGAAATCCATGCAGTGCGGTGGCGGTTGTTTTGTCGTGACCTTTTTGGTGCGGATGGTGTGAACAAGTGTAACCACTAAAAATAGATATCCAAATCCCGCGCACTGCCCGCGCACGGCTGAGTTCCCTCTCCCGGCTACTATCATGGCGGCACCACAGGCGGCCCGGGCGGTGGCTCAGTCAGGCGTCGCAGCATTCTGGAACTCACCAACAGGACCAAAGTGGGTGATCCCCAATGCGCGCATACAGCGCATGGGCGATGGCCACCATCCATCGCGTCCACTCTGACGCCTATGCCCCTCATCATCCCATGCGCAGGACCACGCACTTCTGGGGACCAGGTAAGCGCTGATCAATCGATGCTCATGCCGCATGCAGCAGCACGCTGCGCGCCACTGTTTGCCTGCGCATGCCGCTGTCCTTGGCACGGCGCCAACTGCACGTGCCCCAACCCACTCATCCATGCACCACCCATGCAACACACGCAGTCGCCAACTGGTGCGTGCATGGCGAGAGCAGGCGGGCCCAATCGCTACGTGGCTCACGGCGTGCTGTCTAGATGGACTCACGCATGCAGCACGGCTGGGCTGGGTGGGCCGCGCTATGCGTGCGTGCCCATGTGCGGCCCGGGCGCACGCACGCTGCCCGCCAATGCACTGCAACACCCCTCTCCCTCCCCCGCTGCCCCCACCGCCTCCGCCACCAACAGGGGATTTGTGGTCGCTGGCCTCGCTGACATGCAAAAGCCGGCAGAGTTTGTGTCGCCCAACATGACATCAAGTGAGTGTGGTCCCTGGCGGGGACTCCCCGCGCGCGCCTGCAGTCGGCGCACCAGCAGGGGGCTGTCGCGTGCGTCGATAGGGTGATGGCTTCACATGCCGCATGTAGTTCACCACCACAATCAACAGCACTAGAAGCAGCACCACTGCTAACGCCATCAAAGCCACCATCACCGCTACTACTGCTACCGCCTCCACCGTGACTACCACCATGACGAGCACTATTACCACCGCCATCAAAACTATTGCCACCGCAACCACCGCAACCACCGCAACCACCACCAAGAGCACTATTTCCACCGCCGCCATCACAACCACCACCACTGCCAGCACAGCAACACCAGCACCACTAGCACCACGCACAGCAGCGCCGGGATGTGCGACAGCGGGCCCGGCACGTGCCCACGCCGCACGCACGCCTAAAACGCCCTCACCCGCACATCCGCCACCGCCGCCACCATCTGTCCCGCACGCACGCACCTTGCTCTGACTCTTTGTGCCCACGCGTGCGTGCGTGTGCGTGCAGCCATGTGCGTGTACAGCCTCCTCTTCATGCGCTTCGCGTGGCAGGTGAGCTCGCTGTTGACTTGCTGGCCTGGCCTGTTACAGCCCCTTGCGCTTGTCAAGTAAGGATTTAGCATGAAGGGTGCTGTATGTCAGGACCAGCCAGTGGTCTGACATCTCGAGATCCGACCTTTTAAATCCCTCCTGGTAAGAGGGTAGAGCGGGAGCCCACACCCGGCCCTCTCCGATTGAAGGCCCAGTGGCTAAGGTTTTGGTTTCGGTGCAGTGGCTCTAGTGGTGGTCGTGGCGTCGACCAGTCTCGCCCTCGTAATGACACACCCGACGACCCGTGTCGCATGCCTCCTGCTGTCATACAGGTCCAGCCGCGCAACTACCTGCTGCTCGCGTGCCACGCGTGCAACGAGGGCGTACAACTGACGCAGCTCGGCAGGTGAGGTCCCGGCAGCACCATCACCACCACCGGTGCACGCACGCACGCACGCACACAAGCGCACGCGCACACACACACACACACACACACACACGCGCGTGCGCGTACGCATGCATGTACACGCCCGTGTGCCTCGGCACAGGTGGTACAGCTGGTACAGCGTGGAGGGGTCCAAAAAGGTGGTGAAGGCGGCGTGAGCGCAGTCGCCAGCGCGCACGCCGCGCAACAGGCTTTTTTCTACAGTTTGTATCTCACACGCCGGCTCGCGAGCCGCCTGCCCTCGCGCCTACCCCCACGCGGTTTGGCTTGTTCTATATTAGAGTGGGGGCCCTCTGGCACCAGTAGCCATCCGTGCCAGCTAGGTGTTCGGGCATGACGAGGCGAGCACAAGTGTCTCCCCTGTCTGTAATATTCTCCATCAGCAGAGGCACGTTCGAACAGCAGCAGGCACAGACCACGTCACAGACCCAGCCCACCACGCTTTGGGGCACAGGGCAGCAGCACGCCAATGACACAGCAGCACACACACATGATCCGGGCCATGTACTCACCAGCCGCTCCTAGCTCACCAGCTCCCTGTGCATGCGGCTGCCGCAGTCGCGGTGCGGCCCGGAGTCTGCGGCCCTTGAGCGGGCGAGCAGTTGGGAGGTGAGGGACGAGGCCTTCAGCAACCTTTGGCCCCGTCTGACTTAGCTTATGCCTAAACTTCCTGGGGCATCGGGTGGCTGTGTAAAAACTGGGAGGTGTGTGCGTGTGTGCGCATGCGCGTGTGCGTGTGACCGTGCGTGTTTGCACCTGATGGTTGATGCATCGCGCGGCAGCTGCGGCCCTGTGCCCCCCCTCCCCCCGCCCCTGCTTGATGGTCTGTCCCAGGTCCTCTGCAGTTCCCCCTGGCTCGCGGAGGCTTGCAAGGTGTGTATTCACTCTGTCCACCCTTTTGGGCAAGGTTTTTGTATGCATGGGGAGCCTGCGTTGCCTCGCCCTTTTGGAGCTAGCCACGCTGCTCCACAAACCACTCTTTCACTCTCCTCAAGCTTAAACGGTGGGGAACGGAGCCTGGCGCCGCCGGGGAAGCTCTGGCGGCTGCAGTGCGCCTTTGGCATGAGCCTGACGCCCCTGCGCCCCCTGCCCCCGCAGCAAATATGGCTGACCAGGAGGGCCCCGGGGGCCACAACAACTTCGATGACAAGGCGTTCGATAACAAGATGCAGGCCTTGTAGGTGGCCCGCTTGCCCATGCGCGGCGGCGATGCCCCTGGCCGCCGCCCTGCTCGCCCCGTGCCCCTGCCCTCCCCGGCCATGCGCCACTATGTTTGGTTCTGACCGCATGCCGGCGACACCGCTCGCGCGCAGCCTCTCCTCCAACGAGGACAAGTTCTACACCGACTGGGAGGAGTCTTGCGACTCTTTCGATCAGATGAACCTGCATGAGAACCTGCTGCGCGGCATCTACGCGTACGGTAAGCGCGCGAGGAGGAGGCGGGGGCGGAGAGACGCTGGTCTCGCGGTGCCACCCACATGGCATTTGCTCGGCGGGCAGCGATCTGTTCAAACTCAACTGGCGCGCCCTTTGTGCGAGACGAAAGACAAGGGCGCGTGGTCCCGTGCGGGTGGTGGCGGGAGAAAGGAGAAGCGGAGAGGCAGGCTGTTGTGGCGCGTAGTGGGGGTGGTGCACTCTGTGCACGCTCACATGGGGCATCATGCATCCCGGCTGCCGCGCAGGTCCAGCCCCCCCCTTCTCCCTCCCCCCGGCCCCCGTCAACCCATGCCCATGGCCCGGTGGCCACCACCCCATGCCGCCCATGCGCTCACGGGCTCACTCCAAACCTACCCCCCCCCCCCAAACCAGGTTTCGAGAAGCCGTCTGCCATCCAGCAGAAGGGCATTGTGCCCTTCACCAAGGGTCACGATGTAATCCAGCAGGCACAGTCCGGTACCGGCAAGACCGCTACCTTCTGCGCTGGCATCCTGAACAACCTTGACTTCAACGTCACGGAGTGCCAGGGCCTCGTGCTCGCGCCCACGCGCGAGCTGGCGCAGCAGATTGAGAAGGTCATGCGTGCCCTGGGCGACTACCAGCAGGTCAAGTGCCACGCGTGCGTCGGCGGCACGTCCGTCCGCGAGGACGCCCGCATCCTGGGCGCTGGCGTCCACGTTGTCGTCGGCACGCCCGGCCGCGTGTACGACATGCTCCGCCGCCGCTGCCTGCGCGCCGACAACATCAAGGTGCGTTGGGGCACGGGCAGGCGGGCCTGTGTGCAGCGCGGGCGCGGGCTGGGCGTGGCGCGCGCCTGGGTGCTACGCTGGGCGGGCGCGGCGCGTGCGCGTGCGTGTGTGTATGTTGTGCGAGCACGCTCGCGCGCGAGTATGGCTGGCGCGCGCTTACACACGCGCGCATACACGTGACGTTGCGCAGATGTTCGTCCTCGACGAGGCCGACGAGATGCTCTCGCGCGGATTCAAGGACCAGATCTACGACATCTTCCAGCTGCTGCCGCCCAAGATCCAGGTGCGTGTGCGTTGTGTGACGAGTATGGAGCGTGGGGTGTCTCCATGGATGAGCAATCCATGACCCATGGATGAGCAATCCATGGATGAGCAATCCATGTATGAGCGAAGAAGATGCAGCGAGGCCGTCCAGAGACGAGAGGGTGTCAGCAGAGACGACCCAGGGAAGGTCAATGGATGCGTGCGTGGCAGGGAGCGGAGCGGCTCGGCGTTGTCAGCACCCCCCTCCTTTCAGATGTCATGCCAGAGCCGGGCAAGGGATGGGGTTGCGCTCACAGTGCGCACGCACGGAGAGCACGCTGCACCACCACCCCACACGCACACACACGCCGACGTGTTTTTCTGTGCCCCCCCCCACTAACTCACCCAACACCCCCCCAACACACACGGGGTCTAATGCGCCATCAAAGGCGTCCGACGGACTGTAAAATCGACCACACACACACTCATCCGTGCACACACGAACAGGTTGGTGTGTTCAGCGCGACGCTGCCCCCTGAGGCGCTCGAGATCACCCGCAAGTTCATGAACAAGCCGGTGCGCATTCTGGTCAAGCGCGATGAGCTGACCCTCGAGGGTATCAAGCAGTTCTACGTGAACGTCGACAAGGAGGAGTGGAAGCTCGACACGCTGTGCGACCTGTACGAGACGCTCGCGATCACGCAGTCGGTCATCTTCGCCAACACGCGCCGCAAGGTGCGCCCGCGGCGCGGTCCAGTGGCTCTCTCACTGTGCATGCCACTTGACGCAGCGGCTGGGCACTTGCTGGTCCCTGGCTGGTCCCTGGCTGGTCACCTGCTGGTGATACGTAGTGGTAGTAGCGGTGGCTGCCGCCTGCCTGCCTGCCGCAGCCCATGACTGACCCCCTCTCCCCACACCTACACCCCTCAACTCGAAGGTCGACTGGCTCACCGACAAGATGCGCGAGCGCGACCACACTGTGTCGGCGACGCACGGTGATATGGACCAGAACACGCGCGACGTCATCATGCGCGAGTTCCGCTCGGGCTCGTCGCGCGTGCTCATCACGACCGACCTGCTCGCGCGCGGCATTGACGTGCAGCAGGTGTCGCTCGTCATCAACTACGACCTGCCCACGCAGCCCGAGAACTACCTGCACCGCATTGGTCGCTCGGGCCGCTTCGGCCGCAAGGGTGTCGCGATCAACTTCGTGTCGCGCGACGACGAGCGCATGCTGCAGGACATCCAGCGCTTCTACAACACCGTAGTGGAGGAGCTGCCCGCCAACATTGCCGACCTCATCTAGAGGGAGTCGCAGGGATGTTGCCCCGTGCATCTCCACCCCCCCAGGCGGGGCGCACCAACAACCGCCCGCCCTGGGCACGGGCGGCGCGCTGCGTGCAGTCACGGCCGCGCCGCGTCAGCACACCGTGCCCCCACCTGTCACCGGCCCTCAGTCGCACCACTTGGACTCGCACTACGAGGGAAGGGGCGCGGCGCTGGTGACGCGTCGTCCTCGGACCCCAGCCGTTGGATACGCCAGGACCCATGACGTGCGTTTAGTGTAAAGTCGAAACCGTGGTCTGATGGTGGTCAGGAGGAGGGGTGTTTGCTACTTGCCTGTCCCACGCTCTGCCCCGCGCGGTGTCCTTCGTGCGTGTGTTGTGGTTCTGAAGCCCACGCCTGCTGCACACACTCAGCTTGTGTCTGGGTCACGATTGATGCGTATAATGCCTACGCCTATGCTGTGCTTGCAGCAGGCAATTGCAATTGTGTGCGAAATTCCTGCAGGGAAAGCGCCCCCACACCTGCAGGTGCATCTGGCCGCACTCCCTGTGACCCTGCCACTACCCCGGTGCATGCAACCGGAGAGGTCAGCACCTACACCCCAACCCCATCCCATCCGTGCGCTCTCTGCGTGAGAGTCGGTAGACCCTACACTCAGGCCGTGTTGTTGCCTCCATCCACCACCGCTCTCACTCGCTTCAGAAAGCAGCCATGTCCAAAGTGGTGGCCGATTGGACGAAGGAGAGCGAGTATGGGTGAGTCTGGGAGCGGAGGAGGTCTGTGGGTGGTGTGCATGGGTGGGTCACTGCGCGCGTGCCATGTGATCGCGGCATTGCGTGCAGCGTGGTCCCTGATCGACGCCGAGGTGGCCATTGATGACATCAGCGCATGCGTGCGGGCGCGCAGGTACATCCGCAAGGTGTCTGGCCCTGTCGTCATCGCAGACTCCATGGGTGGTGCCAGCATGGTGAGCGCTGGCCCAGCACCACGCATGCAACACGATTGTCTGCGTGCATGCATCACACGATGACCGCGTCGTGCGCGCAGTACGAGCTGGTGCGCGTGGGCTCGCACAACCTGATTGGCGAGGTCATTCGCCTGGAGGGCGACTCCGCGACAATCCAGGTGAGGATGGGCGCGTGGCGTAGGGTGCCCGCGGTGCAATGGTGTTGATGGCAATGCCAGGGGGGCTACGATGGATGCACACCGTGCGCAAACCAACAACAGATCACCCCACTAACAACCTCAGGTGTACGAGGAAACTGCCGGTCTGTGCGTCGGCGACGTGGTGACTCGCACCAAGAAGGTGGGGGTGCGATCGGCGGGGGAGGCTGCTCGCCATCGCAATCAGAGTTGCATGGGCAAGTTGCATGTGGTCGCATGGAGCAGACCTACTACTACTCAGCACGCCACTGGCGTGCTAGCCCTACTACTACTCAGTCCGCCACCACGCGCCAACGCGTGGGCATCATGGCCGGTGCATGGAATTGAGTGGGGCCCCGCTCTACGTTAGCACCTGTCTCTGGCTTTATAGACGCCACCCCACACACACGCACGCTGCGCAGCCCCTGGCCGTGGAGCTGGGCCCCGGCATCCTCGACACCATCTTCGACGGCATCCAGCGCCCGCTGAAGCGTATTGCAGTGCTGTCGGGTGACTGCTTCATCCCTCGCGGCGTGGCAGTGCCTGCGCTCGACGACAGCAAGGCCTGGGAGTTTGCTCCCACCACGTTCAAGGTGCGCACGGCACGGCACGCGCCGTGGCGGTGCACATGCGCGCATGCGGGTTCGGTGGACGTGCACACGTTCCGTAACACCCTCCCCTCGGTGATCGGGTCTGCCCTCACCCTCCGTCCTCCGATCCACACAAGCTCTCACCACAGGATGCCGTTGTGTTTGGAAAATGCACCCTCTAACGAGTGTTCATTTAGTGTTCATCTGCTCACGTGGTGCTCATCTGCTCATCACTCGTTTTGAACCGGGGATTGTTGTCCGGACACGCATACACGTAACTCCCGCCCGCCCCACAGGTCGGCGACCGCATCACCGCGGGCGATATCTACGCCGTGGTGCACGAGAACTCGCTCATGGAGCACCGCGTGATGCTGCCGCCCGGTGCGCGCGGCAACATCACGTACATCGCCCCGGCCGGAAACTACACAGTAAACGAGGAGGTGATCGAGGTCGAGTTCCAGGGCCTGCGCAAGCGCTACGCGATGAAGCAGCTGTGGCCAGTGCGCACGCCGCGGCCGACCGCACAAAAGATGCTCGCCGACACGCCGCTGCTCACGGGGCAGCGCGTGCTCGACGCGCTCTTCCCGGCGGTGCTCGGCGGCACGTGCTCCATCCCAGGCGCGTTTGGGTGCGGCAAGACTGTCATCTCCCAGGTAAGGGTCGGCGGTATTTGTCAATTCCATAATAAGTTGACCTTACTTAAGCTTGCGTAAGGTCCGAATTCAATCTGCGCGGTAGTGTTCATCTTCTTCACACCAAGGCGGAATATGGCGTTTGAGGGTGTGCTGGAAAGCTCTTGTCGAGCACTACGTGACGGGAACGTTGCCATGTTGGGGAGGACAGGCTAGCTAGGGTTTCTGACGGGGTTTGTGCACGTGTCTTTTTTAGTACACCCTTAATTTAGCTTACATTAGGGTGCCCCTAGGATAAATAAGGGTGCCTGTTTTGGCGGCCAACTTATGATCCGACCCTCCACTCCCAGGCGCTGTCCAAGTACTCCAACTCTGACGGGATTATCTACGTCGGGTGCGGCGAGCGCGGTAACGAGATGGCTGAGGTGCTCGCCGAGTTCCCGCAGCTCACGATGAAGATGCCCGACGGGCGCGAGGAGTCGATCATGAAGCGCACGTGCCTCGTCGCTAACACGTCAAACATGCCCGTGGCGGCACGTGAGGTGCGTCCTGTGCGTCCTTTGTCTGTGTCTGTGTCTGTGGGTCTTCATCTGTGGGTCTTGTGCGTCTTGTGTCTTGTGTCTGTGGGTCTTTGTCTGTGCATCTTAGTGTCTGGTGTTTGTGTCTGTGTGTGTCTTTGTGTGTCTGTGTGTCTGTGTGTGTGGGGGGGGGGGGGCCTGTGGTGGTGGGCAGTGTCCCCTGGGAAGGTTTTTTCCCCCCCCGGCTCCAGCAACTTTGACCATTCATGCCAGGCACAACGCACAGCGGGTATCCACGCAACGCATGCCGTTGTGCTGCTCTCGGCGAGAGCTTCATAACGCGCACCCCTCCGCGCCCTCTCGCACCGAGTGTGGGTGGCTCTCTGGGAAACGGGAAATCCGGCCCAGAGCGGTATACGGCTTGTGGGGGGAAGGCTGGTGAAGGGTTCAGGCGGACGCACCTTAAACCCTAAACCATCGGCGTCGATCGGTCCTACGGTTTGGAGGGTTCTCTCGCTTTACCCTGGGTGCTACTTACCCAGAGCCCGGAACCACAAGCCCTCCCCCCCTAGACCCGAGCCCGTTATCATGAACCACAGGCGTCAATCCAACCCCTTGGCCCTTCACGGTCTTCTCTCCCTTCACCCCAAGACCCCAGGCATCTCCCTTCACCCAAAACCTCAGGCATCGATCCATACCGCCGCTACCTCGACGCGGGACCTACCAAACAGCCTCCCTACCCACACTGTTACAGTTACATCGGCTTTCCAGCAAAGACTACCTCTAGTCCTAGTACCACCGCCTAGACCCAAGTCCAGTTCTGGCCCTAACAATTACTTGTGAGGGGCGGTAGCCACCAGCCGTCTGCCTGCCAACGTGTAGTCCCAGAGCAAAGAGGAGAGCACCCACCCTACACCCCAAAAACCCAGGCGTCGATCTACACCGGTATCACGCTTGCCGAGTACTTCCGCGACATGGGCTACCACTTCTGCATGATGGGTGACTCAACGTCGCGCTGGGCCGAGGCGCTGCGCGAGATCTCAGGACGGCTCGCGGAGATGCCTGCCGACTCAGGGTGCGTGGCAGTGGTGTCCTTGAGGGAACAGAGAATGTAGATTTTGCCCCCGCAGCAATAGGGAGGGAACATGCCGAGTTGCCCCGCCCCCGCAGGCAGCGATGTTGCGCAGATAAGAGTGAAGACAGTCAAATTTCCCACTTTTTTTTAGCCAAACTCTCGCGTTTTGCCCCCACGGTCTGCTCCCAAATTTTCTGGTTTGCCCCGCGGCAGGATCTCGGGACGGCTCGCTGAGATGCCTGCCGACTCCGGGTGCGCGGGGCCCAGTGATTTTCTTTTCAGGATTTTAAATTAATTCTTCCACAGCCAGATTTCGCTTTGCATGCGTTGACCGCTGACCTCCCTTTGAGCGTGTGTCCTCAGAAATAGGTCACTTGGAAGCTCGAGACGAGCTCTGTCTGGCGGGCTCGGCAGACTTCCAATCCACTGAATGTGTTGAGCTGTGTTCAAGATCAAAGCACAGTCGAAATACAGCCAAATGGCTGTGGAGAGCCAAACAGGAAATCACCGGCGGGGCCCTAGGGGGGGGCATCGTGGTATCGTGACATTGTTGAGAGCGTTGAAGGCCTTACCCCGAACGCATGCACACCCCAAACTAGGTCCCCGCATACCTGGGCGCGCGCCTCGTGTCCTTCTCGGAGCGCGCCAGCCTCCCAAACGTTCAAGCCCTGACCCCGGACCCTTGCACCCCAAACTCGGTACCCCGCACACCTGGGCGCACGCCCGACGTCCTTCTACTAGCGCGCCAGCCAAAGAAATGTGTCCAAGCCCTTTCCCCAAACCCTTTCACACCCCCAAATAGGTACCCGGCATACCTGGGCGCGCGCCTTGCTTCATTCTACGAGCGCGCCGGACGCGTCAAGTGCCTCGGCTCCCCGCAGCGCGAGGGCTCGGTCACGATTGTGGGCGCCGTGTCTCCCCCCGGAGGCGACTTCTCCGACCCCGTTACCGCGGCGACGCTATCGATCGTCCAGGTCAGTCGGTCGGTTAGTTGGTTGGTGCGTAAGGCTGTAGTGGCGGTTTTGGGAGGTTGAGCGAGCCCCAACGAGGCTTGAGGATTGACATGGGCGTGCGTGTGTCTCCCCCCGGAGGCGACTTCTCCGACCCCGTCACCGCGGCGACGCTATCGATCGTTCAGGTCAGTCGGTCGGTCGTTCAGTTGGTCGGTTAGTTAGGTCGGTTTGTTGGGATGTAGTGGCGGTTGGATTATTTTCAACAGAGCTCATCTGAATCCGTGTGCGCGGTTTGGCTAGTTGGTAGAAGCAGTGAGGGTTTGTTTTGGAGGCGTCGCATAGTACTTAGCCCTCCTTTTTGCTGTAGGAATTCACGTTGGCAGGCAGCTGGCTGGTGGCAACCGCCCCTCACCGTACACCACGGCTCTCCACCCGACCCTATCCTGAGCACGCTCAAACGCCGTGTCCAAAAAAGTCTTTCAATCAGAACGAGTGCCATTAGTTTCACCTAGCTGCTGAATCAGTAGCTTAAGAAAATAGTGTCGGGAGGAGGCTGGAGGCCGGCCTTGCTGCCGAGCCACATCCATTGTGCAGTCAAAAGTCGTACGAGGAAGACGAGAAGCCGGCATGCGCATCACATGGCCTAGCCACTGCATTGATCGCTTTGCCACAAGGCTCTCAATTGGCTCAGTGTCGCACGCCTGCCGAATATAAGTTAATCTGTGCCGGTCGACCAGGCGCACACCCAGAATGCGACGAAGGCAGTTAGAGTGGGCAACCTCCAATCGAGTCAGTTGTGTTTTAGTAGGGGCCCATGTTTCGCAGCCGTACAGAAAGTGGGGCAGCACGAAAGTGTTGTAAACCCGCATCTTAGACTGCACTTGCATCTTCTTGCTGGCCCAAATCTTATCAAAAGACGCAAACACGCCCAGCGCGCGACCGACACGCACACCGATCTCCTTTTCCACACCACCACTCTGGGTTATCCAACTCCCTAGATACTTAAATGCAGAGACGGTCTTCACTTCACCACCAGTCAGCGCAAACGTGGGCAGATCCGCGTCAAAATCTGCTGGCAAAATCATCACTTCTGTCTTGGCGGCGTTGATTTGCATGCCAAAGCTAGAGGACACTTTGTCAAGGATTTTCAGCATAAGCGCCAACTGAGCTGGGTCATGCGAGAACAAACATAAATCGTCGGCATACATCAGCATTACTATGCGCTCAACCGACGACGACAACACAGAGCCGCCGGCTTGGGTCCATCCAGATACTCCATCGATTCACACGCTCGAGGCACTGCGCCAAACCTATTTTGCCCCCTCACCCTTTGTCCCGTCCGCAGGTCTTCTGGGGCCTCGACACAAGCACCCAGACACTTCATCAATTGAGACACTCGATGCGCCCCGCCAATCCCGTCTTTCCCCTCTCCCCCCTTGTCCTGTCCACAGGTCTTCCGGGGCCTTGACCCAAAGCACCCAGACACTCCATCATTCCAGACATTCGGAAGCGCTCCGCCAACCTCGTCTATCCCCTCCCCCCCCGTGTCCCGTCCGCAGGGCTTCTGGGCCCCCCGACCCAAAGCATCCAGACACTCGGCAGCGCCCCGCCAAACCTGTCTTTCCTCTCTGCCCCCTTGTCCCGTCCGCAAGTCTTCCTTCTTGGGGCCTCGACCCAAAGCATCCAGACACTCGGAAGCGCTCCGCGAAACCTGTCTTTCCCCTCTCCCCCCCTTGTCCCTTCTGCAGGTCCTCTGTGCCCCCGACCCAAAGCATCCAGACACTCGGAAGCGCCCCGCCAAACCTGTCTTTCCCCTCTTCCCCCCTGTCCCGTCTGCAGGTCCTCTGGGGGCTCGACCCAAAGCATCCAGACACTCAAAGCGCTCCGCCAAACCTGCCCACCCCCCACCCCACCCCTTGTACCGTTTGCAGGTCTTCTGGGGCCTCGACAAGAAGCTCGCGCAGCGCAAGCACTTCCCGTCGGTCAACTGGCTCATCTCGTACTCTAAGTACACCAAGGTGAGCTTCGTAAGATGGTTATGTGGAGGGTGCATTGGAGGGTTAGAAGGCTGTGCAAGAATAGTTTCCGAAAAGCGCTTCTTAGGTGAGGCCCTTTCCGTCGGCCAACTGGCTCATCTCGTACGCTTAAGTACACCTTGATGGGTTTCCTTGACCCGAACTAGGACGGTTCCCTAAGACGTAACCAGCCAACCGTCTGTAGTGCCCGGGCGCTTTATGCCAAGCAAGGTCGAATACGCTGCCTGTAGGTGCGTCACACGACTGTATACTCTCCAGCATCATCATCATCATCAGGACGGTTTCCTAGGGGAGGGTCTCGTTGGAGGGTCTCCATGGTGGTTTTCCGAGGAGGGTTTCTGGGGGGGGCTTCCGGATGATGATGATGGATCTTACAGTCGTGTGTGCCGCACCTACAAGACCTAGACGCTAGGAGCGCTTCCTAGGGTGGCACTTTCCGTCGGTCAACTGGCTCATCTCGCACTCCAAGTAAATCATGGTTTCCTCGCAGTTGAGTTCATGGGGGGGGGGGGGGTCTCTATCAGGCTTTCCGACGAGGTTTCCCCAGGGAGGGCTTCCGAGACAATAGGAGCGTTTCCTAGGCACTTGGTAGGCACTTCCCGTCGGTTAACTGGCTCATCTCGCATTCCAAGCACACCAAGGTTTCCTGGCAGTTGGCTGCATTGGGGCGGTTCTCTACAAGGCTTTTCGAGGGGGCTTTCCCAGACACTGGGAGCGTTTCCTACGGAGACACTTGCCGTCGGCCTCCAAGTACACCAAGCTGGGTTTACCGTCAACAGTGTGCACCCTCGGGGCGTGGGATTGAGGGAGTTGCCTCGTGAGGCGGGCTTCCACAGACACAGCGGTTGTGCATGTGATGGTGGCACCGCTAGCCTCGGCCGTTGCGCACCAAACCGGCAACAGCCACCCGCTGCCCACCTCCTGACCCTGGTTGTGGCACCGCCAGCCCGCCCCTGCCCCATCAGCCCTTCCGTACCAAACCAGCTAACGGCCCCCTGCTGCCCCCCTGCTATCCACATCCTCCTCCACTTGCCATCCACATCCTCCTCCACCAGCTACCCACCTGCTACCCTCCTGCTGCCCACCTGCCACCCACCTGCTGCCCACCTGCTGCCCACCTGCCACCCACCTGCTACCCACCAACCTCACCCTGCTGCCCACCCTCCCGGCCCAGGCGCTCGAGCCGTTCTACGACAACTTTGACTCTGAGTTCGTCGGGCTGCGCACGACGTTCCGCGAGGTGCGGGGGGAGGGTTTGATGGTCTGGTAGACTGGCGCGTTGCGTGGCCTCGTGGCCTTTCATTTAGTACAGCTCGCCTAGACGTGTAGTCTATGGCCTGAACTCACGCCCTGCGGTCCCCCGGGCGCTTGTGTAGTAACATGTCACTTCTTGACCAGCCCCCATGTCCCTTACGATACACACTGATCAGTAGCCTCTGCTGCCGCTATGGTGGAGGTCTAGGGGAAACGATCCCGCGGGCTTGTGAACCCCGGTCGTGGCCCCACGAGGAGTCAGATCTGGGAGCCGAGCGCCCTGTGTAGGTCCAGCCCCGACCCAATAGCCTCCCACCACCAGTAGCGCTCGGGCGTTGCACGCCGCGCCAAGGTCGAATATGCTGCCGGTAGGTGCATCACACACGACTGTAAAATCCATCATCATCATGTTGAAGGTTTTGATAGTGGCGATGACGGTCTGCACAGTCTGCGCAGCTGGTCGGCAAGCACGCGCACACATACACTAAGCACACACTCACACTCAACACACACACGCACACACACACAACTCTCACTCTGGGTCTAATGCGCCATCAAAGGGCGTGTCCGACGGACTGTAAAATATACCTGCCCCCCCCACACACAGGTGCTCCATAAGGAGGACGTTCTGAACAAGATCGTGCAGCTGGTCGGCAAGAACTCTCACACACATACACACACACACACACACACACATGCGCTCACGCCCACAGGTGCTCCAAGAGGAGGACGAGCTGAACGAGATCGTGCAGCTGGTCGGCAAGGACGCGCACGCACACACACCATGCTCACTCTCACACACACACACACACACACACACACATGCGCCCACACCCACAGGTGCTCCAGAAGGAGGACGAGCTGAACGAGATCGTGCAGCTGGTCGGCAAGGACGCGCTCGCTGAGGGCGACAAGGTGACACCGCTGTCTGCTAGCTGTTAGCCGCATGCATGCACGCATGGACGTTGCCCAGCAGCCTAGCTGCAGCATGCTGACTGTTAGCTGTTAGCCGCACGCACAGTGCCTTACTCAGGCTGCCTAGCTGCAGCTCGCTGCCTGCTAGCTGTTAGCCGCACGCTGCCTAGCTGACGCTGCCAGCTGTCTGTGTGCTGACAGAGTGACACGCCATGTGCTGTGCTTGTGGGTGGGTGTGGTGTGGGTGTTCCAACAGATAGGGTGGGGCCGAGATCGAGCTGCGGAGATTTGAGTTGGGCTCTTGGAATTGATGTGGGGTTTTGAAGTGCGCTGCCTCCCTATCGCAAACTCTTCGAAGCACACCATCTCACTCTCTCCCTCTTTCTCACACGACCACAAACACAGATCATCCTCGAGACGGCGCGCTTCATCAAGGACGACTACCTGCAGCAGAACTCGTTCACGGTGAGTCGACACCCCAGCGTTTGTGTTCCAGGCGTCGGTTGCTCTCAACCTGCGTAGCCTGCCCATGTGGGACTCTGCAACCACACACACGCACACACACTAACACACGCACACGCGCTCAAACTCACACATACGCACGCACGCGCCCGACGCGCCGCGCAGACTTACGACAAGTACTGCCCGTTCTACAAGTCTGTCGAGATGATGCGCAACATCTGCACGTTCCACCGGCTAGCGACCGCCGCGGTCGAGAAGACGAGCGCTGGCAACGCCGAGGGCCAGCGCATCACGCTGCACGTCATCAAGACGCGCCTCTCGGACGTGCTCTACAAGCTCACGTCGCAGAAGTTCGAGGAGCCGAGCGACGGCGAGGAGGCCGTGCGCTTCAAGCTGAAGAAGGTCAACGAGGAGCTGGTGGAGCGCTTCCACGCGCTCGAGGACGAGTTCCGCTGAGGGGCTGCGCTGATGAGGGGGGGAGGGGGCGGGACTTCCGCTACTCGAGCCACCCGCGCACGCACGCACACTACGCGGCACGCTTGGTACGCGGCGTGTCGTGATGCGTGTGCGCAGTACGAGAGTACTTTTCGCAGGGGCGCGGACGGATGCGCCGCTGGTAGCTGGTGAGGAGGGCATGTTTTTTGTAACTCGAGCAACTGACTGAAGCATTGACTGAAGCATTGACTGAGACCCGGTGATTCGGGAGATTCTCTAAACCTTCTGAACCCCGAGTATTAATAAAAACACGGGGCCCAAAAAGGGCTAGTAGCCAGCAAGGTTGCAAACACAGCGCAGTCCCTCGTTGTGATGTCACACGGATGTCACTGTGGTCGGTGTATACGGTGTGGATCCTTGTCCTTACGCTCTCCGAATCCTTACGCTCCTACTTCATCGCAAGCTCAACTGTCAATTCGTCGTCCCCACACGCATGTGCTCCTACTGAAGCCAGCCCTGCAAACACACGTGAGCAGCAATGCATGCGCCGACCGCGTACCCCCCCCCCCTGCCTGGCCCTGCCTGGCCCCAGCTTGTCGTACCGTGAATTTGTAAGCCGGATTGACCAGAGGGGGCACGCGTTGGTATCTGTATGCGTCACACACCTTCCATGCCCCCGCGCCAGCAACCCATGCACACACACCAGCACACCAGCACCGCATCGCTGCATGCGTCCCCACCTCTGCACACACACACACGCACATGCCCCTGCCCCCACCCACTCTTCTCACGGCTCATCGCTCCCTGCCTGCCCCTACCCCCCTCTACCTGTTGCGCGCGCAGCCACGTCGCAGCACGATGCCTCCTCTCACCCGCCGCGAGTTGAAGGTGGCGCGCGACCTCGGCGAGGTCGCCAAGCCTGTCAAGCAGAAGAAGGTGGGCCCCTGGTTTTCATGGCAGCGCACTAGGGAACAGGCAGCAATCTCCTTTGTTGAAGAGGCCCATGCGGGTGCCCTGCGGTTTTGGGTGGTTGTGGTTGGTTGCTGTGTGATGCTGGCTGGCTGGTTGCTGGGTTGGTTGCTGGTTGGTTGCTGGTTGTTTGTAGTTGACCATCGCGACGACCCAGTTGAAGACAGGAAGGGTGAATGCAAACCATCCGCACGCACCGTCTCTCCTCACCCCCGCCGTCACTTCCCCAGCCCCCTCTCACCTCCCCCGCCCTCCCCACCTCTTCCCCACCCTTGCTCAGGCGCTGGTGACCCTGTCGCAGCTGTGCATCCATGATCCAGACAGCCGGGCCGACATCGCCGCCGCCGGGGCCATCGCTCCACTGGTGCAACTGCTGGGGGCTGGCTCGTCAGCTGACACGCAGGAGCGTGCAGCAACAGCATTGCGGCACCTCGCAAAGGAGGGGAACGCGGACATCATCGCTGCTGCCGGTGCGATCCCTCCACTCGTGCAGCTGCTGGGGCATGGCACCCCAGCTGATGTGCAGAACCAAGCATGTGCGCTACTGGCGAGCCTCGCTCAAAATGCTGAGTCTGCAGTCACCATTGCTGCAGCCGGTGCGATCCCTCGACTGGTGCCGCTGCTGGGGCCTGGCTCCGAAGATATCGAGTTGCAGTTGCGGGGCATTCCAGCGATGGTGCAGGAGAATGCATCATCAGCACTGTGGGCCCTCACTGTGAGTGACACAAACGATGCCACGCTTGCTGCAGCCGGTGCCATCCCTCCGCTGGTGCTGCTGCTGGGGCCTGGTTCTACTGATGCGATGCAAGAGCATGCAGCTGGAGTAATGTGGGCCCTCGCCAAGGGTGGTGCTCAGATTGTGGCCGCCATTGTCAATGCCGGCGCCATCCCTTCACTGGTGCGACTGCTGGGGCCTGGCTCTTCCGATTTGGCGCGGGAGAATGCAGAAGGAGCACTGTGGGACCTCGCCATTGCTGATAATGTTTTCGCAAATGCCATTGCTAGCGCCGGCGCCATCCCTCCGCTGGTGCTGCTGCTACGGGCTGGCTCTGCCAATATGGTGCAGGATAATGCAGCAGGAGCACGGTTGGAGCTCGCCACGAGTGATGAGAATGCGGTCGCCATTGCCAATGCCGGCGCCATCCCCCTGCTGGTGCGGCTGCTCGGGCCTAAATCTCTAGCCTTCACGCAGGAGCTTGCAGCAGGAACACTAGCACGCCTCGCCGCAAACACTGACAATGCGGCCACCATTGCTGCAGCCGGTGCCATCACAGGAGCACTGATGAAGCTTGCTGACAATGCTGACAATGCTGTCACCATCGCGGCTGCGGGTGCCATTCCTCCACTGGTGCAGCTGCTCGGGCTGGGCTCTTCAGCTGGTGCACAGCGGGAAGCAGCGCATGCCCTGAGGGCACTTGCCAAGTGTAACGCCGAGCTCCGAGAAAATATTGCCGTTCTTGACGACGTTGCCAGTGTGCTGCGGGTGATGGAGGCGCTGAGTATTGTCTGACCAGCATGTGCCGCTGTTGGGGCGGCAAAACCGTGGCTAGCTCCACGTCATCATGAAGCGCCTCTCGGACGTGTTTTCACAAGCTCGCATCGCCGAGGAGGCATGAGGAGCTCACTGAGCAACAGCGAGGAGTCCGTGCGCTTCAGGCTGAATAAGGTCAGCGAGGAGCTGCTGGAGCGCGTCCACGCGCCCGAGGATGAGTTCCGCTTAGAGTGGCGGAGCTGAAGAAGTGGACCCGCCACCACTGACCTGCGCGGGTGCGAGTGCGAGCGCGAGTGCGAGTGCGGCGCACACACGCAGTGTGCAGTGCTTCTTCGATTGGGCGGTTTACCGCCTACGGCGGTTTCTGGGCGGAAATAATTGATTTATTGCTTAGGGGTTACCGCCCGATCATCGTCGATTTTCGTCGATTTTTGCCGTTTTGTCGTTTCATTTTGCCGATTTTGGCAAATTTGGGTAAGAATTAACTAATTGAAATCAATTGAAGAAGCACTGGCGGTGGGTTGAGCTGCGTGTGTGCGCGCACAGGAGGAATTTTAGCAGCGGGGCAGTCGAGGGCACAGTAGAGGGCGTATGCGCCGCTGATAGCTGGGCGAGGGGGGAGGAGGGAGGTGGACTGATGTAAACGACGGCTGGGTGTTGAGCCGCTTTTTGTGTTCACAAACTCCCCTACTAGTAGCGCGGACGTTCCCTCGAGGCACAGCACAGCAGGTCAGCACAGCAGCTCAGCACAGCAGGCCTCCCAGCACAGACTCACTGGCAGCCCGCTTCTCATCGGAGTCCAGCGTCCAGTCCACCAGCGCCCAGTGCTGTGTGACGGCGGCGCAAACCGCAGGCGGCTGACGTTTGACGACGAGGTCATGATCAGCAGGGAGATCATCAGCAGGCCAGCAGGCCACAGAGTCACAGACCCCAGGAACCCACCAGCAGGTCACAGAGTCACCAAACAGCCCCCCCACCCCACTGCTCATCCCTGGATCCCTGGGGCCTCCACACCTCAATTTGAATTGGGTTGGCAATCAGTTTGAATTTGCCGACCCACTCCATCTCTCTCCGACCGCCCTGACGCCCCGCCATCTGCACGCCATACTCATTCTACCGACGCTGAGGCCAAGCTCCGAGGTCGTGAGCCGCGTCTGAATGCATCCCAACGCACGCCTGGCCCTTCCCGCCCAGCACCCCCATGCATGCCCCGTGCACGGGCGCCTAGCCTGCCTGGCCGCAGCCTGCCGTGCCATGGATGTCGCGCAGACGGGTCGATCAGGGCGGGGGCTGTGGGCGCGCTGTAGTGACCTGCATGCCCATGCGTCGCACACACCCATGCAAGGCTCGCGCCTGATCGCTGCACGCCACAACCACCTCTGCATGCACCCCCCCCCTTATGCACACACACCCCACCACCCCCACCTCACTGCCCGTGCCTCCTTGCTGCCTGCCCCCACCTGCAGGAGTCGCTCTTTACTTTCAAAGCCGCCGAACAGCGCGCGAGTCAGCCAGCATGGACGACGTCAACCCCCTCGACCACCTGGCCGCCCTGAGCGATGACGAGGTTGAGGCGCGTGACGGTGAGGACGAGGAGGGCGAGGGCGAGGACCTGCTGGACGAGAACATGGGCCAGGACTACCGCGCAATGGACCACCTGGACCGCTACGAGTCCGAGGGCCTGGAGGAGGACGTCGATGAGGAGCTGGACGAGGAGGGCATGCTTGCCGCACGTGCAGCGGCGGAGCGTGAGCTGGACCAGCGCCAGCGCCGCGCCGCGGGCGGCCTTCCCACCGCGCTCGATGGTGGCGACGAGGACGACAGCCAGTACTTCCGCGAGCGCCGCGACAGCCGTCGCCGCGCGCGCCGCGGCGAGTCCCCCGGCCTGTCTGATGACGGCGAGGACCAGGACGTGGACATAGACATCGACAACGTGCACGGCAGCGTGAGTGAGTGGATCGCGCAGCCGGGCGTGGCGCGCAAGGTGCGCACCACGTTCTGCCGCTTCCTCACGAGCTTTGTCGACGAGAACAACTCCAAGATCTACGTCGACCGCATCAAGGACATGGTCTCCAACGGCCACCGCTCCTGCTCCGTGATCTACGGCAACCTGTCGCTCAACAAGGAGACGGAGATCCTCGCGAGCTGGCTGGCAGACGAGCCCGCGGGCACGCTCAAGATCCTCAACCAGGGCCTGGAAGCAGCCGTCAAGAAGATGTTCCCAAACGTGAACAACGGGGACTCGAGCGAGCGTGACCGCGACGGCGGGCCCGGCGAGGAGGGCAGCGACGAGCCCGAGTACTTTGTGCGCATCCAGGACCTGCCCCTGGCTGACAAGCTGCGCGACCTGCGTGCGTTCCACCTCAACACCATGGTCAAGGTCTCGGGCGTCGTCACGCGCCGCACCGGCGTGTTCCCGCAGCTCAAGGTCGTCATGTTTGACTGCGCAAAGTGTGGCAACACACTCGGGCCGTTTGCTCAGGACGGGGACCGCGAGGTCAAGCCCCAGAACTGCCCCAACTGCAACGGCAAGGGACCGTTCAACCTCAACTCAACGTCGACGGTGTACAGAGACTACCAGAAGCTCACGCTGCAGGAGAGCCCGGGGGACGTGCCAGCGGGGCGGCTGCCTCGACAGAAGGAGGTCATCCTGCTCAACGACCTTATCGACTGCGCGCGACCAGGAGAGGAGATCACAATCACGGGTGAGCTTAGTGGGCGTGTGTGTGTGTGCGTGCGAGGGGGAGTGGCTGTGGGGCAAGGGGGGGGGGGGCAGGCGAGGAGATCACCAGCAGTGGGTGAGTGGTCTGTGCGTGTGTGTGGGCGGTGGCTGTTTGGTGGTGGCTGTGTGTGTGTGGCTGTGGGGCGAAAGGGGGTGGGTGGGTGCGCCAGGAGAGGAGAACACCAGCATGGGTGCGTGGGGTGGTTGGGTGTGGTGGCTGGCCCAGTGGGGGGCAAGGGGGGGGGGGCAAGGGGGCTGCCAGGCGAGAAGATCACCAGCACGGGCGTGTGTGGTGGCTGGGGGGCAAGGGTGGGGCAGGGGGCTGCCTGCCAGGCAAGAATATTGATATCATGGGTGGGTGGTCTGTGTGCGTGTGTGTGCGAGGGGGGGGGGGCTGGCGCCGCGCGAAGATATCACCAGTAGTGCGTGAGTGGGGTGGTTGGGGGGGGGGCTGCCAGGAGAGGAGACATCATCCATCATGGGTGAGTGGGGTCGCTGGGTGTGGGTGTGGGGTGGCTGCAGGGCAAGGGGGCGGGGGGGGGGAGTGCGACGCGAGCATGCGCATGTCTGCAGCTGCCTGGCGGTCGGCGGCTTTCACCACTACGGTAGTAAGTAGTAGTACACCCCAAGCGTTGGGCACAGTTGGCCCCGCAAAGCTGCAGCTGCTAGCACTGGCTAGCACGCTGCTAGCACTGGCTAGCACGCTGCGAGCACTGGCTAGCACGCTGCTAGCACGCTGCGAACACGCTGCTAGCACGCTGCCAGCACGCTGCCAGCACGCTGCCAGCACGCTGCTAGCACGCTGCTAGCACGCTGCCTGCCGCCCCAGCTCCAACCGATCTTTCCCCTCCCCCTCCCTTCACCCCACGCCCACTCTTGAGTGTGAGTGCTGCTCTGCAGTCTGCCCCCTCCCCCCCCCTGTCTCTCTGAATGGCAAACCTCATGCTGTCATCATCTTGCTGGAGCTGTGGAGCCATGCGTGTGCCCGCCAGACGTAGAGTCCACACGCACACACACACACACACACACACACACGCCTGCTCCCGCCCCTCACGCAGGCATCTACCAGCACTCGTACGACCCACTTACCCCTCCCCCGCCTCCCCCCCACACATACACTCTCCCACACAGACACACATATCTGCCCCCCCCCCTTCCCCCGATCAGGCAGGCATCTTCATGCACTCGTGCGACACACACATACACACACACACTCTCACACGCACACACTGCCTCCCTCCCCTGCCCTCCCTCCCCCCCCAGGCATCTACATGCACTGGTACGACGCGTACACACACACACACACTCTCTCACACACACACACACACACACACATACCTGCCCTCCCCCCTCCCCCCTCAACCAGGCATCTACATGCACTCGTACGACGCGCACCTGAACGTGAAGAATGGCTTCCCCGTATTCTCCACCTGCCTTCTTGACCCCCCCCCCCTTCCCCCCGCCCCCTCCCCTCCCCCCCCTCAACCAGGCATCTACATGCACTCGTACGACGCGCACCTGAACGTGAAGAACGGCTTCCCCGTGTTCTCCACCTGCCTCCTCGACCCCTCCCCCCCCCTGACCCCCCCCCCCTCAACCAGGCATATACATGCACTCGTACGACGCGTACACACACACGCACACTGTCACACGCATACACTGCCTCCCTCCCCCTGCCCCCCCCTCCCCCAACCAGGCATCTACATGCTGTACACCGTGCACCTGAACGTGAAGAATGGCTTCCCCGTGTTCTCCACCTGCCTTTCTTGACCCCCCCTGCCCCCCCCTCCCCCACCCAGGCATCTACATGCACTCGTACGACGCGTACCTGAACGTGAAGAACGGCTTCCCCGTGTTCTCCACCTGCCTTGAGGCCAACCACGTTGCCAAGAACGAGGACGTGTACGCGATGTGCAGCCTGACGGACGAGGACAAGCAGACGGTGATCAACCTGTCTCGCGACCCCAACATCGCACGCAAGATCATCAAGTCCATCGCGCCGTCGATCTACGGACACGAGTTCATCAAGACCGCGCTCGCGATGGCGCTGTTTGGGGGGATGGAGAAGCACCCGAGTCCCGCGTACCGCCTGCGCGGCGACATCAACGTGCTGCTGCTGGGTGACCCCGGTGTCGCAAAGTCGCAGTTCCTCAAGTACGTTGAGAAGACGGCGACGCGCGCGGTGTACACGACCGGCAAGGGCGCATCCGCGGTGGGCCTGACCGCGTCTGTGCACCGCGACTCTCTGACCAAGGAGTGGGTGCTGGAAGGCGGCGCGCTCGTGCTGGCGGACAAGGGCGTGTGCCTCATTGACGAGTTTGACAAGATGAATGACCAGGACCGCGTGTCGATCCACGAGGCCATGGAGCAGCAGTCCATCTCCATCTCTAAGGCCGGCATCGTCACACAGCTGCAGGCGCGCTGCTCGGTCATCGCGGCAGCCAACCCGGTCGGCGGACGCTACGACCCTAGCCGCACGCTCGCCGAGAACGTGGAGCTGTCCGACCCCATCCTCTCACGCTTTGACGTCATGTGCGTCGTGCGGGACCAGGTGGACCCGGTGCAGGACCAGCGCCTCGCAGAGTTTGTTGTCGGCAACCACATGCGTGCGCACCCGGTGCGCGTGGCTGCCGCGGCCAATGGCGAGCCGCTGCCTGAGATCGACATGCCGGGGCCGCAGGCCGACCCCGACATCATCGACCAGGACACGCTACGCAAGTACATCACGTACGCAAAGCAGAACTGCAAGCCGATGCTTCAGCAGGCCGACTACGACAAGCTCATGGAGGTGTACAGCCGACTGCGCCAGGAGGCGGCGCGCACGCACGGCATGCCGATCGCGGTGCGCCACCTCGAGTCGCTCATCCGCATGTCCGAGGCGCACGCTAAGATGCACATGCGAGACTACGTGTCGGACTTTGACATCAACGTCGCGATCAAGCAGATGCTCGGGAGCTTCATCCAGAGCCAGAAGTACAGCGTGCACAAAACGCTCGAGCGACGCTTCAAGCGCTACCTATACTTTGCGTCAGACTTCCACCAGGTGGGCGACGTGTGTGTGTGTGTGTGTGTGTGTGTGTGTGTGTGTGTGTGTGTGTGTGTGAAGGGGGGGGCTGCAGCTGCGGATCCGCACAGAAAAACAAGCGTGCGCGTGGTGGTCGATTATGCCACAGCCTGTCTGGACGCCTGCTCTGATGGTGCGTCAGACTTTTGCGTGCGCACCCTGAAACTGAGGCAGATGCGCGCGTGCCAGAGGGGGGGGGACACTCACCCCCGCCCGCCCGCAACACCACGTGCCTGCCTGCAACGCCCCGCGCGTGCATGCGTGGTAGTCGATGTCACAGCCTGTTTGGCGCCTCTGGTGGCGTCAAACTCGTGCGTGCACACCCTGAAATGTGGGCAGTCAGATGCGCGCGCGCGCGTGTGTGCACTGCCAGAGATGGGGCGACACCGCAGCCAGCCAGTACTCACGCCCGCCTGCCCACGCCCGCCTGTCCACGCCCGCCCGCAACACCACGCATCCGCCCGCAACACCTGAGAAAGGGCGACACAGCAGCCAGCCAATACTCACGCCCATCACGCCCGCCCCCGCCCGCCCACCCGCCTGCAACACCCCGCGCGCGCGTGCGTGGTGGTCGATTGCACCGCCTTTTTGCGCCTCTGCTGGCGCATCAGACTCGTACTTGCTGCTTGCACAACCTGAAACTGAGGCACGCAGATGTTCGCGTGCACTGCCGGAAATGTGGCGACACAGCAACCAGTACTCACGCCCGCCCTCCCCCCGTCCCCCCTTGCCGCAGCTGCTCCTCAACCTCCTCAAGGAACTCCTGGTGGAGGTTCAGCGCGACGTGCGGCTGCAGGGCGGCATGCTGCAAGAGGAGAAGACGTACAAGATCCCCGTGCGCGCGCTCGAGGAGAAGGCGCGCGAGCACGAGATCGCAGACCTGGAGGACTTCTACACGTCCAACGTCTTCACGACGTCTGGCTTCCAGCTGGCCGCGGGCAACAACCACATCGTGTACTCTGCGTGAGGTGCGTGGGAAGGGGAGGGGGAGAGGGGGCTTGCGCTGCGCTGTGGTGTGGTGTTGCAGGCAGCGGGGCGTGGGCGGGGCGTGTGCATGCATCGGCGTGTGTGTCCACATCCTCCTGAGACTTGTTGCTCACCCCTGTTCCACAGTCTCAAAGTGGTGGCTTGCCGAGCTGCCCCCGACCGACCCCCCACCGCACCCCACCCCCCCCACACACACACGCATATGCGCAGGTGCTTGAGAAGTAGGCTTGAGCTGGATGAGATCGACTAGGAGCTGGTGTAGCGCTTCCACGTACTCGAGGATGAGTTCCGCTGTGGGGCGGCGCTGCAGGGGCGAACCCGGCGCCACCCACCCGCCCCCCTCGCGCACGCGCGTGCGGCGCGCACACGCGGTGTAGTGTGCGGCGTGTGTGCGCGCACAGTAGTTAATTTAAGCAGGGGGCAGTAGGCGGACGGAGATCGCTGGGGGGAAAGGAGGGGGCTGAGGTAGGAGAGCACGGCACAGTGCCGTTTTTTTTACCGTGACTGTAACTTGCCTAGGCCTGTCATTAAGGCACATCATCGAGGTCACAGCACAGGAGGTCACAGGAGGTCACAGGAGGTCACAGCACAGGAGGTCACAGCAGGTTGCAGACTCACAAACGCAGTCCACCAGCACCCTGTGCTGCAGCACAGCTGCGTGGCAGGGTGCTGAAGTTGGCCACTAGGGTTCCTTCCATGGACAATGAGGACAGCACAACAGGTCAGCAGTCAACCGCGCCGGGCGGATCGCGGCACCCCCGCCCTTGGTGCATCCATTCATCAATTTCCTTCACCTTCCAGGTGGATCGTCCCCTCGACGCTCGCTTGTCCCCTCATGCCTTGCTGTCCAGATCTCACGCGTGCAAGCTTGGTGAACGATGTGCGCTGCAGCTGGTGACAGGCGGCGCAGGCCACACGCCCAACCATGCGCGCTCCCCACAGGTACAGGAGGCGGTGGCGGTGCAAGTGAGCAGTTGCGGGTGATTTGGGGATGATTGGCAGGCGGCAGCGATAGCAGGGGCAGCACCATGCACAGCTGCAGCTGGTCGCTCTGCTGGCGGAAGCTGGTCCTCACCAAACGCCCGCCGCCGTCCGATTGCGGCAATAACTCCCAGTAACTGCGTCGCCGCTACCTCCATTTTTCATGGCCGCCACTACTCAGCCACCCCCCCTGCTAATGGGCGTGTGTGCACTGTTTGGGGCGTCGCCCCCTCGCGCCTGCGTACACTTCACTTGTCTGCTGCTACTACCAGATCCCCTCTAGCGCCACTTCCTCTTCCTCATGCATGTGCTGTAGCAGCCTAGGCCTGGACTCCACACGAAATAGTAACTCCACCCCCACTAAAGTTGACAAACTGATTAGTGCTTGTGAGTTGTGCATTTAGCAACCTCGGGGGTAGTGGGTTGTTACGCACGGGTCTGGAAGACACTTCGCTAGAAATGGCATCGCACGGCGGCCGGCGTCCCGCTGCACCCATCATCCGTCCCTCCGCCCTGGCACTACTTCTTCTGGCCACCCTCTCGATGATGGCGCAAGGATCTGGTGCCGCGGTGTCAACCAATGGAGTGCTGCGCACCCTCTCAGGTAGGGCATCGTTTAGGCGCGCGCGCGAGGTCCTCGAGGCAGATAAGTGTCCTGCGCATGGGGCACCACGCATTGCGCATGCCTGCAAGCCGCACGCTGCATGGGTCGCGGAAGTGGGTCGCGGATGTTGCCAAAGTTGCATGCACATTGTGTGTGCGCCCGCCACAGCGGCGGCTCACACAGCACCGCTAGCACCTTTTCGCACCAATCCAAAGGCATTCCCAACGAACTTTCGCCTCACAGCTTGCACGGTTTGCACGGTGCCTCGGTCCACCAAAAATCATACGCCTAGGTCTAAATCCAAATGAGGCACCAGCTGTCTTCCACTCCTTGTCCTCATGTGTTGATGACTGGTGGGGGCCTGCCTAGTGGATTGTGGCATGTAGACAGGGCACTGTGCCCGCCAGTTCCTCAACGGCCGGGTTTCACAAGCCTGTCACCTCGAACTCCACGGTAGCGGCAGCAACGGCTACTCACACGCCCCCCGATCACGCCCCCCCCTGGCTCTGACACCCACGCAGGCACGCTACACGCGCTGTCCGTACCGCCTGGCATCGACGGTGGTTCCTCGGGTAGCGGCGGCGTGGCGCAGTTCTACCTGCGCGCCAGCGACGGCGCTTCGTACGCTCTCGTGATGCCTCCCGGTGCAGACGTCGCACATCTGACTTCTTCGATCGGGCGGCCCGTGCGTACCACGTTCAGGGAGAAGCAGCAGCAGCAGCACCAGCAGCATGAGGAGGGGCAGCAGGGGGGGGGGGAGGGCGCCGTCAACGCCACCGCAGGGGGACAGACTGGAGGCCGCCAGAGGACGCTCGTTCTCGAAGAGCTGCCGCTGCGACTGCCGCGTGGTGGGACTTCCCGCCGCCTCCTCGCCCAGATGCCCGCCGCGCCCACGCCCACCGGCGCCGTTTCGATCATCGTCTTCATCATGGACCTGTCCGAGTGCGGCATCCCCCCGGCTACCACGCCTCAAGTAAGGACGACATGCGCGCTCGCGGGCATCATCATGCCTGCTCCCTCCCCCCCCCCTCCGCATGTGCTCTCTTGCAAGCATGCACACACGCGTGCACGCACAGCCGACTCACCTCGCCCTATTCCCCACCCTCTCCCACCCCGGTTGTCGCTCCTTACTTGAGGTCACGCGCGCTCGCGGGCATCATCAGGCCTGCTCCCCCCTCCTCCGCATGTGCTCTCTTGCAAGCATGGACACACGCGCACGCACAGCTGACTCACCTTGACCTATCCCCCATCCTCTCCCGCCCCTGCCGTTGCTCCTTACTTGAGGTCACGCGCGCTCGCGGGCATCATGTCTGCTCCCCCCCCCCCCCCGCATGTGCTCTCTTGTCAAGCGTGGGGACACGAGCGCACGCACGCACGCACAGCTCACCCACCTCGCCCTATTCCCCATCCTCTCCCACCGCCCCTGCTGTCGCACGCCCCTCACCTCGCCCCCTTGGCCCACGACGCAGGCGGTCACGGCCTTCCTGTCGTCAACGCAGCCGCAGAACCTGGCCGGCATGTACGACGCGTGCACGGCCGGGGCCGCCCGCCTTGATGCCGCCGCCTCCGTCGTCATGACCGTAAGCTTCCCATGCGGCGCGGCCAACGGCGCCACGAGCGCCGGGGTGCAGTTCGACACGCGCACGTGCTCGAACAACGTGGTCGCGTGGCAGGATTACGCTGCTGATGCGGCAGGGCGTGCGGGCTACAGGTGGGGGCTGCCAAGCTGCGCGGCTTGCGTGTTTGTGTGCTTGCACACTTGCGTGCGCGTACAGACCCCCCCTCCCCCCCCACACACATGCGCGCGCACACGCCAAACGCACGCATGCAAGTCGGCGCCAAGTCGCGTGTGAGCAACCTGCCTCCTTGTCCCCACTCCGTTCCTTTTCCCTCATCACCATCGCCCGTCCATCCCCCCCCCCTTGCCTCGCAGCCTCACGCGCTTCCACCACCGGGCGTTGATCCTGCCCAAGGACCACAGCAACGTCATTACTGCGTGCAACTTCGCTGCGCTCGGCAGCCAGGGCCGCTGGGGCTACAATACGGACGCGCCTGGCAACGGCTGGGGCTATGGGGCGGTGTGGATCGGCGGATCGCTCTGGAACTCTGCACCGATCTATTGGCACGAGCTCGGGCACAACGTGGGTCGTGCTGTGCTGCCTGCCTGCCTGCCCGCATGCCTGCGTGCGTGCATGCCTGCACGCCTGCCTGTCTGCCTGCCCGCCCGCCCGCCCGCTCATCCACCTGCCAGCCTGCATGCATGCATGCATGCACGCCTGCACGCCCGCCTGCTTGCTTGCAAGCCTGCCTGCCTGCCCGCCCGCCCGCCCGCTCATCCACCAGCCTGCCAGCCTGTGTGCCTGTCTGCATGCATGCATGCCTGCACGCCCGCCTGCTTGCCAGTAAGCCTGCCTTTCTGCCCGCCCACCTGCCTGCATGCCCCGCCCACCTGCACGCCCGCCCACCCGCCTGCCTGCTCGCCTGCACGCCCACCTGTACGCCCGCCTGCCTGCCCGCCTGCCTGCCTGCTCGCCTGCTTGCCCGTCTGCATGCCCGCCTGTCTGCCCGCCCGCCTGCCTGTATGCCTGCACGCCCATCCTTCTGCCTGCGCGCCTGCCCACACGCTTGCCTGCTCGCCTGCCCGCCCGCCTGCCCGCGCGCCTGCCTTTCTGCCTGCCCGCCCGCCCATCCACCTGCCTGCCTGCCTGCACACCTGCGCGCCCACCCACCCGCCTGCCTGCTCACCTGCCCGCCCGCCTGCCTGCCTGCCTGTCTGCCTGCCCACCCGCCTGCCTGCCCACCCGCCCGCCCGCTCATCCACCTGCCTGCCTGCCTGCCTGCCTGAGACCACTGCCCCCCCCCTGTCACTGTGGCCTCACGACGCCCCCCCCCCTGCCACAGACTCTCCTCCCCCCCCTCACCCCTCTACTCACCCCCCCCTTTCTCAAAGTACGGCCTCCTCCATGCACGCAATGAAGTCCCATCCGCTGGCACCGTCGGCAACACCAACGACCCCACGTGCGCCATGGGGTCGTACGGGGGCACTGACGCGCGGTGCCACAACGCGCCGCATCTCTGGGCGATGGCCTGGGCGAGCCCCGCGGTCACTCTCAGCGTGACAGACGTGCGCAGCGGGCTCCTCCCCCGCCTGCTGACCATCGCAGCGCAGAGCACCAGCTCCCCCGGCCCCATTGGCGCTCAAGTGCAGGTGTCCTCCTCGCTCACATTTGCGATCAGCTTCCGCCGCGACGCGCCCACATACGACGCGCCGTTTTCCGACCTGCCTGGCGTCCAGCAGGGCGTCGCTGTGCACCGCGTGCCAAGCGGGCAGACCACCACGGACACGGCGCTCGTCGCGCTGCTGGTGCGTGTGCTGCCCACCCACGCCACACCTCCCCCCCTGCCTCTCGCACGCACACCCGGGGCACACACACAAGCCCCTCTGCGCCACTGCGCTGCTGCGTTGTGCACACACAAACACAACATGCGCGTGCGTGTACACGCGAACCACATGCGCGCCGACTCTCAAGTTCCTCCCTCCTTGACTTCTCCCCTCACACACACACACACACACACGCACACACACGTGTGTACATCTAACGCGCACCCGCAGGTGCAGACGGGCGACGCCTGGGTCGACTCATCGTCGCTGCTGTCCGTCACGCTCGTCGGCATCGCCCTCAGCGTCGACGCAACGATCGCGCTGTGCACGCGGGCGTCGCTGAACACGCCGTGCTACACAGGCGGTGTGGGCTCGCTGCCAGACACGCTGGGAGGCTCGCCCCCACCCAGCCCCCACCCACCCAGCCCCGCCCCCCCCCTCCCCGCCCGCCACCCCCCCTACGAATGAGCTTTACCAGCCCGCCCCCGCCCAGCCCGCCCCCGCCCAGTCCGCCGCCCTCCCCCCTCCCCCACCCAGCCCACCCCCTCCGCCTCCCCCGCCCAGCCCACCGCCCCCCCCTCCCGACATCACCAACAATGATGTCGGCCCTGTCCAGCAAGGCAGCGGCTCGGTCGACGTGTCTTTCACTGAGCCCAATTGGCTGTACGGTGCGCGGCCGTTCGAATGCAGCGGCGCCGTGACTTCGCTCTGGGACATTCTGGCAGGCTCGACATTCATGGATGTCGTGATGACGTGCGCGATCGACACGTCGAGCCGCGGATACACGGCGGCCGTGGTGCACATCGCCCTCGCGGCTTGGCCCGGCGACACGCGCGTCGCGACAGACCTGCTGGCTCTGATTCAGGGCCAGCTGCCGGGCCTGGTGACGGCATCCCAGCTGCCGTGCGGCTGCTCCTTATCCCTCGCATGCGACGGGGCGGCCAAGAAGTACCAATGCTGGCCCAGCAGCTGGGGAGAGACGCTTTCGGCCGGCACGACCACGCAAGCAGAGAGCTCGCTTTGCTGCTCGAGATGAATGGCTGAGCCATCGCCCAAGCCGTCGCCATGGGGCCCCTTGCTCACCGCACGTATGCGCGCAGTCCTTCCGTATTCTCGGTACAACTCCTTGAAAATTTCTCCATCATTGACTCAAGATACAACCATTAGCTCCACATCCCTATCCATTTGGCTCCACATCCAAGCATTTGGCTGCACACCCCTATCCACTATCTCCAAATCCCTATCATTGGCTCCACAACAAGCAGCCTTTGGCCCACATCCAAGCATTTTGCTCCACATCCCTATCCACTTCGCTCCAAATCACTATCATTGGCTCCACATACAACCTTTGGCTCCGCATCCCTAGCATTGGCTCCACATACAAGCACTGGCTCCACATACCTAGCATTGGCTCCACATCCCTATCCATTTGGCAGCTGGCACATGCCTCGCATAATCCTTGACAATTATTATCATCGTGGCTTGGCGTTAGCTTGGTGTGGCTTTGTCTGAATGACAGTGCTTTGCGCATGCAGGGGGAAACTTGCCCCTCCCAGATTGTGATTGTGTACAATTTATTTTGAAGCACCCCCTCCTGCACAGACGAAGAGATATAGACAACGGATGATTTTGGCGGATTTACGCGTTTAACAAAAACACGCGATTCATAAGAAACAGTGCCGTGAACAGTGCCGTGCAAGTGTGGCAAGTGAGGAGAGGGCCGCATGCAAGATCAGGACTGCCGCCTCGAGATCCTACCGAGGAGAGGGAAGTGACGAGGGGTGGTCGTTGAACTCGTTCCACCCCTTGAACGGCAAATCTGGGAGCAGTGAGCAGACACAGTCGTGTCCCACACGTGTCCCACACAAGACCACATGTTCATGAACAGACACACAATCTCTGAAGTTGGCCAGGAACTTACAAAAGTTTTGTGTAAACACAGTACGTGCATCTTCTCTCAGCCTCACCTCCCCTCAGCCCCCCGTGCTCTCTCTGACTGCTTGCTCCCGCTTGCTTCTTTGACTCGCGCACTTCATTGCCCTCCGCCACCGCAAACTTCTCCGTATTGCCTTTGACCTGTTCGCGCTGCGCCCCGTAAATCTCCGACTTGTTTTCCCCCGTCGCCCCCCGCCGTGGACTGCGCTGGCGTTGCGCCACCCGTCTCCCGCTTCTTCGACATGCCCTCCTCACTCTATGAAACGACAAACGTCCCAACTGCGTCAGGACGCGTCCAGGGCGCGGCTAGAGTTGTGGACGCGGCCCAATTTAATAACCACGCGTTTTGGACGCATCCAGGACGCGACCGAACACAGACCTGGCGGGCGGCGTCCAGCAAGGTTTGAACGCGTCCAATACGCGTCATATGCATCCGCAGCGGTGATTCCAAATCCATATGGCCATGCTGTGGACTTCTGGCGCCTGATCCGTGTCTGGAAGCTGTTCGAATTTGGGAGTCTGGGAGGCACGTTTACAGGCAAACAGACTATGTAGCTGCACACATCTGCCTTCATGTTGATCACCTTGCCCTCCTCCTTCCTCCCTCCTCCCTTTCGGCCAATCTCAACCCGAAAGTGCACTTTATAGAGTCGCGGGGGTGACTAACGGAAACACTGCCCCAAACCTTACAGCTCAACCTTTACCCCTAACCCCGCAACCCGTAAAACTGAATTGATGGATGCTACAGTCAGGGACCAGCCAGGGACACCTCTAAAGGCGTATAAGACCGTGCTCGGCGCGTATGGCCCGAGCACCTTACGGAGATGGCTGGCTGTTGGTGGTAGGGAACCCCGATCATGTAAAGATCGTGGGCGCGCCCCAAGGTCCCCTACCGCAGCGGCAGCAAGCGCTTGTTGAAGTAGGTGAGCGCATGTGGGAAAACAGAAACGCGAGGCAGGTTCATTGCCAATCGCCAAAAGAAAGATCCCCCCGAATAATCAAAGTACGTTCACACCATGGTCCACCAACCTGCACCACGTACGAGGCGAACAACTCAGCGGCGCTTTACAGTTACAGTTGATGATGATGATGGATGTTACAGTCAGGGACACCTCTAAAGGCGTATAAGACCGTGCTCGGCGCGATATGGCCCGAGCACCTTACTGAGATGGCTGGCTGTTGGTGGTAGGGAACCCCAACTCTGTAAAGAGCGTGGGCGCACCCCTAGGTCCCCTACCGCAGCGGCAGCAAACGCTTGTTGAAGTCGGTGAGCGCATGTTGGGAAACGGAAAACGCAAGGCAGGTTCGTCGCCAATTGCCAGAAGAGACATCCCCCCGTGGGGAGAAAGGCCAAGACGTGGCCGAAAAGGATATCCAGCCGGGCCGCAACCTCTAACGTGTTAAGGGGTTTTCTAACTGGGATTTCAACCAGCATTCACAGGATTCTCAACCTGTTACCCTTAACCCGGCTCTGAGCAGAAGCTGACCCCTTGTAGTTGCACCGAGCACGACATTGGACGTGTCGCAGGCCCCCCCCTGCTGAAGGGGGGAGGCACAGAAGGACTCGGTGAGGGGCACATCCCTAAGCCTAACTACCTAGAAAGGGGCTGGAAAAGGCGGTCAGTAGTGACCAACAGTGTGGGATTTGGTGATAGGTTAGAAAGCAAGCTTGCCCCCCGGTTATAGCGGATAAATATGTTCCTTCTGCATACTCAGTTTTGAGGTCGTCATCTTTGAGGCAGCTTTCACGTGTGAGACCCAGCGTGGGCATTTCTCAGGTGCGCCAGCTGCGGTGCACTGCAAACGGCACAGTCCACCGCAGCTCCTCGGGAACCCACGCTTGGGTCCCCGCCACTATCGTGGCTGCCTCATTGACTCCTAATTCAAAACATCGTTCGCTTCAGGTCAATTATTCCTCCCGATCCTCTACCATCTCCAGGCTTGTGTTACGTATATCAAGGCACGAGACCAGAAAGTTGGCCATGTCACGCCAAAAACAAGGGTAAAGTAGCCCCGGGCTGGGGTTCATAAACGCCCGCATCTTCGCATCCAAGCCTTTATCGTCCCCAGGGACGCTCAGGAAAAGGGTGTGGAACTGTACGCGTGTCTCCGTATACGCTGGACACTCAAAAATCACGTGTGCCTCATCCTCCCGCATGCCACAAAGGCGACAGAGCCTCTGGCTGCGTGGCTCTGCGTGGCTTTCCAGCAAAGACTACGCGACAACTCAGCGGCGCTTTGCTGTGCTGCAAGTCTCTGTTGGATTAGAGCACTCAGGAGCTTTACACAATCAGTTTTTTTGCAACGCGCACGCACACATGCTGCCAGAGCTGCTGCTGGGCAGTGTGTGTGTCCGCGTCCATCGATGTTACAACTGGGCTGTATTGACTGGCACAGCTGCGTAGCTGCCTACCGTAGGCCGCGTGTTTTCTCCAGACGTTTTCTGTGGTTGCCGTCTTGTGGGGGAGCACTGCCCAGTGCTACCTCAATTGGGCGGTTAACCGCCCATGGCAGTTTTTTGGGCGGAGAGGATTAATTGTTTTTTTATGGTTAACCGTCCGTTTTTTTCGTTTTTCCCGGGGGCACAGCTTGCGGCCGCCGGTGGCCGGGCTGTAAAAAACAATTAAATGAAATACCGTACAGGGCCTGAGCCTGCGCGACTAAGTATTGTTTTGGACGCCCCCGCGAAGCTGAAAACAATTAGAACCCCACGAAAATCGCGAACTTGGCAGTTACACTGACTGAAATTGACGAAAAACGACCTCCGCGGAACGATTAAACAGTGATGTTTTCAATCCCCCCGCGAAGGCTCAGGCCCTGTACGGTAAATGGAAAAGGCACTGACACTGCCTCACCCCCCTAGTTCGGGATGCCCCCCCGTGCCGACCGCCTGCTGCCATTGTCAACTGCAGAGGATGGGTGCACCTTTGTGCTCTTGAAAATCCTGTGCCCCTCGGGATCTTGGGCGAACTCGACCTGCAGATTGGGGGGGGTGCGGCCTTAGGATCGTGGTTGTGGCAGGGCAAGGGGAGGGGGAGTGTAGCAACTGAGTGGGCAAAAGGAACTAATTGCATCAGTACAAGTATGCAGCATATACAAGTAAGGTGAGTAGTATGTGACAGGGAGATGAAGACAGGCCGGGGGAGGGGCGGCGTCAGTGGTTCCGTTGAGGATCTTGGAACAATTATGGCTCAACCCGGGCCCCACCCTCATGTCGCCAATCTCAACCCGGCGCGCCAGCTCGAATCGGCCAATCTCAACCCGACAGTGCACTTTTGCTGGTTGCGGGTTGGCTAACGGAAACACTGGGCGGCGTGCAAGGGACACAGATGCAACTCCCCCCCCCTCCCCCGCCCCCCCAGCTCCCGCATGTGCTGTAACAGCTACCCTTGCGCATGTCCTGTAAGGAGTTAGCACGAAGGGTGCTATATGTCAGGACCAGCCAGTGGTCTGACCAGCCAGTGGTCTGACCAGCCAGTGGTCTTGAGATCCGACTTTTTAAATCCCTCTCTGGTAAGAGGGTAGAGCGGGAACCCACACCCGGCTCTCCGATTGAAGGCCCAGTGGCTATAGTTTTGGTTTCGGTGCGTGGTGGCACACGTGGCGCACCTGCTTCAGGTCGCCCACGGCCGCCACGTCGAGCTTCAACTGATCCTCACCCCCTTCACTGTACCATGTGTTATCAATCATCCTGCGGTGTGGGTGTGGGTGTGGGTGTGGGTGTGGGTAGTACTGCTCAGCATCCTGCCGTACATCTGTCACATTGGCTGTACGTGCACGCTCCCAGTTCCCCGAGGAATATAGGGTTCCTGAGACTTGGATTCATATAAGCCTAGGGCCGTGCAGGTGCACCAGCCCACCACAGCTAGGACAGCCCCCGCACTCCCAGCCTCCCACCCAACACCAACTTACCTACGGTACACCAGCACGCTGCCTAGGCCACACAGCACAAGCACGACCCCAAGCGGGGCCATTGCGCCCGCAAAGATGACGAACACAATCTCGTAGTTTTCGCTCGCCGCCCCCAGGTCTTTCGTGGCTGCCGTCCCAAGCACGTCGACCATTGTGAGGCCAAAGTCGGGCACCTGAGTACCAGCACATGCATGGCACTGTAAAGACGGGCATTCATGCACCAGGGCAGGGCAGGGCAGGACAGACACACACACATGCACACAGACACACACACACACACACACACATTCCATTTCCATTCCAGATCGTTACAAAGCTAACGGCGATATCGTTCCAAAGGTCGGCGAAAGGGCGTCTGTCAATAGCGGGAGACCACTCGTCGCTATGAGGGTATATAATGCCACTCTGCTGCGGGGGGGCTGCCTCTGAGGCACTGCATCTAAGTACGCTGTGTTGTACGCTGACTAAACTGACTGTGATCACTCTCACTCTCTTTGAGGCTGTGTGGTGGTCGCAACCTCTATCCCGCCTAAATCAGATCGCCGCATCTGGACTCCCACAGCTGTGGAAATCTCGCTAGGGTGAGCCATCCGGGTGGGACTCGGTTGTCGAGGATGCGCGTGAGCTCTGGGTACGCGGCGTACTTGGCTCGCTCTCGTTTGAACTGGTCAAAGCGATTCTTGACGGCGTCTCGAAACCGTTGGGATGTGAAAATGTCACCTGCATTTTGCCGGTACGACGTGATGGCCCCTCCCGCGTGGAGGCCATCCGCGTCCGGTCGACGGCACATGAAAAGTGCGGCGGTGGCTGGGAAGATGGGGTGTGGAGGGTGAAGGAGCTGGGGAGGGGGAGGGGAGGGGAAGATGGCGGGGCTGGGGGGGGGAGGGTGGAGGGGCTGAGGAGATGGAGAGGGGGGGAGGTGGCGGATGAGGGGACCGATGAACGCAGCTCGGTGTTTGTTGATGGTGTCGATGATGGGCGCTGTGGGTGGGTCCATGGCGTGCATCTCGATGGTGGAGGTGTGAGGGGAGGAAGGGGAAAGGTTGTGGGGGATCCGCTTAAGGCAGCGTAGGAATCGATTGTGAGTAACCTCGAGGCGGTGGGTGTGGGCTTTGTTCAGTGTCCATGCTTGGCATCCATAAAGGAGTGCGGAAACAACATAGGCATTGTACAGACGGATCTTAGTGGAGTCAGAGATGACTTCAGGGGGGGCGTCCCAGAACCGTAGGGTAAGGCGTTTGTAGTCAAACCAGGCAGAGCCAATGCGGCGTGAGATCTCGGCGTCGAGTATCCCGGCGTCTGAGTGGGAGACAGGGTGTGCATCGGAGGGGGAGGGGGCTGCGGGTGTGGAATAAATACTGCCGAGGTATTTGAACTTGTCTGTGGGGTGGACGAGGTGGGGGGTAGAGGAGGAAGTGGAAGGGTCGGAGATCGGTGCTGGGGTGCCGGTGTGGGCAGACGGGTGACCCAGGGTTTGGTGCACGGTCTTGGCGTAGTTGATCTCGAGTGCAAGGTCGGAGCAGATCTGGTCGAGGCGGGCGAGCATGTCTTTGAGGGCATCGATGTCGAGTGCCATCAGAGCTATGTCGTCCGCGTAGAGGAGGAGGGGGAGTAGGGTAGAGTCGAAACCGTGGCGTGGGAGGGGTGTGTGGAGAGTGCCGTTCACCACGTAGCCGATTTGGATGCCTGCGTTGGGGAGCTGGGCTATCAGGGATCGGATGACGGTGTCGATGAAGATGTTGAAGAGGAGGGGGGAGAGGGGGCAGCCTTGCTTGACTCCAGCTTCGAGGGGAAAGGAGGCAGAGTAGGCGCCGCCTACACGGACTCTGGCGGTGGCACCAGAGTAGAGGCTCTCGAGGCGGGAGAGGAGGTCGGGGTGTACGCCTCGACGGAGGAGGGTGTGCCAGAGGGCGGTGTGGTTGACTCGGTCAAAAGCCTTGGAGAGGTCGACGTAAGCCACGTGAAGAGGGGCTTGGGCGCGGTGAGACTCCTCTTGGAGGCGGCGTAGAGTAAAGATGGGGGCGGTGGTGCCTCGGCCGGGCCGGAAGCCGAATTGGTAGGTGGAGAGGTAGTCATCCAGGTGTCGTTCGAGGCGGGTGAGGAGGACGTGGGTGTAGACTTTGCCCGGGACGGGAAGGAGGGAGATGCCGCGGTAGGATTTGACGGCTGTGGTCGGGCCGGATGATGCGCCCTTGTAGAGGGGGCAGATGTCCGCCTGCTTCCACGCGGTAGGGATGGTTCTGGTGTTCCAACACGAGATGATGAGACGGTGGAGGGCTCCGGTGACAATGTCGCCGCCGTGCTTGATGAGCGGGGCGGTGATGTTGTCGTAGCCGGGGGGGGAGTTTTTGAGGGTTTTGATCGCGGTCTCCACCTCGCCCCGTGAGGGTGGAGGCATCAACGGCGGGGGATGAGGGGAGGGGGCATGGGCCAGGTGTGAGTCCAGCGTGGCAAGGCATACGGTTGAGGCGAGGTCGTGGAGTTGTTTGAAGTGTTCTCCAAACGCGTCGGCCACGGCTTGAACGCCGAAGCACAAGTTGTCGCCAGAGCGGACGGCGGGGACGGAGGCGGCGTGGGGGCGGTCGACGAGGCGGGACAGTGTGCGGTGGGCGGTGTGGGGTTTGTTGTTGTCGAAATCGTTCTGCACGTGCTTGGCGGCGGCGCTCCAGTGGGAGTCGGAGTCGTCACGGATGGAGGATTTGAGGTCGGACTCCAGGTGCTTGGACTGCTCCCGGGGGGCGCCCTCAGCGCGGGCAGCTTGCAGGTTTCTGGCGATCTCGAGCGAACGGTCAGAGAGGGTGAAGTCGATGGGGACCTCGGGTGGGCGGGGGCCTAGGACCTCGCTGGCCGCGGCGTGAATGGATACGATGAAGTGGGCCAGTTGTTGGTCGAGGGTGAGGGGAAGGGGTGCGGGAGGGGGGATGGCGAGGGCGTCCGTGGCAGCCGCTGCGTACCTCAGTCGCGTGTCGGGGTCGCGGAGAAGGTCTGTGAAGTAGCGGGGGGTCGGAGCGGGGCGTGGGTGGTGGGCGCGCGTGTGGGTCCATGTTTTGGAGAAACGGAGCCGGATGAGGGAGGTGACGAGGGCGTGGTCAGGTTTGACGACGGTGAGGAGTGGTCTGGTCAGGGGGCATCGCGCGCGGACGTCTCATACTGAGCTCAAGTGGGGACGTCGGACGAGGATGTGGTCGGGGATGTTGCAGTCTTTGCCGGTACGGCTGTACCAGGTGTAGACGCGCGACGGGGTGTGTGGGAAGAAGGAGTAAGTGACAACGAGGTTGTGCGCGGCGCACAGGTCAAGGAGGCGGTGTCCGTTGTCGTTGATGCCGGGTTTGTGGTGGAACTCAGCGAGGGGGGAGTTGGGTGGGAAGGTCAAGGTTGTGCTGTGTGTGGGCAGGTGTGGCGACCAACCGCTGGGTAAACGGTGTGGGACGCTGCGGAGACCTTGGCGTTGAAGTCGCCAAGGACCAGGACGAAGTGGTGTGAGGGGGTGTCGGAAAGGGCCTCGTTGAGCCGCTTGTAGAACAGATCCTTGGCGGGCTCGTCGGCGGCGGCTTTCGTAGGGGCGTAAGCGATGACGACGGTCATGGGGAGGGTGCCGTTGGGTTGAAACCGCAAGACCATGATGCGCTCGTTGATGGCGGCAAAGCCGGCATCGGCGGCACGCAAGAGCTTGGCGGTTTCGGGGGACAGGAGGGCGCCAACTCCGTGTTCGTGCGGTCGTTTACTGTCGGGGGCGCGGCCGGACCAGATGAACTGGTAGCCGTTGGAGAGGGTGTGTCGGCCGGAGCCGGGGTGGCGCACCTCCTGGAGGCCGCATATGTGTATGCCGAGGCTCTCGAGGTCGGCGGCGAGGATGCCAGGGTGCGCCATGGGGTCGAAGCGTGTGCCATCTGCTGCCCCCCAGAGGGTGCAGCAGTTGTAGGAAGCTGCGACGAAGTCGTGTCGTGGGTGAAGAAGGCGGGGGCGCGCGATCCCAAGAGATTGTGGGACGGGATCGCGCGCGTGAGCCGGGGGGACGGTGGGTGCAGGGTCGGTGGCTAGTCGCACACACACACACACACACGCACGCACACACACACACACACACACACACACAAGCATGCACACACGAGCACACAAACAACAGAGCACACACACAAGCACACACACACACACACAAACACAGAGCAGGGCACACACAGCCGAGCACACACAGCAGAGCACACACGGCCCACCTTGATCAGGATGATGACGTAGAAGCCAAGGATGGATGTGACGAGGCCGGCGATCATGATAATAAGCAGCATGGAGATCACAATAGAGGTGCACAGGTAGCAGCGGCGCCAGGACGCGTTGCGCTGATCAGGGTGCGCGCGCTGCAGCATCGCGCGCGTGTAGCCGATGTTGATGTACTGGACAATGGTGGTCAGCACGACGATCGCGAAGCAGAGCGCTGCGACCATCAGGTTGATCGTCATCGTTGTGCTCGGGCTGTATGCCCATTCGTTCCAAAACATGCTGTGCGCCGTCGGCTCTGGTTGCTGGACGGATCCCACAAAGCCAAATCTGTGAGCAAGCGGCCAGTCAGTCAGTCAACAGGCAGCATTGCGGCGTTTGAATGTGCACGTAAATGCACTGCGATTGCGGAATGCAGGCCCGTGTCAGCTCCCCCTCCCCCTCTTCGTCACCTGGCGTCTGCTGCCACAAGCTCGTCAAAGTCGAGCGAAGTAGGCAGGGCCACGACGACAACGAGCTAGAGTGCCGCGAGCAGTCCAATCGCGTTCAAAACAGTCTCACACGCTTCCAGGGTGAGCGTGACGTCTCACGACTGTAGAATGAACGTGGCTAGGGGGATCCAGGTGAGCGTCTTGCGCCACGTGATACCGGTGCTGCAGCAGCTGAGCGACATGTTGCTGGCTTGAGACTCCTACAGTCGGGGACGATGAGTTGGCGTTGGGTGAGCCCGAGCGAATGTGCGTGCTGCACCATGAACACTTGCAGCATGACAGAGTGTGTGTGTGTGTGTGTGCGTGCGCTCATGTATGTGTGTGCAGCTGGTGCAATGCGGCAAGGTCGGCATGACTCCCCCCCGCCCGAATCCCCACTGAGCGTGTGTTGTCGTGAAGACTTCGTCAATGCTGCGACGCTGATTGTACACCTGCGCCTGCGCGTGGGGATTGGGTGGTGTTTTAGGCAAGGGGCAAGAGGCAAAGCTGCATAACTGTGGGGACGCGCAGAGGGAATTGGGGACGCATGGGCCCCCGGGGGGAGGAGAAAATGCAACTGCGGCAGGAGAAACGAGCGGGGGGTTTAAACTTACCGACGCAGATTCGAACGAGGTGGGCGCCCTGATGCCGATGATGCCGGCCGTACTGTAATGATTCCCGAAGTGTCGCCGTCGTCGTCGTCGTCGTTTGCATAACACAACGGGAGCGCCTAGACCCTGAGTAAAAACACAGACCCAAAACTACTTCTACAGCCAGCGAGGAGCACACACACACACCCCCCAGCACACTCCCCCGTCGTGACGAACCGCAAAGAAATACTACCCACACGGTTCTGAGAGCCAGGTGCGGGATTGCGAGCCCATGTCCACACTCGACAAACACTGAGGCGGCACGCCCCTAACTCGTTCCCACCTCAACTCCTCCGCCACCCCCGGGGCCCCACACGGCCCAGGGTGCCTCAGCACCATCCCTCTCCCTCCCCCTGGCAAAAGCAGCATTGCCCCCCGCTGGAGGGTTGCGTCGCGTAAGCGGGTCCTGCAAAGGGGCAAAACCCGTACCAGAAAAAGTCAGGGAACCTCAAGCCAAAAAACACCCCGGTATGCCTGGAAAACCCTGGGGAATACACACATATAGTTAGGCTCCTCCCCACACAAAAGCACTGGACATGGCTGGACACGCGCATATCCCGCCAATTTGGCAGGAAGCACCGCCGCACACCCCGGAGGGTGTGGGCAGTTAAGGACAGACCCCCCTCTCGCAGGAGGGAGCGCGGCCAAGACGTGGCCCCAAAAAGGATGAAAAGCCGGGCCGCAACCTCTAACGTGCAAGGGGATTTCTAACTGGGATTTCAACCAGCACACAGGACTTGAAACCTGCCACCCTTGACCTGGCTCTGGGCACATACCCACCCCTTTGAGTTGCACCGAGCACGACTTTGAGCTTGTCGCAGGCCCCCCTCTTTTGGGGGGAGGCACAGAAGGACTCGGTGAGGGGCACATCCTAACTAAAATTCGTTAGGGGAAAACGGAAAGACAGGAGGGACAGGACCGGGGGGGCATGTGCCCACCCCCCTCTGAACAGGCCGGGCCTGCACCAACAAAAGCATTAAAAGTATAGGGCGGGCGAGAACTGGGCCGGGTATCCCGGCCCACCCGCGGGAGGGCAGGGGTTGCGGGGGGGGAAGGGGGGGGAGGCTCACCATGCTACAGGGGCCGCCCATGCGGACCGCACCTAGCCAAGACGACGTGACGTGTGACTCTCTCGTGAGCCCATGCGTGATTTTTCCCGTGGTCGGCGACCCCCCAGGGTTCATGCTTGTCCCACTGACCAGAAGTGTCGCGATGTACCTATGTACAATCCACACTGGAAATTCCACACTGAGTGGAACACACACACACGCTGATTGACTGGGACCGCCTGCCGTGTGTGTGTGTGTGTGTGTGTGTGTGTGTGTGTGTGTGTCACACCCTGCTGTGTGTGCGTGTGTGTGTGTGTGTTTTACACCCTATGTGTGTGCGTGTGTGTGCGTGTGTGTGTGTGTGTGTGTGTGTGTGTTTGGTTGTGTGCTTGATGGTGATGCAGGATTGTTACAGGCGTGTGGGTCGGACAAGAACATAGGCGGACTTGGAATACCCATGGACAGCAACGGTCGGTTAGTTGTGGCACTCTGGGTCGGTAGACGATAGACTCGCTACCTGGGTGTAGAGGGTGGATCTGGGGGCCTACTAGTGCCCTGTCTAGGTCCAGTGCGTACGCGCATGTGGGGGTTTACTCTCGTCCCTACCAGGTAGCCAGCTAGGAGGGGCTTTGGTGAGGTGCCTGTGGCCTGTGGTGCTGCTTGGCGCCCACCACCTAGTATGGGTGGCGCTACTGTGGGCTACTCCTGTAGCTTGACCTTTTGGTGCACCCACAAGGCGCACCCACAATCGCCTCAGGTGTTATCCAAACCGCCTGCAGGCGGTTTGCCAGCTGGCAGGCGCCACCCCGACCACGTCAAGCGCCCGCCACCGCCTGAGGTGCACCCCAGACCGCCTCAGGCGTCATGACCGCACTCACTTGTCGGATCAGACGTTGGGATTTTAGTAGGGCGGGCCTCGGCTCGCAACCTGGGTGGCTGGTAAGGGCGCCCCAGGCTGGGCGCAGACTTGGAGACTCGCATAACTAGGAAATTGAGGCGCGTCAGGGGTGTCTCCGGGGGCGCCGCCACCGCCCACCCACCTTTGCCCGCGCAGAACAAAGGCAAACAAGCGCTGCGACCGGTTGGGCCGGTGCGTGCTCGTCGTCGTCGTCGTTTGCATAACACAACAGGAGCGCCTAGACCCTGAGTAAAAACACAAGACCCAAAAAGCTACAGCCAGCGAGGCGATCACACACAGCCCCCCAGCACAGTCCCCCGTCGTGAACAACCGCAAAGGCTACTACGCACGGTTCTGAGAGCCAAGTGCGGGAATACGAGCCCATGTCCACACTCGACAAACACTGAGGCGGCACGCCCCTAACTCATTCCCACCTCAACTCCTCCGCCACCCCCGGGGACCCACACGGCCCGGAGTGCCTCAGCACCATCCCTCTCCCTCCCCCTGACAAAAGTAGCATTGCCCCCCGCTGGAGGGTTGCATCGCGTAAGCGGATCCTGCAAAGGGGCAAAACGAGAGCCAGAAAAAGTCAGGGACCCTCAAGCCAGAACACCCCGGTCCGCAAGGAGTAACCCGGGGGGTACACACATATATGATGATGATGAGAGTTTTACAATCCACTTCTGGCGGTCACACGTACGGTTCCAAAGCTCCAGTGGGACTTAGAGAAACAAGGCTCAAGGCCCACAAAAGGTCAAGCTACAAGTAGCCCACGGTAACATATAGTTAGGCTCCCCCCCACACAAAAGCACTGGACATGGTTGGATACTCGCATAGCCCGCCGATTAGGCAGGAAGCACCGCCACACACCCCGGGGTGTGTGGGCAATCAAGACAAACCCCCCTCTCGTAGGAGAGGGCGTGGCCAAGACGTGGCCCATAATAAAGGAATGAAAAGCCGGGCCGCAACCTCTAGCGTTCAAGGGGATTTCTAACTGGGATTTCGACCAGCACACAGGACTTGAAACCTGCCACCCTTAACCTGGCTCTGGGCACATGCCCACCCCTTTGTGTTGCACCGAGCACGACTTTGAGCTTGTCGCAGGCCCCCCCTCTTGGGGGGAGGCACAGAAGGACTCGGTGAGGGGCACATCCTAACTTCAATTAGTTTGGGGAAAACGGAAAGGCAGAAAAAACAGGACAGGGGGGGCATGTGTGGGGGCCCCCCCTGAACAGGCCGAGCCTGCATCAACAGAACATAATTAGTATAGGAAGGGCGAAAACTGGGCCGGGTATCCCAGCCCACCCGCGGAAGGGCGGGGTGGGGTGGGGGGGGTGAGGGAGAGTAGGGAGGCTCATCATGCTACAAGGGCCGCCATGCGGGCCGCACCCAGCCTAGACAACGTGACGCGTGACTCTCTCGTGAGCCCATGCGTGGGTTTTCCCGTGGTCGGCGACACCCCAGGGGTCATGCTTGCCCCCCTGACCAAACCACACGTCACGTCGTTTCGGCCAGATACGGGGCGGCAACGGCCGCCACCCCTGGCAATGACAAAAAAAACTCCCACCTCTCCCCTGCCCTGACCCAGAGCACGGGTCAGGGCAGGTGGATGCGCCCCACACCTACAGAGTAGCAGGCATGGGTGGCCGGTTCAGGACCGTGCGCTGCCCCTCCCCATTGGGCAGGCAGCCGAAAAAGGGGTGGTTGCCAGGGAGCACCCCCCATGGGGCCGGAAACAGGCCGACCCCAACAAAATCCTGGAGGAGGCTCCAGAACTTCGCCACAGCACGGCGTTCCGCCACTATCACCGCCGCCGCGTCCCCGGCTGGAGTGCGGCCCAGGCCGGCCGATTGTGGCCCCAAGACGGCTGCCCACATGCGGCGGCGCCCACGCTCCATGAAGTCGACAGCCGCCGCGCACACCGCCGCCCAAGCCCCCGCGTGCAGTCCGCTGGCCACCACCGCTGCTGGGGGGGGGCACAGTAGCCAAAAATCCGCCCGAGAGGGCCCGTCGGCCACTGGGAGCCCCAGGCCAAGGCGGAGCTCCGCGGCAACCGACGCTGCCACGGGGCAGGACCAAAAATAGTGCTCCCGCGCCTGCCGCGCCTGGGCTGCTCTGGGCGCGGCCGGCGACGGGGCCCAGCCACACGGGCAGTGCCCCCCCGAGGGGGGGGCGACGTCGTGGCCACCCGCGTACCGCACGCCGTGGGCGGCCAACCGCCAGTAGGTTTCCTTGGACTGGTTGACCCACAGCACGCGCCAGAGGCCCTTCATGGCCCTCGCTAGCGCAGCCACCTCGACTACCCGCTCCGCTGCGTCGGCTGGCCCCGCGGCGTCGTCCTCAAAGGCGCTGTCGACAAACTCCCCCTGCCAACCCGCGCGCATCTGCCGTGACGGGGCTAGCAGCTGCTGGGTGACCCGCCCCACCCGCAGCGCCGGGTGGTCAGCCAGGCTGATTGGCGCCGACATGCCATCGGCAGGCGCCCGCCAGCCGAGCGAGTCGACCACCTCGCGGGTGGCGTCACGTGCGTCGGCAGCAGCGTCCCCGCCGCCTGCCATTGCGCCTGCCCGGCACAGCTCCGGGATCGCCGCCATCAGCATCAGGGCGGCCTGCACGCTGACCCCCGTCCGGGCCGCGACCGCCGTGCCAAGGGTCGTGGCGCCGCCCAAAGCAGCGGGGCAGAGCCCTGTGGCGACGACCGCCGCGATCGCACTCGATTGGGAGTCCGCAATCATGTGCGCGATGATCACCTGGCGAGGGGAGGGGGGGGCTGGGGCAACTGTGAGTGGCACGGGCCACCCCTCCGGGCGCGACCCCGAGGGGCGGTCGATGTGCAAGTGCGGGTTGCCTAAGAGCGGGAGGTGCTGCCACATGAGGGCCCGTGCAAAGTGCAGCGGCCTCATGGGCTCGATCTCGCCCAATGCGCGCAGCCCAACCGCCATCCGGCGCAGCGGGCCTGCGGGGAGGTCGTGTGCACCGGGGAGGTGGAGGCAGGGGGCGAGGCGACCCGCCTCTGGGTCAGCCCCTGGCTGGGTGGCGGAGAGCAGGGCCAGGACGGGCGGGACGTGCGGGCACAACACCCGCAGGATATCTGCACCCATATCCATCCAAACCGGCGTAAGGGACGGCGCGTCGCGTAGCAGCACTTCCTCCACGGTGGGCTCCGGTGAGCCAGCCGCACGGGGGCGGCGGATATTGCGCTGGGTACGCGGGCGGGTTGCGTCCGTGTCGCCGACCGCACACCTGATGAACCGGCTTGCCTGGTGCGCGTGCCAAGCCTGCAAGTGCTCGGCAAGGGGGATGAGGCCAAAGCCACCTGCGGCAGGGGGGCCGCTGAGGAGGCACGTGTGGAGGCCCGGCACGCGGGGCATGGTGGAGGCTCCGAGGCCGGGGGGGGCGTCACCTGCGTCCACCAGCCAGCGTGCCCAGCTGTGGGCGACAGAGAGGACAACAGGCGGCGGGTCAAAGTGCTCAGCAAGGTGCAGCAGTTTGAACCTGCCGTACGTGTGCGAGGCCGTGGCCCGCCCAAAGGCGGACAAACCTGCGGTCGAGGCTCTGGTGAGGGCGGCCCGCAGGACCCCCAGCTGCGCGCCCCACGTCGGGTCGTCGAGCAGGGCGGCCTCGTTGGTGGGGCGCGAGCTGCCCCCCGGCCTGCCTGACCAGAGTGGGCTGCCAAGCGCTGTGACGGTGCCGGACACCTTGAGCCCCTGAATCCGCACGGGCTCTCCGATGGGGTGCGCGCTCCCGACTGGGACGAGGACTGACTTCTTCTCGTTGAGGTGCTGGCCAGAGGCGCGCGCGAGGACGGCCATGTGGCGCAGGAAGCACTGGACGTCCTCCGGCGAATGCGACCGGAGCAGGACGTGGGTGTCATCAGCGTACTGATCGCCGAGCAGCCGGCGGCCCTCCCAGCCCGCCGGCACCAGGCCCACCACGGGGCATGTGCACAGCCAGGCGTTGAGGGCCCAGGCGATGAACAGGTAGAGGACAGGGGCGAGCGGGCACCCTTGCCGCACACCCGCGTGGGAGCGGTACGATGCCGACGTGAAGCCGTTGACCATCGCCGCTGCTCTCGTATCGAGCAGGACTGTCTTGGCCCAGCCGATGAGGCCTGGGCCGGCGCCCACCGCCTCCATGACCGCCAGGAGGAAGGGCCGCGAGACGGTGTCGTAGGCCTTCCTGAAGTCAAGGCACGCGAGCGTTGCCGTTGCGGGCAGGCCGTGCTGCTCCCCACACAGGCGCAGCCAGGCAGGGAGGAGCTGGAGCATGGCAAGGTTGTCGCCGATGAGGCGCCCAGGGAGGAACGCCGTCTGCTCGGGGGGGATGGAGCGGGAAAGCAACGGCGCCAGCCGCGCCGCCAGCACCTTGCCCATCAGCCGGTAGTCGGTGTTGAGGAGGGTGATTGGCCTGTAGTTTGCTGGGTCGGCCGCGTCACCGGGCTTGGGGAGGCACCGGATGACGCCGTCGAGGAAGCCGGGGGGGGACTGGCCGGTTGTGCCGATGGCGGTGTAGAGGGACGCCAGCATGGGGGCGAGCTCTGGCTGGAAGGACGACCAGAGCTCCGCCGGCAATCCGTCTGGCCCGGGGGCCTTGCCTGGCTGGGTCATCTTGGCCGCGCGTTTGACCGAGGCGGTGGAGATAGTGGGGGATCCCGCCATCACCGCCAGCTCAGGCGACAGGGGCGTTGCGTGCAGGCGGACGGCGTCCATCACCTGACGCTCCTCCTCTGCAGCGGCGGCGGAGCCGCCGCGACGTCCGCACAGTAGGCGGCCGCCACGTCAGCCATGCTCCGGCCGTCTGTGGCGATCCCCCCTCCACGCGGGCACCGAAGGGACGCTACGTGGGAGGCTGAGCGTGGGGGGGTCAGCAGTTTAGTGAGGTGGGGGCTAGGTTGCTCGCTCGCACGGAGCCAGGCGATCTTCCTCTGGTTGGCCTCGTTCGCGGTCTCCGCTCTCCATGCGGCGGTGAACTGCCGCCGAGCATCAATGACCGCGTTGAGGGACCTGTTGGAGCTCTCAGTCTCGGCCGCGGAGATGGCAGCCTGGAGGGCAGCCTCCGCGGCCGCCCGCGTGCCCGTCCCACCAGCGTTGATCAAACGCAGGTGGGCGTTGAGCTTTCTGAACTTGGCGTGGAGGTCAGTTTTAAAAACTGGCCACCAAGCCAGCAGGGCGTGGGGGTCAGCCGTCGGGGCCACCAAAAGGCGCCCCTGCAGCCACGAGCGGAACGACAGCGTCAGCTCGGCATTGACCTTGAACCGCAGTCGGGCGATCCTGCGGCCAGGGCCAGTGGTTGAGACCGTGCGGCGACGTAGCGCAAGCATGACGGGCCGGTGGTCGGACAGTGTTGTTGTGTGCGGGGCGCAGCGGTGCACGTGGGGGATGAGGGGGTCAGTCACGTAGATACGATCCGAACGCGACGCGGCCTTGGTGCAGAAGAATGTGAAGGACCGCCGGTCAGGGTGCAGATGGCGGAACGCGTCCCGGAGGTGGCGTTCGTCGCACAGACGCTGCATGACCAGGGCGGTGCGCTCCTCCTCCCGACGGTTGATCCCGCCAGTGGTGGGGGTTGGTGATCTGGCCCTTCCCCCGCCCGCGCTCGGGCCGGCCGCGGCGGGGTCGGGGTGGGGTGGGCCACGCATCCGAACACGGTCAGAGGAGCGTGTCGGCGCGGGCGGCGGCTTGCGCTTGGTGATCACCGCGCGGTCGACAGGCCACTCGTCGGTGAAGCTGAAATCGCTAACGACGACGGCCTCCCTGCGGGTGGATACCAGCAGGGGCTGGAGGCAATTGGTAAGCACACTGGTCCGGGCGGCAGCCGAGGCCGCCGGTAGGTAGCAGTTGACCAAGAGCAGGGAGTGACTTCCCCATGCCAGCTCCATGGCGAGGACGCGTCCTGAGGGGCGAGCATGGGGGTTGGGGCTCGGCTTGTGGGGGCGGCGGGCGTTGGCAACCGTCAACACCCCCGAGCGGATCAGCGAGGACCGCACGAGGATGGCAACTCCGCCAGCGGGGTCGTCCGCGGAGGCCAGCGCCCAATAGGCATCGTAGCCACCTGCGGCGATGTGGGTGGTTAGCCGGTGCTCCATGTCTGTGGAGCGCAGCCATGTCTCCTGCAGACAGACAACGTCAAGATCAAGGCAGTCGCGCCACAGTTGCAACTGGGCTTGGAGCTTGGGGCCGCCTGGGTCGACAGGCGTTCCCAACAGCCCCGAGCGACCGCCGGCATTGTAGGTTCCGATGCGCAAGAGCCCCGGTGTGAAGGAACCACCTGGGGGGTAGGGACGTCGGGCCTTTCTCATTCAATAGGGTTAGTGGGTGGCCTGTCGCCGTGCGGCCAGAGTTCCCCCTGGGAGGTGGTCTGCGATGTTACCACTCCAGCCGTAGGCACTAGGCCATTGGCCGCGTCCACGTCCATCGCCTGCCCCAGCACCGGGGCGGTGGCAGGCGCGGGGGTCTCGACCTCCATTGCGGCCGCTGCAGACGCGCGCGCGGCCTTGGCACCGCGGCCCGCAGTTGCAGGGCTGGAAGTCTGGGATCCGGAGCGGCCCCGCGCCTTGCTCCCTGCGGTCGGGGGAGCAGCTGGGAGGGGGCGGAGCCACCCGGGGGGCCTGGCAGCGGCGGCGGGGCCGGGAACGGCGGCGGTGGCGGCCCGCCGGCGGGCAGTTTGGGGAACTCAGAGAGGTCAGCGACGAACGCGGCGGCAGCGGCGGCGTTGCCAGCGGCGACGACGGTAGGGGAGCCGGCGGCCGCAGCGGCGATGACGGCAGAGGAGCCGGCAGCGGCGGCGCCGGCGGCGTTGGTGGCGCCCGTGTCGTCAGCGGCGGCGTTGCCAGCGGCGACGACGGTACGGGAGCCGGCGGCAGCGGCGGCGACGACGGCAGGGGGGCCGGCAGCGGCGGCGGCGTTGGTGGCGCCCGTATTGTCAGTGCCTGCGGGCGGGGGAGCCGAGTTGGCGGAGTCGGCGGTGCAATCGGGCGTGCCCTGAACGCACGAGCGGTCAGAGCGCCCCTCGGCGGCGGACTTGAAAGACGGCGACGCGGGGCTGCCCGCAGGGGGCCGCGGCTCGGGGACAGCGCGCGGGTGCAGCTGCACGGACTTGATGAGGCGGGCAACGGTGAAGGTGGCAGTGGGCGGGCTCAGGGGGGAGGCCCCAGTGGGGTACAGCGCCCCTCCGGCCGCATGCATGTTGGTCACGACGGTGTGGTCTTGCGGCTGCCCTCCACGAGGGCGACGTAGACCGTCTGGCGGGGGATGGCACCCGCCGCGTCCAGGGAGATCTGGTCTGCGCCGAACACGAGAGCACCACCTGGGGGGGGGGCTTGGGGAGCGGCTGGGGGTAACCGGCATCGGGCGCGTCGCAAGGCACCACCCAGAGAAGCCCCTTGAGCGTGGGCTTCACGGCTTCGTAGAAGGCCGTTGAGTTCAGAGCATCAGAGTTCAGGGGGCGGGCCCCGTCCGGCATGAAGGCAAGGAGCAGCACAGGCTCGTGCTCGTGCTGCAATGCAGGGGAGGGGGCAGGTGTGGACTGGTGTGCAGTGTGTGCCCCTGGTAGGCTGGCGCGCTGCGTGGCCTTGCGGGCGCTACTAGTAGAGCTCCCCTAGACGTGTAGTCTAGGCCTGAACTCATGCCCCGGGGGCCTCCGGGCGCGTACATGTAAAAACTGTAAAAAAAAACACTGCAGTGTGTGAGCCACCACGCGTGCGTGCAAGTGTGTGTTGCCGACCCACCGCAAGTTTACAGGTCTACAGGTTGACCAGTGGTCCCTGGGAAGGATTTTAGTAATTAGTTTTTTGCCGGCTCCAACAACTTTGACCGCTCATACCAGGCACAATGCACAGCGGGTATTCATGCAATGCATGCCGTTGTGCTGCTCTCGGCAAGAGCTTTTCAACGCATCGCTCCACGCCCTTACCCACTAAGTGTGGGGTGGTTTTCTGGGAAATGGGAAATCCGGCTCGGAGCGGTATACGGCTCGCAGGGTAATCACTGAGGTTGACAGGACGCTCCCTCAGGGCGTATTTTTGAGAAGGGCCGACCAAACAAACTAGGGGTGATTGTAAAAACTCATCATCATCATAGGGGTCGACCAAACAAACCGACCACACCCTCTACTCCCACATGGGCAACTCCCTGCTGCTGGATTGATCACTGGCCGTGGACCTAGTACGTAGTGCGTCACCACGCGCACCTACTAGTGATGATGATGGATGTTACAGTCAGGGACACCTCCAAAGGCGTATAAGACCGTGCTCGGCGCGTATGGCCCGAGCACCTTACTGAGATGGCTGGCTGTTGGTAGTAGTGAACCCCAACTGTGTAAAGAGCGTGGGCGCACCCCTAGGTCCCCTACCGCAGCGGCAGCAAACGCTGGGTGTTGCAGGTGCGCATGGACAACCCTTCTTGCTCCCATGACTCATGACGCGCTCTAAGGCGCGCAAACACAGTGCGGCCGCCGGCGCGCTCATCGCCCGCGCGGCCACCACCACAGAATCACCGGTGAGCAGCGGCTCCCCCGGCTCAGACGGCTCCACGGGGCGCGGGGGGCAGCCACATACGCGGAGTCTGCGCAACACCTGCATGGCGACGCCAGCAACCACATCTCGGCCTCGGCCGACACCACAGACGCCCTCCGCGCCCTCAGCGCGGGGCAGGCAGACATCAGACGCCTGGTAGGGGGGCTGCTGGACAGGGAGGCGAGGGCGCGCGCCCAGCCACAGAATGCGCCGACGCAGGTGGGCGCGCCACAGGTTGCCGACGCCGGCCACAGCGGTGCCCTTGCGGGGGTGCTCGCTGTGGTGCAGGCGCAGGCGCAACAGATTGCGTCCCTGGTGGATGTGGTGAGCCTCCTGGTGAGCCGCGTCCCTGGGGCGCCCATGCAGATGCCGCATGCAGAGCCCGCCCGCGCGCGGGCCGGCCATGCGGCCCACAGTGCGGCGCCCCGCGCTGCGCCTGCTGCCGAGGCTGCTCAGCCTGCCCGGCCCGCTGCTGCTGCCGCCCCTGTGGCGTCGGCGGGGGGGGGGCCGGCGACGGAGCGGCCTGCGTCGGGCGCCACGCGTGCCGCATCTGCGCGCGGCCCCTCCCGCCGGGGGGGGCTGCCTGCGCGTGTGGGCGACACGTCGCTGCGCCGCAGCTTCGTGCTGTCCATCCCGGTGGCACGCGGCGCCAACTGGTTCCTCGCGGGCGGTGGCAGGCGGATGGATGAAGAGGAGGCGACGGCGGCGGCGGCGGAGCGGATCGCTGCAGCTGCCGAGGACGGCACCAGCCTGCCCGTCCGCCTGGCTACGGATGTCGTGCGCTTCCTCTACGGCGGGAGCCGGTTGATGGCGTCGTGTCCGCGTCGCTCCTCAACGCCAAGCCTGCCGTCGGGGGCATCGGCGTGGAGCCACGCGGGGGCGGTGTGCTGCGTGTGCTCTTCACCGTGGCGTCTGACGCCGTGGCCGACACTGTCGTGCGCTGGCGCCACGAGCTGCGCCGCTGCGTGGACTCGACTGCAGTCTTCGACGTCCTCAGTGACCGCGAGGAGGCGCAGCACCAGGCGCTGTGGCCCGCTTTCCTCGCCGCCAAGGTTGCGGGGAAGCGGGCGCAGTTCCACCGCGCGCGCCTCGTCGTTGACGGCGAGCGGGTGCCTGCACCTGCTTGCTAGATGGCATCCCCTCTGGGGTGTTTTTGAAGGGGAGGTGGCGCCACACGCGTGCGGTGGCGGGTGCGGTGTGGTCGCTGAGTAGAGTGCTGCGGCGGGTGTGCTACTAGCCCCGCTTCCGGTGGTCTGGGGGAGGGCTTTTTGGTCCCTTCATGGTTTTATACCTTGGGTCCGCCCTCTGGCCATTTGAGGGGCTGGGTGTGCAGCCTGCACAGTGGTGCTGCTTGCTTGGCGCCCGCCACAAGTGTGGATGGCGTTACCGTGGGCTACTTGTAGCTTGACCTTTTGTGGGCCTTGAGCCTTGTTTCTCTAAGTCCCACTGGAGCTTTGGAACCGTACGTGTGACCGCCAGAAGTGGATTGTAAAACTCTCATCATTGTTGAAGTAGGTGAGCGCATGTGGGGAAACGGAAACGCAAGGCAGGTTCGTCGCCAATTGCCAAAAGAGACACCCCCCCGTGGGGAGAAAGGCCAAGACGTGGCCAAAAAGGATATCAAGCCGGGCCGCAACCTCTAACGTGTTAAGGGGTTTTCTAACTGGGATCTCAACCAGCATTCACAGGATTCTCAACCTGTTACCCTTAACCCGGCTTTGAGCAAAAGCTGACCCCTTGTTGTTGCACCGAGCACGACATCGGTCGTGTCGCAGGCCCCCCCCCTGCTGAAGGGGGGAGGCACAGAAGGAATCGGTGAGGGGCACATCCCTAAGCCTAACTACCTAAAAAGGGGCTGGAAAAGGCAGTCAGTAGTGACCAACAGTGTGGGATTTGGTAATAGGTTAGAGAGCAAGCTTGCCCCCCCGGTTATAGCAGATAAATATGTTCCTTCTGCATACTCAGTTTTGAGGTCGTCATCTTTGAGGCAGCTTTCACGTGTGAGACCCAGCGTGGGCATTTCTCAGGTGCGCCAGCTGTGGTGCACTGCAAACGGCACATTCCACCGCAGCTCCTCGGGAACCCACGCTTGGGTCCCCGCCACTATCGTGGCTGCCTCATTTACTCCTAATTCAAAGCATCGTTCGCTTCAGGTCAATTATTCCTCCCGATCATCTACCATCTCCAGGCTTGTGTGACGTATATCAAGGCACGAGACCAGAAAGTTAGCCATGTCACGCCAAAAACCAGGGTAAAGTAGCCCCGGGCTGGGGTTCATAAACGCCCGCATCTTTGCATCCAAGCCTTTATCGTCCCCAGGGACGCTCAGGAAAAGGGTGTGGAACTGTACGCGTGTCTCCGTATACGCTGGACACTCAAAAATCACGTGTGCCTCATCCTCCCGCATGCCACAAAGGCGACAGAGCCTCTGGCTGCGTGGCTCTGCCTGCGCCGTGTGGCGCCCCTTCTCTATCTGCAGTTCATGCAGCCCCAATCTAAAGCGTGCGAGTGTTGTGATCTGGGCGGCGCTGTTCAGCCCCGTCCAGAGCATTGGTGCGCCTACACTACCTACACTAGTACGTACTAGTACCTTCACTACCAATACTAGTACGTACTAGTGCGGCAACACTGCTCCTCGGCTCCTCAAGTACTGCGAAGGGCTGCGTGCAACCATGTGCCAGAATGGCTGCTGCCGCGACCGTCCGGTGTGACAGAGGCAGCCCACACCGCCCAGCTTCCGAAACCAGAGAGATGCTGCACTTGCTTCTCCCCAGCCCCGGGGGGACTGGCCTGGCAGGGGTGGTGCTGGGCAGGCCTGCCCCTCCCGCCCAACCCAGGGGCGCCTCTGTGTGTGTGCAGCCGGCTGCTCACGTGTGTGCGGCCGCAATGCTCCAAACAACCGCACGGCAACCCCGCAGGACCCGCCCAAGTCTTCATCGTGGACATCAAGACCTGCATAGTAGGAGGGTCCTTCTTAACACGCGCCACACCGACCAACTTGAGCATGCGCACACACAACACACAGACCTCACCGACATGATGAGTCACGACCATACGGTGACGACAGTACCAATCCTGGTGGGCGTTACCCGCATCATCTACACAGAACACACAATCCAAACACTCACAAGGGTCGGGGTCACACACAACCAGGCCTGCTGCCAGAAACTGCACACGACAGCAATCAACCAGCTCCACAGCATCATAGGAACACGACTACAACTTGAGCCAGCTGACACGAAACCAAGACCGAGACCCCGATAACCCCCCTTGATCCTTAGCTAGCTGACGCGTGTGTAGTGGCGGAAGAGGAGGGGAGGAGGGCAACTTCCTTCTTTTAACTTCCTGGTAGGCTGGCGCGCTGCGTAGCCTTGCGGGCTCTCCTAGAAGAGCTACCCTAGATGTGTAGTCTAGGCCTGAACTCACGCCCCGGGGTCCTCTGGGCGTGTAGGTGTTAACCCTGTAAACCCTATAAAATAAGCACTGCAAACATAGGGAGTTCGTGGATGGATGAAAATTTCCTAAGGAGGCCGAGGAGGAGGAGGGAGCCCCCCTGTGGATGACCGTCCCACTCATTCCCCCCCCCTCTCCCTCAGCTCTGGCACTTCACAGGCATGCCCCACGTGCTGTTTGCTTCAACTGGAGGGCGGCAGGGTGGGGGACGCACGTTCTACTTGCGCAAGTAGCATCATCATGGAACATGCTTGCTCCCATGACTCATGACGCGCTCTAAGGCGCGCAAACACAGTGCGGCCGCCGGCGCGCTCATCGCCCGCGCGGCCACCACCACAGAATCACCGGTGAGCAGCGGCTCCCCCGGCTCAGACTCCCCGCCACGCCACCGCGCGTGCGTGGATGCGACACAGACACAGCTTTCGGCGCTCCACGGGGCGCGGGGGGCAGCCACATACGCGGAGTCTGCGCAACACCTGCATGGCGACGCCAGCAACCACATCTCGGCCTCGGCCGACACCACAGACGCCCTCCGCGCCCTCAGCGCGGGGCAGGCAGACATCAGACGCCTGGTAGGGGGGCTGCTGGACAGGGAGGCGAGGGCGCGCGCCCAGCCACAGAATGCGCCGACGCAGGTGGGCGCGCCACAGGTTGCCGACGCCGGCCACAGCGGTGCCCTTGCGGGGGTGCTCGCTGTGGTGCAGGCGCAGGCGCAACAGATTGCGTCCCTGGTGGATGTGGTGAGCCTCCTGGTGAGCCGCGTCCCTGGGGCGCCCATGCAGATGCCGCATGCAGAGCCCGCCCGCGCGCGGGCCGGCCATGCGGCCCACAGTGCGGCGCCCCGCGCTGCGCCTGCTGCCGAGGCTGCTCAGCCTGCCCGGCCCGCTGCTGCTGCCGCCCCTGTGGCGTCGGCGGGGGGGGGGCCGGCGACGGAGCGGCCTGCGTCGGGCGCCACGCGTGCCGCATCTGCGCGCGGCCCCTCCCGCCGGGGGGGCTACCTGCGCGTGTGGGCGACACGTCGCTGCGCCGCAGCTTCGTGCTGTCCATCCAGGTGGCACGCGGCGCCAACTGGTTCCTCGCGGGCGGTGGCAGGCGGATGATGAAGAGGAGGCGACGGCGGCGGCGGCGGAGCGGATCGCTGCAGCTGCCGAGGACGGCACCCGCCTGCCCGTCCGCCTGGCTACGGATGTCGTGCGCTTCCTCTACGGCGGCACCGGCCGGCGGGAGCCGGCTGATGGTGGCGTCGTGTCCGCGTCGCTCCTCAACGCCAAGCCTGCCGTCGGGGGCATCGGCGTGGAGCCACGCGGGGGCGGTGTGCTGCGTGTGCTCTTCACCGTGGCGTCTGACGCCGTGGCCGACACTGTCGTGCGCTGGCGCCACGAGCTGCGCCGCTGCGTGGACTCGACTGCAGTCTTCGACGTCCTCAGTGACCGCGAGGAGGCGCAGCACCAGGCGCTGTGGCCCGCTTTCCTCGCCGCCAAGGTTGCGGGGAAGCGGGCGCAGTTCCACCGCGCGCGCCTCGTCGTTGGCGGCGAGCGGGTGCCTGCACCTGCTTGCTAGATGGCATTCCCTCTGGGGGTGTTTTTGAAGGGGAGGTGGCGCCACACGCGTGCGGTGGCGGGTGCGGTGTGGTCGCTGAGTAGAGTGCTGCGGCGGGTGTGCTACTAGCCCCGCTTCCGGTGGTCTGGGGGAGGGCTTTTTGGTCCCTTCATGGTTTTATACCTTGGGTCCGCCCTCTGGCCATTTGAGGGGCTGGGTGTGCAGCCTGCACAGTGGTGCTGCTTGCTTGGCGCCCGCCACCAAGTGTGGATGGCGTTACCGTGGGCTACTTGTAGCTTGACCTTTTGTGGGCCTTGAGCCTTGTTTCTCTAAGTCCCACTGGAGCTTTGGAACCGTACGTGTGACCGCCAGAAGTGGATTGTAAAACTCTCATCATCATCAAGTAGCGAGATGACTTGCGCGCACTTGCATTGCCGAACGGCGCAGGTGCCACGCAGATTACCTCTTTGCTCGGGCGGCCCATGTGCACAACGTTAAGGGAGCAGCAACAGCAGCAGTAGCAGCAGCAGCAGCAGCAGAAACACAGCAGCATGAGGAAGAGCAGCGGCAGGGTGGGGAGTGCGCCGTCAACGCCACTGCAGGGGGGCAGACGGGCGGCCGCCAAGATGACGCTCACGCTCAAAGGACCACAGCAAGAGTAAATATGAGAGGGAGAATGAGAGCAGCGACAGAGAGAGTGAGAGAAGCGACGAGGGGACAGGCCATGCACATGAGTACCACGCCTTTAGCGGGAAGCGCTAGCCGGGTGACAGAGACAACAGAGGCTGTTGTAGGTTGGGAAAACGACTCACACACGACCGCATGGTCAGCATGTCTGACAGTCAGACAATCTCTGGAGTGGGACAGAAGCTTACAAACGTTTGTGTCAACACAGTGTGCGCATCTCCCCTCGGCCCCAACTGCTCCGCTCTGGCTGCATGCCAATCTCCGAGTTGTGAACCGAACGGCCCTCCGCCGCCGCAGGCTCCTTCTCGCCTTTGGCCCATTCACCCTGCGGCCCATCCCTCTTCCTCCACTTGTTCCCCCCCCCCTCGCCCCCGTCGCCCCCCTTTGCCTAATCCGCTGGCGTTGCGCGCTGGTGCCGCGCCTCCCCCGCGGCCCGCTTAGGCAACTTGCCGCACCCCCACGCCCCACCCCTTAGCCACTGCCCTTGCCATCGCCACGCTGCTTGCGCGTCTTGCCACCCATGTTGCCGCTTGCCTGCAGTCGGTGGGCATGCAGGTGGATGCATGCGGGTGGGTGCGTGTGCGCGCATGCGCACAGCATGTGCTGCATCTGCGTGAGCATGTGCGTCGCCACCGTCACCACGTCATCCCTCCGCCAAGGATTTCCTTTCTGGCTTTAAGCAGCCATTCCAGCTCCAGCCGGCTGTGGGCTAAATAATTATTTGCAGCCCGCACAGCCGGAACGCCGATTTTGCGGGGGGGAAACTTTGAAATTTGAAATTGCTGAGCATTAAACGTGCGTGAGGAACCGCCAGCTAATGAAGCGATGGCTGCGAACCAGCCATCCATCTACATTTGGGCCAACCTGGGCCAGAGCCCACGGCGGCCCCATCACGGTGCCGATCTCTCCGGCGCCCCTAGATATAGGCCTGCAGCCGCTGCTCCCCGGCCGGGCGCGCCTGCCGTCGCCCGAGCCCGAGGAGGCCCCTGAGCCAGAGGCCGCATCACAGGCCGCCTAGGGGTTTGGCCAGAACAATGGCAACAGGGCTGCTGAGGGCCCGCGAGCCAGATGGGGAGGTGGTGGCGGCGGCAGAGGTGCACGGGACGGTCGCAACATCATGGGCGTCGGCTACATCTCGCGGCTCGTGGCGCGAGGTGACTCGCCGCAATGCCTTCAGTTGCCCCACCTTAAAGCAGTTGGCCGAACTGGCGATCGTCATGGTGCTCGTGTCTGTGGAGGACGAGCGTCTGTTTAGCGCACTCAACTTTGTCAAGAACAAGTTGCGCAATTGGCTGCAGAACTCGCACCTGTCTGATGCGTCGTGGCTGTTCTTCTCTAACCATTGACGTACCGACATGCCTCTACGCTGAGGCCCTCGCAGTGGAAGGAGGCGGCGGCGGTCCGCGGGCGCTACACGAATAAGTCATCATAGCTAGGCAGGGGGCATCTGATCTGCCACCGTGTGAGAGATAGAGAGAGAGAGATGGAGAGGGTCTGTCAACATGTAACCAGACTGCGTGATTTCCCAAGCAGTTGAGTGCCCCCCAAGTGTGAAAAGTGTGAGTTTCCACACTTTCCGTCTGTGGAAAATTTATTCAAAATGCTGATTAGGAAAACACTGGCCTCCGCCCACCTTTCCAGCAGGCCCCACTGCTGGATTGATCACAGCTGCTGACCGCGGTACCAGTACGTGGTGCGGCACGTTGCGCACGCGATGCCCCTCCAGTCCTGCAAACAGAGGAAGTGGGTGGAGGAAGAAGTGAGGTGGATGAAGGATGACTCACGTAAGAGGCGGAAGAGGGAGAGACCCACCTCGAGCTCGTGGATGACCGTGTGCGCGAGAAGATCTCCGTTCCAGTCTCCCCAGGTCGACCTGAGACGCCGCGTCTGGCGCACCTGGTAGCCGACGTTGACGAGCTTTGTCGACAGGTCACACCGTGGGCAGTGGCAAGTGGCGCAGTCCACTAATTCATCGATTATGAGGCGACGCCCCATGTCGTCCCACGCGCTCTGCTGCTAGTTGAGGTGGACCTCCTCGTACGTGGCCTCTGAGTCAAACACCGACGCCACCTTGTGCTTCTTGCTGCAGCTGCTTGCATCGCCGCCCTGCAGCCTGCCACCTGCCTGCTGCTGCGCCTCGCGCTGTGCCTTGAGGCGGGCATTGTACGCGTGTGTGCGTTCGTCTGCGTCAGCCTTGCACATTTTCTGCAGACGCAGCACTTCCCACTGGTTGGGCACACCGCCGCATGCCTGCAGGGACCAGCAGTTCACATGTTCAGGGACACCGGGTTTGGGGACACAGAGTTAAGGGACACAGGGTGCTCTAGGTGGGGAAGGGGGGGGGGGGCGTTAAGGCATAGGGCCCTCCCTAGGGATAGGGAGGGCCCTAGCTTGCACAATACGCCGTGTTGTTGTTCGACTCCAGGGTTGCACAATGCACCGTGCTGTTAGGTTGTTATTACCGTGTTCCATGTTGATACGCAACGACACGTCATACGGTTAACGGTGGAAGTGTGAGCGGTGGAAGTGTGGCCGCCGTAAAACCAAAAGCTTATGCCGAATCGAGCGCTTAAAGATCCTACGATACTATGCTCGTCAAGCGCTTTCTATGTTCATCTATATCATCTGTTTTGGGAAAATTGCCTGGGCGCTACAGTCAGTCAAGCTATAGCATCGTTAAGCGTTGACCTGGCGTAGGCTCCCTGCAGTTTTGGACGTTTGTTATGGAACTTGAACCTATGGAACCCCTTCATGAGTAAACTAGTGATGTTGGTGTGATGCAGCAGCCATATAGCTACCACATTCCCAACACGCATTTACTTGCGCAGATCAGGCGGCGCCTCAGGCGCGCCAACCACATCAGGCGTCGCCTGAGGTGCACCCCTGATCGCCTCAGGCGCCGCCTCGGGCATCATCCCGACCGCCTCAGGCGCCACCCCGACCGCCGCAGGCGCCCACCACCGCCTGAGGCGCACCCCCGACCGCCTTAGACGTTTTGACCGCATTCACTTGCGCGGATCAGACGATGGGGCTGTGGTAGGGCAGATGTGGACGAGGTGGAGGAGGAGCAGCAGACATTGGTGGTGGAGGGAGACGAGGAGATGGTCAACTGGCCGACACCGACTCCGACCGCGGCAACGTACCATGGCCAGCCCTACCAAAACCCCATCGTCTGGGGCTCCTGGTTGTAGACTAGTGATGTTCAGGGTTGCACAACACAGAACACGGTAGAGACCGCGGTGACACGATACGATATGGAACACGGCAATTTTTTGGGAGAACATGGTGGGAGAACACGGCGGGGAACACGGTTTTGCAGTGCAGCACCACAAACGTGTGCGAGCACACGCGACAACACCTTGGCGTCAACACGCATGTGCCACATCAGCATTAATAGTCTACTAATAGAAGCCCCAGTTTAAACACATGAGCAGTGGCCCTGGGCCAAGGCGTAAGTTGCCGCGGTCAGAGTCGGTGTCGGTCAGTTGACCATCTCCTTGGCTCCTTCCACTGCCAACGTCTGCTGCTTCTCCTCCAACTCCATCTGCTGCACCACACCAACATCACTAGTCTTCTCATGAGGGGGGTTCCATAGGTTCAAGTCCCATATCAAACTTCCATATCTGCAGGGAGCTACAGCAAGGTCAATGCTTCACGTCACTGTAGTTTGACCAATTGTAGCGCCTAGGCGATTCAATCGAAGCAGATGATCTTGACGGATGTGGAAAGCTCTTGACGAGTGGAATAATGTAGGATATTTCAGAGCTCGATTCGGCGTAGGATTGTGGTTTTACGGCGGTCACACTTCCACTGTTCACACTTCCGCCGTTCACCGTGTTCCGTTTCGTGGTTCCATGTTCCGGAAACACAATACGAAACACGAAAAAAAAGGAAAACACGGCGTGTTGTGCAACCCTGATGTTGCTGTGGCACATACACGTTGATGCCACGGTGTTGTTGCGTGTGCTCACGCACGTGTGGTGCTTGAACTACAAAGCCGTGTTCTCCCACCGTGTTCTCACACCGTGTTCTAAACAAACGTGTTCTTGCAGGGGGGGGGGGGGGGGGGGCAGGGAAGTTAGAAACAGACCCAACGTTGACTATGTTCGAATTTTCACACCGTACCGGCGCCATGCCCTTCCCCTCCCTCTTTAGATGAAGGAGAAATCCACTCTAAAAACGGGAATTGGGGGGGGGTCAGGACAGTTTCTTATAATTTTATGTAACTTTTATTCTGACATCCGTTCGACACGAGGGTTGGTGCGCTGGATTCCTCTCGTCAAGAGGAGTCCAAATCCACCTTCAGATCCCCCACACAGTAACAGTAACACGGGGTTTCCAGCTAAGCAGGCTACTCTTCTACTCGAGACACCCGCCGATACTCCAGCACACTTGAGTACTAGAGTACTGCCGACTCCCGGCCGATAGACTACCGCTCCCGCCGGCTAGACTACCCCAAACAGCGGTCTCTGAGAGACATGTCCGGCAAGGGGCATATAGGAAAGGACCTTCCTCAGGGTCACAGTAGTGGCCTTGTGGTAAGTCGAGCCGGCAGAGGCAACTGGCGCTGACTGGAACGGTCCCCGCCTGGCAGTGCATGGCTGTCCAGCTCTCGTTTGCATGGGGCTCAGCCGGCGCCCCATGCCTCATGCATGGCCAGGTCCCACCCTCAGTGCAGTGGTGTGGGGTTGTGAGAGGGTCCACACCTGGCGATTGGTGTGGACCACTGGTTCACACCCCGTCTGAGCCAGAATGCTCTGTAGACCTCCGATTGGGATGGAGAAGGACACGATGGATGTGTCTAACGACAGGGGTGCCAAATCCATGGTCATTCATTTGGTTCATAGTTGGGGGTGGGGTGGGGTAGAAGGGACCTTGGTGTGCGGGGCTGCACCGGGGCGTGTGGCCGTATTCCAAGGCCGTTTCAGGAACACGATTGGGTTGTACAGCATCCCGAATAGTGCGATGGAATGGGAACGATGTCACGAAGCTGCCCACTATGTTTCAGCTCCGGCAGATTTGGTCTGGGGGGGGGGGTCCAGGCGCGTTTAACAAATAATGCAACGTTGGGTTCACGTTGGGTCTGAAAAAAACCATTCTGCCCCCCCCCCCCCCTTGTGTTCTCATATCATGTTCTCTATGTTCTGCATGTTCTGTACTGCGCAACCCTGCTCCCTGTCTATGATAGGCCCTCCCTGTGAAAGACTCTAGGGGTTTGTGCGAGCGGCAGGCAACACGTCGCACACCTGAGTAAATCCCTCGTACCAGAACTTCCAGTCCGGGCCCGGGATGTGCGCGTCGCCAACGTCTGCCTTGATGCCCAACAGATCCCTCTGGCGCTGTGCTGGCTTGTGCCCGCAGACCAGCGTGCTCTCGTACGAAACAGGGCTGCCCGAGCGCTTCTGCTTGCCAACGCGCGTCGCTTCCCACTCTGCTGCGCTCAGCGTCGTGATGTCGTGCCGCGTCCACCCGGCAGACCTGACCAGCTGCATGCACGTTCGTGGCGCATGCCCAGTGTGGCAGCCGACCATCCTGCGTGCGTGGTGGTCGATTTTACAGTCTTGTTGGACGCCTTTAATGGCGTATTAGACTTGTGCTTGCGCACTCAATCCCTGAGGCAGGCAGATACTATCACCCGCACTAGTCCACTCAGTGGATACACATTGACTGTGTCCATCCCACTAGCTCTAGTACATCTGGTCGCGCCATGCGTCTCAGTTCGGGCAGCCAGCCTGGCCACCCTCCTCCTCCTCCTCCGTTCATGTGGCGCGCGCCCGACATGCCGCCAGCCTCCATGCATGGCGCTTGCGCTGCGAGGGCGCTTGCTGCCAGTGCATCTCCGTCGTCATGTGTCTCATGCAAGTAAGATTCGCCCTGCATGGAGACCCTCCATACAGGTCACTGAAGTGCCCCGCGATTCGTGCCGTAGCTGCAGTCCGTAGGCCGAAGCCGTCGCCGCTGCCGATGTCAGTAGCCGTGGCCGTAGCCGTGGCCGATGCAGATGCAGATGCAGATGCCCAGAGGGCGGACGTGTAGCCGATGCGATGTGAGTGCAGATGCAGGGTGTCCCTGGCCGTAGCCGAAGCCTTGGCCGATGTCAATTAATAGCCGATGCCCATAGCCGGTGCCCTGGCTGTAGCGTAGCTGCAGCCTCTGCCCGGTGCCGGTGCCCGTGGCTGCATGGGGGTACCGACGATGGCGGCGCCGACTTCTGCCAGCAGCCTGCCCTCCGTCCCCGCATGCCTCGCAGTTGCCTGCCTTATGACGCCGTGTCTCAAACAGCCACTAGCGCTCTGGATCAGGGCAAATCGGCGACATAGCCGATTCTCCAAAACCCAGAGTCGCTCACGCTGCAGCAGCACCTTGTCAGCCCAGTTGGTCCGCCATTGGCGGCGTCGGGGCGGGAGCCCCCGACGAGTTTGACACCACTTGAAGTTTTTGTGTGCGTGTGCGTTTGTGTGTGTATACGCGTGTGTGTGTGTGTGTGTATGTTGCTGGTGTGTGTGTGTGTGTGTGTGTTGCCGGTGTGTGTGCTTTAGTAAGCACAGGCCTAAGCCACAATCCAGGTTGCCCGCGCGGTGGGAATTGTAACGAATGTCTCTGTGTGTGTGTGTGTGTGTGTGTGTGTGTGTGTGTGCCAAGCGGCCGGGCGGCATGGACCTGAACGTGGCACACCTCAGCAGCTGGCCACTCGCTGCATACGGCACCGTGTCCAGGATAGACATGCTGGCAAGCGTCACCCTGAAATCGGTCGATTCCACAGCCTTTTGCAGCTGGAGGAGGCGCAGCAGAAGTCCGATCTCGGAAGACCACGGTCGCACTGACAGCTTGTGTCGCAGCTTTGCGATGCACGTCATCCAGATCATTGCGCCCACGTTGGTTGCCAGATCGCGCGCAGAGCCGCGCGCTGAATCCAGGAGCAAAGAGGGGGGGGGGCAATGAGGTGGCGAGAGTTTCGTCGCCAATCCCCCGTCGACAATGGTCCACGTGTCCAGGTTCCCCAGCTCCAGCTGGTGAGGGAGAAAAATCGCAGTTTGTGACGCGATCATGTTAGCAATCAGCGTGTGCTGTAGTTGGGGGGCGGCAGCTAGGTGGTGCGTGTGTGTTCGTGTGTGCGCCATGCAGCTAACTGGCAGCTACCAGACCAGGCAGCAGGCAGAAGTCAAACAAACCGATCGGGACGCGACGCAGGAGCCTTTACATATTCGTCTTCAAAAAAATGCTTCTGGTGTGGAGGCAGGCCCCTCTGAACCCGCTCTGTTTGCCCGTCCCTGTTTCAGTATGGTTTCGGTGGTCAAAGCTCTGACCACTGGGACGTGTATTTCGAGTAGCAGACAGCCAACCAAGGGTGGTCCATACTCACACACACACACGCACCCTGTGCCCCCCCCTCTACTTTGCGGGCTTGCCTGGGTCCCGTTGCTGCGGGAAACCTGCGCGCCGCCCTCGCGCGACCCCCCCTTTTTGCTCTCCCCGCTGCCCTGCCCTACGCTGCCCTGCTCTCTCTATCTCTCTGAAGCTGCATGACCGCCCACGCAAGGTGCCCACGTGAGGCGCCGTTGTCGTGCACCCTCGCGCCGACTACTTCGGTGCTGCCGTCGCCGCCGCGGCAAACCCGCTCAACGCGCTCTTGGCGCCCTTCTTCCCCGTTCGCCCGCCGCCCTCCCCTCTGCCGTGCTCTCGCGCATTTCACACCCTCCCGGCGGCATCGTTGTCGTGCACCGTCGAGCAGACTACTTTGGTGAGGTGATCGCCGCCGTCGGCGCGCTCGCGTCAAACCCGCGCGCCGCGCTCCTCGCGCTCTCCCTCCTCGTCCGCTCCTCCGCCTTCACCCCGACGGCCTCGCTCTTGCTCTTGAGCTTCATGACCCCGCCCACGTGAGGTTGCGGCGCACGACTGCGTTGTACCGACCGCTCGCGCCGCTCTCATGTACCCTCGCGCCGAGCTGCGTCACAAGGCGCGGCGAGAGCGGGGTCGCCCACTCGCCGAGCGCCCACACGGCCATGGCAAGCTCCCGTGCGCAGAGCCTGGGGGCGGGCGGGAGCGTGGGTGCACGTGTCGGCGCGCGTGTGTGTGTGTGTGTGTGTGTGTGTGTGTGTGTGTGCACGTGTCTCCCCAATGAGGCGCGGCGAGAGCTCCCGTGCACCCAGCCTGGGAGCGGGTGGGAGCGTGGGCGCGCGTGTGTGCGTGTGTGCGTATGTATGTGTGTGTGCGTGTGTGTACGTATCTTGTGTGCGGGTGAGTGCGCGTGCGGGTGCGGAGGTTGAGATCGAAGGGCTAGGGTGGGAGCGAGCGTGCACAGTGTGTACCACAAGTGTGCTCACCCCGGAGGCAGCCGTGTGTGACCATGTATGCATGGACCATGCCAGCTATACTGTGCCATGCTCTGCTGTGCCATGCTATGTTCTGCCATGCCACGTCGCCTCACACCGGCGTGGGCGTGGCGCCCAGCTTAGGGACCCTTATGCTTATAAGCATCCCTTATTCTTATACGCCACCACGGGGGGGGGGGGGGGGGGCAGAACATAATTTTTTGGAACACACGATATAAATAATTTGGACCCCCCCCTCCCCCCCCCCCCATCTCACAAAAAACGCCATGCATGGAGCCGGGACCATGCGCATGGCTTTCTTACAGTGAGGGCTGTCCATCGCAATGTCTAAGTCGCCAAAAGGTAGCCGAAATAATCCCCCCAATGCAGCCATACCATGGCTTCGACGGCCGCCACCAAGGAGTGTGGACCCTCCAGTTCACACTTTCCAGGCAAATTCAGGGTTGACTTTCCACGAGAGGGGTGGGCACATGCCTCCCCTGTCCTGTTCCTCCTGTCTTTTCTTTTTCCCCTCACTAAATTGGCCGGCGCAGGCTACCGGGGTCGGGGATGCGCCCCCCACTGGTGTGCTGGGGTGCGCTGACCGATGGAAGCAAGGTTTTGCGCTCATGTCCCACCTGCCTGGCCTACGCACCGTCACCGACCTGATGGTGCTCCAACGCGCCCTCAACCGCGTCGCAGTGCTTGTGCAGCTGGCATGCGCCGGCAAGCCCCTCCCTGGAGGCCTGTTGCCTGAGCTGCTGGAGGCGTGCCGCGGCGCGGCAGACCCATTTGGTGCCCGCGCGGCCTGCCGCGCGCGCGCCCTCCGGATCGTCCTCTACGGTGCGCGCCGCCCGGCCATGCCCCTGCTGCTGCAGCACATGCTGGAGTCATGGAGCCACCGCGACCATGACGTTGATGACCGCCTCACCCCCGAGGTGGCAGCGGTGTACGCTGTGCTGCCTGCCGAGTGGAGGGCCGACGCGGCCCGCCGCCTCCCGCCCGTACTCACCCCGCAGCCCACGCTGCCTGTGGCCCTCCCCACTGCCGAGGAGGCTGCTGCCGCGCGGGCTGTCGCCGCGTGTGTGGGGGTGGCGGAGTGGCCCCAAGACTGGGCAGGAGCCGGGCCGGGTGATCCCACTCGTGGGCCCAGGCGGCCTCAGTGTGCGCGATGCTACGGGGCTGCAGCTGCAGGGATTTGAGGGGACGCGCCGGGCGTGCCACACCGACTACGACACCGCCGCGCTCTTGCTGAGTGGTACGCCCGCGCTGGCCGCTAGCCCCGCCGTTGTCGAGGCGGGGCGCGCATCCGTTGCGATCGCACTGCGCAGGGTGTGGATGCTCGGGTGCGAAAACACGCTCAAGGAGACGCTCTGGCACGTCACCCTCAACGGCGTGCCCGGCGCGGGCGGCGGTGGCATCATCTTCACTGCCCCCTGCCCCTGCGGTTGGCACCCGACACACGGCCCGCGCCCCGACGTCATGTGGCGCTCCCACTTCTTCTGGGAGTGTCACGTCGCTACGGCGGTCGTCGGGGTCGTGCGCGCCGGGCTGGAGGCCAAGGGGGTGCTGGCGGGCGCGCTGGCGTGCCGCCACGTCTGGCTGCTGCAGCCGCCCGACGCCGCCGTGTACGCCGACGTGTGGCGCGTCGTCTGTGTGGCGGCCCTTGACGCCATGGCGTATGGACGCCGCCTCCTGTGGGCCCTACACCTCGACACCGGCGCCGCCCCCCCCGACGACCAATCCCTGATTACTGACTTCTTCCCGGTCCTCACGGCTGGCCCGACCCAGCCTGACAAAGCTGACCGTGCCGGCCGCGCGGCGGTGGCCCGTTTCTGGACGGGCCTCCAGGAGATCGCCTCCCTCGACCGAGTCCCACCGGCGTGGGCTGCTGCCGATGGCCCTCCCCCCGACCACCCATTCATCGGGGTGGTGCGTGCAGGCGACCGGCCTCGCCTCTGCCTCCACGCTCCGGTGGATCCCCCGTGAACAGGTCGGCGGGGCGCATGCGTCCCCCCGGCTCCCCGGACTCTGACTAGGGCACCCCGCCTGGTGGGTTGACAATGGCGGCACGCTGACTGCTTGGCGACCTACAGTTGGCGCACATTGCGCTCAAGGAAGGAACCTCGCTGGCGCTTGCTGCGCTGAGTGGTCAACATGCTGCCCCGCCCACACCCCGGAGGGCCCTGCCCGCCCCGGCCACTCTGTGGCTTGGGTTTTGATACTGATTTGCCGAGTTTGCGGGTGGCCTGCCCCACGGGGTGGGCTACGCCGGACGGTTGATGCTCTGCTACAGTGTGCTCGCCCATAAAAAATAAAAAATAAATGATAGTTGACAAGCGCATGCCATTGAGCGTGCCCCCGGAAGTGAGACCCCTGAGCCTGCGGCGCACCCCTTCGCCTTCCCTTTTTCCATCCCTTCCCCGTCTCCCCACACATACAGTGAGCCCGGCGTCCCCTTGGAGGCGTTTAGGGAAGTACCACCGGCCGTGTAACAATCTCTCTCTCTCTAAATTTAGTTAGGATGTCCCCCTCACCGAGTCCTTACGTGCCTCCCCCCAAGAGGGGGGCCTACGACATTCACAGCAAGGACATGGGATTCCCCCCCCCCCCCTTCCTTGTACGCGACCCTTATGCTTCATATAAGCAACCCCTGATTTGCTACGAGCAGCCACATGCATGCTCACCCCGGGAGGCAGTCTTTGAGCCGGGCCGCGACGCCCGCCTGCCACGCCGCCGGGCGTATAGTTTATTGCTGCTGCTGCTGCTACTGCTTGCGCTGCTGTCAAGCGCGAATGGGGCACCGACGAGCGCGATGCAACTAGCCTTTACACGGTGCAAAACACGCGACGGCTGCTGCCTCCTGCTGGAGCACCATCACGACCTCCCTCCCAAGCAACTGCCTCCTCCCCTCTACCTACTGCTTGCTCTTCTTCGACTTGTGCACCGCACCCCCCTCGTTTGCCGCAGGCTTCTCCTTCTTGCCCTTGGCCTTTCCCCCCTCCGCCCCGTCACTCTTCTTCGCCTTCTTCCCCCCCTCGTCGCCATCAACCCCCTTGGCCTTCTTCGCCTTCGGCCCGCCCTCCTCCTCTGCTGACCGCTTTGGCGACTTGCCCTCCTTGCCCTCCTTGCCTGCCTCGCCCTCCTTGCCTGCCTTGACCGCCTTGTCCCCGCCCTTGCTGCCCTTCCCCGCGCCCTTGGAGTCGCGGTTCGCCTCCTGCTTGGCCCGCGACGACGCCTTGGCCTTGGCGGCCTCGCTCTCCTTCTTGTCGTCCTTGGCCTTCTGCTCTCCCCCGTCCTTGGAGTCGATGACGACGACGCCACCACCGCCCTTGCTCCCCTCCTCGCGCTGCTTGCGCTTCTTGCCGCCTTTGTCGCCGCCAGCCTGCAGCCGGGGGGGGGGGGGGGGCAGCGTATGTGAGTGTGGGCTAGTGTGCGTGTGCGTCTGCACGTCGGAAGCGTGTGCACCATTCATGTGGCGACACCCTCAGCCGCCATGTGTGTGTGTGTGTTTGTGTGTGTGTGTGTGCGTGCGAGTGTGTGCGTGTCTGCACGCGTGTACTGTATGCGTGCGTGCGTGTGTGTGTGTGTGCGTGTGTGTGTGCGTCTGCGTGCGTGTCACCCAAAAGCGTGTGCACTGCCACCGTCTCACTCCCACTACTCCCTGCACCATGCGTATGTGCGTGCGTGCGCGCGCGTGCGTGTGTGTGTGTTTGCGCGTGTGTGTGCACGCGTGTATCCGTGGCCCACCTGCTGCGCCTCGCGCCTCTCCTTGCGCTTGGCGGCCGCGTTTGCGTCGGCGCTGGCCTGCGCGATGGCAGCCGCGGCCTCGGCCTGCGCTCAGGGGGAGGGGGGGAGAAGGGGGGGAGTCGGATGTAGGTATGTGAGGGGGTGTAGGATGGTCGCCTCGGCCTTGTCCTGTGTTATGGAGTTAGTAGGAGCCTCCTACTGCTTGAAAACACACACCCAAACCCACACGCACGCACGCACCCACACACACGCACGCACCCACACACACAAACGCACCCACCTTAACCGAGCCTTGGCCAGCTTTGCCTTGAGCCCTCCCCCTCGCCCTGCACCCTGGTTGCACACACACACACACACACACACACGCACACACGCACATACGCACACTCGCGCTCACACACACACACACGCACACACACCTTTTCTCGTGCCTTGACCAGCTTTGCCTTGAGCGCAGCGTCCGGGCCAAGCTTAGCTGCCAGGTCAGTGATGGCAGCGGCGGCGGTGAGCCGTCCCAGCTGCGCGACCACCTGTGTATGTGTGCGTGTGTGTGTGTGTGTGTGTGTGAAGGGTTTAGGGTTGAATGAAGGGTTGAGTGAAGGGTTTAGTAAAGGGTTCAGTGGAGGGCAGGCAGACAGGCAAGCCCCGTACACAAAGGCACAGTATTCATAACAAGCAGGCAGTTAGCGCAGACAATGCAGACAAGACAGACAAGACAGGCAGGCAAGTCAGGCAGGCAGACAAGCCCCCAACCGCAGGCACAGCATTCAAAGCAAGCAGGCAGGCAGGCAGGCAAGGCAGGCAGGCAGGCAGACAAGGCAGGCAAGGCAGGCAGACAAGCCCCGTACACGCAGGCACAGCACTCGTAACAAGCAGGCAGGCAGGCAGGAAGGTAGACAAGGCAGGCACAGCATTCATAGCAAGCAGACAGACAGACAGGCAGGCAGACAATGCAGGAAGGCAAGCAGACAAGCCCCTAGCACGCAGGCACAGTACTCATAACAAGCAGGCAGACAGGCAGACAAGGCAGACAAGGCGGGCAGGCAGACAAGGCAGACAGGCAGGCAGACAAGCTCCTCACAGGCAAGCATATCACTCATAGCAAGCAGGCAGCGAGCGCACCTTGAGCTGCACTCTGAGCGACAGCATTGATAGCAAGCAGGCAGGCAGGCAGGCAGGCAGACCCTCGAGAAGCAGTCAAGCCAGCAGCGAGCGCATCTTAGGTTGCGCTCCGAGCGCCGACACCGTGGCGGCCCTAATTGAGTCAACCGCCCTAGCTAGGTAGTTCAGTTAGAATGCAAAGTCAAGAGCAGGGCAGGCGGGCAGGCAGGTAGACCCTCCAGAGGAAGTCAAGCCAGCAGCGAGCGCACCTTCGGCTGCGCTCCTAGCGACGACACCGTCGCGACCGCCTTGGCAAGCGCATTGATGCCGTCGGCACCGATCACGTCGTATAGGCGCTTGCCCTGCGTGCCAAAAATGGTGTGTGTGTGTGTGTGTGTTTGAGAGAGAAAGAGAGAGCCATAATGAGAGAGTGAGAACAAAAGAGAGAGAGAGAGAGAGAGAGAGAGAGAGAGAGAGAGGGAGACAGTGACTTTGTTTTCAGGTTTTTGTTACTTCAGGGAGCCGGCACGCCGACCAACGTCCCATTGACCGCCTTGACTGCTGCCTTAGCGTTGACCATTTACCGTCATACATGGGTCATTTCAAGCTCTTGACGAGATCTATCGGATGGAATCGTCAGACCATCAAGCAACTTGGTTGGTTGAGCTCTAGCTGATGAGATCGTTAGGAGCCAAATGACTCCCCATGGCTCCCAGGAGCCCAAAACAAAATCACTGGAGGGAGAGGAGGAGAGGGAGAGAGGGGGAGGGGGAGAGGGAGTGAGTGTGTGGCGAGCGTGTTGACGCCGTCGGCGCCAATCACGTCGTACAGGCGCTTGCCCTGCGGGAGAGACGGCATCGTGTGCGTGTGAGATAAGGGGAGAGAGCGAGGGAGAGAGAGAGGGAGGGAGGGAGAGGGAGGGAGAAGGAGACAGAGAGATTGAGATAGAGAGTCGCAGAGAGACAGAGGAAGAGAGAGACAGAGGAAGAGAGAGAGAGAGGACGAGAGAGAGAGAGAGAAAGAGAGAGAGATAGTGAGAGAGAGTGCGTGAGAGAGCGAGAGAGAGCGACGGAGAGTCAGGAGATGCGACCGCCTTGGCGAGCGCGTTGATGCCGTCAGCGCCAATCACGTCGCATAGGCGCTTGCCCTGCATGCCAAAAATTGTGTGTGTGTGTGTGTGTTTGAGAGAGAGGGTGAGTGGAGGATCTGGAGAGAGAGGGGGGGAGAGAGGGAGGGAGAGGGAGAGAGAGAGACAGAGCAAAACAGAGAGAGAGGAGAAAAAACACGAATCGTGGGAGTGTGATGAGTGAGAGAGATCAACAGAAAGACAGGAGGCACGAGTGTGTGTCGAGCGCGTTGATGCCGTCCATGCCAATCACGTCGTATAGGCGCTTGCCCTGCGGATGGGACGGCATAGTGTGTGTATGTGTGAGCGAGAGATGGAGGGAGAGAGGGAGAGGGAGCGAAAAGGAGAGTGTGAGAGAGAGACAGAGAGCGTTGATGCCGTCGGCACCGATCACGTCGTAATAGCCCTGCGCTTGCCTCGTGTCGAGCTGCGAGTGTGTATCCACAAACGAGGTCAAATACGCCAGCATAGGCCTCCCAGAAACTGTAAAATCGGCC